>JAJTUV010001016.1:80000-422500 GCA_021653895.1 Mastomys natalensis | reverse complement strand
TGCTCAGATCCTCTGCTGCTTACTGGGGATCTGGGAGGGCACAGGCAGAGACAGCCATGAAGAGCGTTCTGTGCCCCCACCATCCTGCCATCTTCCTCCACGTGTTCAGGCTCTCCAGTGACGACACTCTAGCCGACATCTCTTCATAAAGAAGGAGAATTTCCAAAGAAGTTTATTTTCTCACTGTGAATCCCGACTCACTCCTCAGTGGTGTTTGCGTGTACAGTGATGGGAGGAAAGCGTCCTGGGAGCCAGATAAACTATGGAAGAGGCGTTTACCCTTGTAGTCCTCATCAGAAAACCCCAAATTTACCTGAATTATATAGAAATGGTAACTGAATCATGTCTAAGTCATTTTGGTCTCTATTTTAGAACTCTGTGGGACATAATCTGACAAGGTAACATATTAATAGTAAGCTCTGTAAAAATAACCCTGCTTGCAATTTCTTGATAATCTCTTTGTTTATTATGTAAACAAGATTTCACAATTGTTGTGAAACAAAACTTTCACAAACTTGACACACATTTATTGTGGGAATTTTAGTGTTTAGTGTTCGCCTGAGTTCAACACCCCCCCTCATCCAAGACTTTGAAACAAGAGCGAGAAAATGTGCACATCTTCACGAGTCACTTTGCAGCTTTGGGATACAGGATATAATTTAAAATAGCATTTTGATTTTATTTATTTTGGAGTTCTGATAAAGTTCTTGATGACCTCGGCATGTAGGAGCAGCCAGGGCCAAGAAACTGTTTTTTTCCGGCTTCCCTACGTCAGATTGCTTCCTTTCACACCTTGGAATGTCAGAAATGTATCAGCTTCTTTCTCCAGGAGATGTTTTTCTCTCAAAGCACAATGACTGTGATAGGGGCGTTCTGTTTACTTGGTGCTGAGTACTTTTCCAAACTCACTTACAAGGAAAGAATAAAAAGCAGGATTGCCCATTGTTGTAGTGTGTAGGCTTTGTAGCTGGTCAGGACTATTGACTGTTTTTCTCCGTTGGCTGCAGGGGCAGCTAGTCCTCAGGGAGGAACTAAGTCAGTTCCAGTTTGATTCCCTCATGGTCTATGTCTGAAGTGTGTGATGTCTTCAGCAAGAGGGTCTTACCTTTGAGTTCTGGGAGGCAACCAAGGGCAATGGCAAGAGCCTGCATTGTTTGGACGGGTCTCTTGGGATTACCTTGATCGACAACTTAAAGGGAGGTTCTCCATGCCTGGTACTGGGGTCCATGTTAGATAGTCAGTATGGCTCCTTAGGGGCATTATAACTTCAAGCGGCATAACATTACACACACATACACACACACACACACACACACACACACACACACACTCTACGTATTTTTAAGTAAATGGAGTTAAGAGCAGTCCAGATGAAACATAGTAAGTAATCACTCGGAGTTATTGATAAGAAAGCGGTTTCTACAGTATAGAGGCTAGATAGCTGCCCAGCTTTTGTACTGTTTAAGGTTTATTGTAAATAAAGGTTGTGTATCCAGGAACTTAAATGATCTAAGGTGGGGTAGAAACCCTGGCTTGAGATTAAGTAATTTTTACAACAACTAATAGTTATCTTATGGGAGTTAAAGTTCAGTTCACTCAATAGTTAAGAATTCATGTCTGGGATTGTAAGCATAGCTAACTATCCATAATTGGTAAGGTCAAACGCATGGCTCCCACTTTCCTATAACAATATAATTTCTAACTATATTCTAAATACCGTGCATCTCTCACACATCATCAAATATTCTTCATTTTGCAGCAGGTGGAGACCATTACAGAAATCTACAACTGGTCAAATGCAGAGGAAAAGAGACTGTGGGGTGCACACTGCCAATGGACGCATCTGTAGCATCATCATATTTAAGGGTCAGGGAAGTGGAAATATTTTAAGAGCCAGAGGACCATGACGCCTGCTGTGAGATAGTGTCTTCAATATACAAAGGAGAAAACCACACCCATGAAATCTCAACAATATGGCTGCCTAAACAGACTGACACAGTGACAGCACCAGTGGACAGGTCAGTGTGGATGGGGGAAATCTCACAAGGCCACACCCCTAGAAGAAGAGAGACAGGCAGACAGTGACTGATGAAAGGGGGGTCTCTGATAGGTTATCCAATCTCAGATGGTCAGCCTTAAACACAAATACATTCAGGCAACACTGAACGGACTCGACCAGTTATAGACGTGTATACATATACGTGTATAATGTATATATTTGCTTGAAGAAGTATATAAGTATACTTACTTGGAATATATAGAAAATATATTTACTTGAGGGAGATTAGGTAATGAATTTGACTGGAAAGTCAGAACACAGGACGAGTTAGAGAGAGGAGAGGGAAGGGTAGAAATAATGAAATTATACTACTAATGTGTAAAATTCTCAAAAAAACCCTAAAATTTGAATAAAAGAATAAACAAATGTCCTCACTCCTTCTCCATCTCCCAAATAGAAACAATACAGTCAACTCTTGCCATCATTTCTGCGACACACACAAAAAAAAATTGTGATGATCTTTCAGGACGAAGAGATTTAATAGCAAAGTTAATTGAGATATTAATAGTATCTGCATAGGTTTAGAACAGGCAAGTAAATGTCTTAATTAACTGACTCACACTGGTCATGCAGCAGCCTGGATGCATATTCAATTCTACCCCCCTATTATAGTAATTTTGATAAAAGATTGTAGGGTTTACTAAACAAAAGCTAGAAGAGAGTTCATGACAACAGATATTTTCCCCTGGGAAATACTAACATGTCCTTACCTTAATTTCCTAGGCTTGTTTACATTTAACTGGACCCGTTGGCTGGTTTTGAGAACTGGAATGTAATTGGAGGTAAGGCTTGTTGACTTCAGGTCTGTCTGGAAATGAGCCAGAAAGAACTCTCAGCTCTTTCTGGAATCCTGAGCTGCAGAGGCTGTAGCTCTGTTAGTAGAATCCTTGCTTAGCATACATCTGTAGTCCCAGACCTCAGGAGGCTGATACAGGAGGGTCAGAAGTTCAAGGTAATCTTCAGCAATGTGAAGAGCCTGAGGCCATCTTAGGATACTTGAGAAAATAGGAGAAGTCCTGGCAGCCATGGCAGTGATATTCTGGTTTCATGAAATGAAGGGACACAGGCTAGATTTCTCCACCAGAAAAACTCACATTGTATTTGTCATTAGTCAGATGTTGACCTTGACTATGGCATTCATCCATACATGGCTTTCTTTGGGTTACCTTACTCAAGTGTAGGTGACATTATTACTTCTTAACTTTTATTTTAAATACTAGGATCATTATCCAAATATTGATCATGGTTCCAAGAACTGTCTTGGAAACCATCTTACAAAGTCTCACAAAACCACTCTTCTCCCAGTTATCCGTCTGTCTGTCTATCTGTCTATTATCTATCTATCTATTTATCATCTATCATCTATCTATCATCACTCTATTATCTATGTATCTATTATCTATCTGTCATCTATCATTTATCTATTATGTATGTATGTATGTATCTATCATTTATTATCTATGTATCTATCATCTATGTATCTATGTATCTATCATCTATCTATCATCTATGTATCTATTATCTATCATCTATCATTTATCTATTATGTATGTATGTATCTATCATCTATTATCTATTATCTATCTATCATCTATCATTTATCTATTATGTATGTATGTATCTATCATCTATTATCTATGTATCTATCATCTATTTATCATCTATCTATCTGTCTGTCTAACGTCTATCTACCTAGGACAGCTTTGGTTTTAACATTTAATAGCTCTTATTTATCCCTATGGATTTTGAAAGGCCTAGACAGCCTAAAGGCCATGAATTAGGAGGTGCCGTGGAAGCAATTTTCTTGCAGAGCTATACATTCTGCACAAGATTCGCAGTGGGGAACGTATACGAAAACCATGCTTCTAGAGCATTCTTTAAAAATTTTGCTTGTCAGAGAGTAGAAATCAGTTTTGCACGAGTTGGTCTGTGCAAGGTGGCTAGCCCAGAGGAGATGGCCTCATTCTCTCCCTCAGCCACTATTCTTGTCTGGTGACTTCAGTCACCTCTGACTTCTCACAGACCGTACATGGCAATGGGTTTCTTCCACAATTCATTTCCTTAGTGTTTTAAATTGTGACTGTTCCCAGGTGCTACACCTCCAGGAAGTACCTAATAAACTAATTTCCAGGAGAACAGTTTTGCTCATCAGACTTTCCCGAGAACTTTCTGAATCTGTCAGTCATGCTAATATTGGGCGCGTCCAGAGCAGGTGCCACAGATCATTCATATTTGTTACCTTTTACTTGTAAACTCCTTTTTGGGGGATAATTTTTTTTCAGACTTAAAGACAAACAAAACAGCAAAATCCTTCAGAGATATTAGAATTTTACATGTGTTTATCATTTATCTTCTGTTTTTCTGAAATCTTTGGAAGCTGTAAATATAACATCCTTTATCCCTAAATGCTTTGTGTTCTAAAAGACTGTGGTGCAGTTAACAAATTTGGAAGTTAACATTCATTTAATATTAGCATTTAGTCCAGTGGTTGGCAAATATATGTGGCTTACCATCTGTGCTCGTAAATGAATATTTATTGGATCACAGCAATGACATGTTTATGACTGCCTATGACTGCTTCTTGCTTGTTTATAAATAAAGTTTTATTAGTACCACAGCCATATGCATTTGTTCACAGGTTCCCTATGAATGTCTTTTCTTATAATAACAGAATTCACTGGCTTTGACAGTGAATTTTGAATTCTCTTTTTTGACAGAGATAGAAAGATTTACTATCTGATCTAGAGGAAAAAACTCTTTTCAGTTTCTGATTGAATCAAACAGACCTTATAAAAGTTTTTCATTAAGTTTTTCCATAATATCATCTATTACAAAAAAGAAAAGTAAATTCTAGGTTGGCATCCTACCCAGGGTCACACATTGTATTTTTTTATGTCTCATTATTACACTACAAAATAATTCTTCAGTCTTTTTCATTGCCTGTTTCCTTGACAGCAGTTACACGTGGGTAGGTAGTTTCCTTTACCTGCCATATTTCAGTTCAGGCTGTTCTCCAGTTGAATGTATATATGCATTTTAGACAAGCAATGTGTGCACTCTACCAAAAGACATGTCTCGTCTCTCTTTGTTTAATTATCAGTTATATTTGTTTTCATCTGTTTGGTTAGGGTGGCGTCTGATGTTTTTTTTACCTCGTTGTAAGATTGCTGTATTTCTCCTTTTCTATATAAGTGTATGCAGGAAAACCATTCTGAGTTCATGTGATTATTCTTTTGTTTCTCAGCGAAGATTTCACAGCAGTTTTAGCATATGTTGGGATCCATCTTCGTAATTATTATTACTGTGGTGTGCGCCAAAGTGAATTCTAAGATTCTCTTATTCTCTGCATTTAACAGCTCCAATTCATGTGTGTGTGTGTGTGTGTGTGTGTGTGTGTGTGTGTAAGTATGTGAACATGTTCATGTATGGGGAGGTATGTGTGTGTTTGTACACCTGGAGGCCAGAGGTCAAAGTCTGCTGTTCTCCATCCTCATGCTCCACTTAATATTTTGAGACAGAGTCTCTCACTGAATCTGGAGCTGCTGATTTAGTTGGACAGACTGGCTGGCCAGAAAATCCCAAAGACCACTAAGTCCATTTTCCTAGAGCTGGGATTACTGGATTACTGGATTACTGGTCTGTACTGCTGTGCCTGATATTTTGTGTAGGTTCTATTGCACAACTCAGACCTTCATGCTTGTCTGAGAAGGACGTTATTGACTGGACCATTACCCAGTATTAGTTACAGTTTTTAGCGCTCTCTCTCTCTCTCTCTCTCTCTCCCTCCCCCCCCCCGCCCTCACCCATTCTTCCAAGTCATGGACTTTTAATTTTGCTTTGTGGTTTGTACATTGTTATTTTGATGTTTCAAAGCTTCAGGATAACTTTTGTTTGCTTGTGTGTGTGTGTGTGTGTAGGGCATGTGTGTATGTGCATATGTGTACATATTTGTCTGTGTTGGGTTTGAGTGTGTGCACGTATGTACAGTTGCTGTTTAACACTGTGCCTACAGATCATAGGCACCCAAATATTTTTTTTTTAATGCAGTTCCAAGTCAAAAGAACAAACCTGTAAATGTGGAACAGCAAAACTTACTTGTCTTTTCATAAATTAATTTTTTCTCAATTACTTTTGAGAGTCTGAAATGTCTTCATTTAAAGCATTATTCTCTTTATAAATACTTCAGTTCCAGTTTATTAGGAAGGGGTTCAAATTCCCTTTTGATTTAGAAACTTCTTTTTTCCCCCTAGTACTGGAAAATAATCACCCTTAGGGATTTCAGAAAGATTTTTAACATGAGTCCAGGAAATCCAATTCAGTTTAAAATCAATTATCTGTGTTTTCTGAAAAATCTATTTTCTGAAAGTCTATTTTCTGAAATCTATAAAAACTACCCCCCAAAATAATTCTAGGAAATTGCTTCCCTTCATTACCCGTCTGCCTGGTGTTCCCCCTTTAGTTTGTCCAAAAGGGAAGAAACAGTGTCCACACTTTGCACGTTGCTATGACGACTGAGATTTGCTCTCAGGTCCCGTGAACTTTCTGGGGTGGGATGGGATGAATCTCCTTGGGAATTTCAAGGCCATTGCTACGGACCGCCTGAGGCCGGAAGGAAGCCATGAGTAGTGAGGAGGAAGTAACTAAACCTGGCTTAGAGGAAGTGTAACTGGCAATATTTTTCCAATTCCTAAGTCAAGTCTGCTTTACCGTCAATAACTAGTAACTCAGAGGATACAGTCTTGGAAATGCATTTCCTCACGTACGTGGCCTATGAGGCAGGTTGCTTTTTTTTTTTTCTTTTTTCTTTTTGGTTAGTAGGCATCAAAGCATATAACAGGAATTCAGTAGGTCTTCCGGGTTTTCTTCACTTCCACTGCTGTGAGCTCTGCTCACCTCCCTGCAGTGTGGGAGCAAAGCCAGCCGAGATGGATCTTCTAGGCTGGGTGTCATGGCAGCACTGAGCCAGGATCGTAGGTGCATAATTTAGCATCCTCACGTTCTGATTACCTAACCAACTGTCATTGAATCTTGGAGCAAAATTGGTCCCCTGTGTCTGTTTGGGGCATTGAGTAATTGTTGGAGAAGGCGACGATAGTTTCTTTTGGAAGAGGAACTGAAAGTAATTTACTCTGAGTATCTAAGTGTGTTATTTTGGGGGAACAGCATACCATCAGATATGCACGAAGCAATTTAGAAGTCATTGTGTGCAATGTCATCTGTTTACTGAATCCAGAAAGTCACTTTAATTGGTTTTTGCAACCCGTGACTGGGAATCCCTCTTCGCATCTCAGGTGTCTAGCCCGTGTTCGGTTCTCTTTCCCATTCCCACTTCAGCAATAGCTCCGTTCGTGTTCTGTGTTCTGGGGCCTGTCCATCACTCAAATGGTCTTACCAACCAGGATCAACCTTGGAAACTCTGACCTTGCGGAAGATCACGTTTGACAGGCGCTCTCTTGTTTTTGGCGTCCAGTTTCGCTGTAGGCTGCAGGAAGCTGCCTCCCGCAGGCTGAGCCTGGAGGAGAAACTGATAACACAAGGAGAAGCACCTGGTAGCAGCAGCAGCACTTCATCCAGGATGAAAACAGGAACTAAAATATAAACAACATCCTTTTTCCCGAAGCCAGAGCTCAGCTCTCTCCCGAGTGAGTGGGGTTGAGTCTGTTCTCCCAAGAGTCTCATGAGAACCTTTACTGAGGCAGGAAGGAAGGTCAAGACGTGAAGCAGAGTTTCAAGATTTCCGGTGGAAATCATCAAAAAGAATTTTTTTTTTTTTAAAAATTGTTATTGTTGTTGATGATCTTTTAAGTTCACGAATATGACCAATAATCTTAGTTACAGCGCCAGGCTTGCTTTTAGATGAATAAAAATTTGAATACCTCAAGTCTGACACCGTTTCTAAGGAAATGATGCAAATGGATCAAAGCAAAAGAGAAGAAAGGGCATACTGCCGATCTCGTCTTTCCCAGACAGTCTCTTCTGAAGTGGATGTTATTTGTGACAGGAAAGTATGGCATTGTGTTCCCTGTGATTGGCAGCTCAGCCAGCATGCTCTGCTCATCCAGCAAAGTAGAAATGTGTGTGGAAGCAAGACGAGGCTTCTCCTCAGTGTCTCCTGGTCATGACTCGGGACCAAACTCCAACCACAGATGCTGAGAGCTACAATGCCTGCTGACACACTCAGCCAATCTGTGCTAGTCTTACTTTAAAAAGTTTAATTTTTTTTTTAATCTATGTGTACGTATGTGTCTGTGTGGGTGCCCTAGGAGTGTAGAAAAAGTTGTTGGCTCTCCTGGAACTGGAGCTATAGGCCATTGTGAGCCATCTGTTGTGGGTTCTGGAAACAGAACTTGTGTTCTCTGGAAGAGCAACAAGTGCTCTTAAGCATTTAACCATTTTTTTTTCCAGCTCCCTGTTTCTTGCTTTAGATAGCTATTCTATTAAGCCAATCTCTTCTTTTAATGATGTGTATTAGAACTGAAAATTCATGATCATACGTGAATTCTATGTATTAAGATATCGCTGTCTTTCAGTTGAAGAATCACAGTGCAAACAGAGTTTCTTGATCTACATTATTCTTAGTTATACTTTCTTAATTCTTATTGACTACCCTATTCAATCACTACGTGAGAGATAGTTCTATTCTGACTATCATTAAAAATGCACCTGCCTAGTGGGACTAACTTGAAGAGTTTCTACCTCAACACATTTCTCATTTCACCAGACAGACAGACAAACAGATATACACACACACACACAACACACAACAGACGGAAACAGAGAAGAGAGAAAGAGAGAGAGTTATCCTGATATTAATTATCCATTTATAAAGCAAATTACTTGTTTACTGTATACTATGATAAGCTTTATGAAAAATGCAGGGTAAAGACTGGAAAAAAACTCTCTGTCCGTAAAGATCATATTCTCTAGAGTGTTATCAAGTAATCTATATGTTTTATTGTAATACTTATTGAAAAAATAATAAGATAATAATAAAAATATATCAGATTAAAATTTTAACACGTGCCATGCAGAGTGCTTTAAAGTATCAACTCCTTAATATAAACTCCTAAAGTTTTAAACTACAAAAGTGAATATGGTTATTGTTGGAGCAATTGGCCTGTGAGGTTCCATGATCTAAACAGATATCATAGTCTACTGCCATAGTATTGGTAACTCTGCAAGATGCAGTGAAATGCAGTTATTCTCCCCATTTTAATGCAGAAGATTTAGGGGAACTCAAAGAACAGTGTGATTTCATGAACAGTAGCCGTGTCGGTGGGGGGACTTCAAAGCCAGGGCCTCATTACCCCAAGACTGGATGCTGATACAATATGGCCAACTCTCACTGGATTGATTAATCATGTTTTCAACATCAGCTTTTGATCACAGTAGCATGTAGCCCAGAGAATGCTTTCCCAGTGCCAAGGAAAGGCCTAGAGAAAGAGTTTCCTTTCATAATTAACCACCATGACAATGGAACATGCATCTCCTTCCTTATGACCAGAAGCCACCTTAAGTACCAACTTCCAGTGAGTGTCCCAGAGATTGACATTGACAGCTGGTGTCAAGTCTGACTTCCCCCAAGGCACACACCAGTATGTTGATACTATCTACAAAAGGGCCTCTTGTGACTTTCCTGTGGACCATAAAATATCCTCATAAAGAGTTAAGGAACCTTAGCTGCCTGCAGGAAATCTGTGGCTGAATCCAGGACCCGGCAGCGGAAACATTAAGCATATCGTGGAGAGAGAAGAAAAGCAAAGTGCTAAAGTTGTTACTCTGAACAGAGGATATTGGAGCATCCTGCAAAAAACTTCCTGTTTAGCCAGCAGACTAGAAAACAAGATGAAAAAAAAAAAAACCCACCTCACTTCAATGACTATTGTGTCAATATATTTTTATACTGTCATTATCTTGGGCAGGACTTACTCACCAGAGCTGGATTCTCAGGATGAGGGGGTTCATGGCTGAATCATAGCTTCCCACCTTCCTTGTTGTGGTTGCTGCATCATATCCTGGTATCTCTGTGTCAGGCTACCCGGGCTTGCACTACAATCGAGACTGTTGTTTTTACTTCCCCTCTGTACTACTCTTCCTTGTCAGATGGAGTTGGAGAATGCATCTTAGATATTTTGGATTTGACTCCTCTGCCCCTTCCAGGGCTGGGTAACTGGACACAGTCATGCAGCAGAGAGCACAAAACACTTTATGGGTAAATGACATTCACTAGTTGCCCATGTGTTTCTTTACCAGACACACTCAAGTGTACAGTTAGATGAAATGTGGGATGAAAAATAAGAGTCTTTAAGGCCCTTATTAAGAATTTAGGGATTAAAAAGAACTTCAAATATTGCATCAAATGTATTGTTCATGGTGTTGTGATGTGCATAGGGACACAGGAATTACTCTGATAAAAAAAATCTAAGTTTCTTAAAAAAAATCCTTATTAAACAATACCAACGTGTGTGTGATAAAATAGGAAAGTTTTCAGTGGACTCTCTTCCTTACTCTTAGCTGCCTACAGAGCTATGTATTGAACACTGTGAAGGGCTATTTGGCTTTAGTGACAGGATTTCACTCTGAAGCCCTGGTTGACCATGAACTCACAGAGATCTGCCTGCCTCTGCCTTCCAAGTTCTGGGATTAAGGGTATGTACTGTTGTCACTGGCTGATTACCTAGAGGGCATGAATTCTTTTAGCTTGTTAGTATCATGAAAGTTTTTCTTTCTCTGTCCACTATGGCACTACTGGGTACAGCTGATTAGGTTGGATCTGTGGTCTCTTAGAGATTGAATTTCATTGCTCTAGGCTCTTCAGAGTTTTCCTTGAGAAATCAGATGTCACACTGACAAGTTTTTCTTTCCAATGCAACTTGTGCTTTTTCCCTTGCAGTTTTAGATATTCTTTCTTTGTTCTTTATGTTTAGTGTTTTAGATCTAAGCAGCCACAAAAAGAGTTTCTTTTCTGGTCCTGTCTATTTAGTGTTCCATGTGCTTCTTGTATCTATAAGGGGTTTTCTTTCCTTAGGGTTGTGTGTGTGTGTGTGTGTGTGTGTGTGTGTGTGCATGTGTGTGTGTGTGTGTGTGTGTGTGTGTGAGAGAGAGAGAGAGATAGGGGGTGTTCTTCGTTCTTCTATGGTCCTGTTGAAGATCTGGTCTATGGCATTTGACTTGTGCTTCTCTTCTTTGCTTACACTATGAAGATTTGTTCTTTTCATGGCAACCCACAGTTCCTGAATGTTTCTTTTGTGTGTTTTTCATATGTTTGCTTGAGTGCTCTAATGTCTCTACTTTACCTTTCCATCTTGATATTCCATATTCTCCTTAATCTCTTCTACTTCAAAGACCTAACCCTGAGTTTTCTCATTGGGTTATTGAGGTTTTCAGTATTTTGGTTTTATCTTCACTTCAATATCTTCAATATTCAATATCTTCAATATTATTTTTAAAATTGAATTAAATTTTCAAGTCTTAAATTATTTTCATCATTTAATCCAGACACATGTCTATGTTGTCTTGGCTATCATTCAGACATTTGTCACCTTTTAAGTTGAGTCAATTTTTTTTTTTTAAAATGCATTCTTTAAATCCTTGAATTCCTTGACAACTTTTATGATTTTTTTTTTTAATCATTTTATGGTGTTCAAATATATGACTTCCTCTAGAGAACATTTGAATCACAATGTGGGATTCGGGGATAGATGCACTGTGGAGGCTTTTCATATTACTTGTGGTTTTGTGATGTGACCTGCACACGTAGACTTCTTTATTGCTTGTGTACCTTATGTGAGGTCCTAGGCTGCATCTATGGAGCTGAAAGTTGGTTTTGTTTTTGTTGTTGCCCAAGCTTGATTGATTTCAGATCCGGTATGAGGAGCTGGTACATTAGTCCCTCAGATACTCCATGTTGATTTTTCATTGGAAGAACAGGGATGATTCTGGTTTGGTGGTCAGTTAAAGAACACACAAATAAGATAAATGTCTTGATCTGCTGGGGCTGGTGTGTAAGCTGTACCACTCCAGCTCTGCTGGGTAGTCTAAAGATGGCCTGCGTGGGTCAGGATCTTAGATACTCACCAGTCTGGGCCAGCATCCAAGTTGGATGAGAAGGTTAGGCCAGAGGATTGGAACAGTGAGTGTGGATGAGGTTCAGGGACTCACTGGGCTTAGTTAGTTAGTACATAAATGTGCAACATGGACTGGAACCAGAGGCTAGATATGGTGCAGATGGAATAGACTCCAGAAGGACTTACCAGACTGGACCAGAACACAATATGTATGACCTGGGTGGATTTAGTGATTATATATGGCTTGGACTGGCTATGATCAGGTGGACTCACCAGCTTGAAGGCTGTGAATGATGTGAGTTGGTTAGAGTTAGGCATAGTCACCCAACAAGCCTGGGAAATTGGTTGTGCTACTGGGGCTAGCCTTCATTGTTGTGAACAGTACTGGTAGGCTATAATTTTGAAATGCCCAGTATTAGTGAATCACAGGAAAATGAGATATATCTGTATTTTCCCAACTTAAATGAAAATATCTTTTAGAAAATACATGTTTTGTATTCTGTCTCTTTTATTTTGCATTGATTTTATTTATATATTTCAAATGCTCATTGACTTTCAAATGTATCAAGCTGTGGTCTCCATCAGTTTTTCCTGATGAAGAAGGAGCCTGGCCCAGTGGGTTAGTGACTTTCCTACTTGCTATGACAGTGTACATAACAGAAACCACTTAAAAAAGATGCTTATTTTAGATTAGAGATTAAAGGATGTTAGGTCAGGGTATATACTACTTCAAGTTACTCCATATTGTATAAAAACTGTGTTTTCTCAGGCTGTGCATTGCCCTGGGAGTCTCTATTTCACAAGCAGCTTTTGGGTAAATGTTGAGGTAGAAGGGTAGCTGAAGCCTCTGGGCAGAGTTAGAAACTATTTTATCTGTTGAATATCACCCATCCAACACAGACTGATAAATGACTTATTCCTGGGGGGGTAGAAGAGAATGGCCCTATACATTTATTGGGAATGAAGTGAGACTTTAGGGGCACATCAGTATACTGAAATCATATCAGTTAAACAAAGCCCAAGAATGTATCAGATGAAGGAAAGGGTGTAACTCACTCACTTTGGCACTATAAATGACAGACACCTAACACTATGGAAGCATGGCCCCACAGCCACCTGTCGCCTGATGTATGATGTACATCAACGACTGAAAAGTAGAGGATGCCTGGAATCTCCTGCTGCTCCTGTGGCCCACTCACTGCCTGCCCATATACCACCCTAGATACCTGTTTGCCTCTCTGAACTTGGACTATAACCCATTGTTTCTTAATCTTAGACCCTGATTTTGCCTTTCACCTCATAGCTGGGCTCACATTTTGTGGCCAAACTTAATTAAACTGGCAAAAGGCAGACTTTGGGGCTTATGACCCATGTTAACAAAAGTCTATACATTATGGAGAAGTGACTGGATACATGGAAGGGAGTTTGGACTTTTAGGATGGAAAACTGTGGGGAGGTATGTGTATGGGGAGAATTATGGGAAAATCAATATTTGCATGAGAGTTCTCCTTTATGTACAGGGTGTGCATTCTAATATCCACAATGAATGCCCGAATCTTTGAGTAGTACTGAATGCTATATATGCTATGTTTTCTACATATACATCCCTATAATAGATAAATTCAATGTATAAGTTAGGTATAGGAAGTTACTGATAATTAATAGTCAAATGGAAAATTTTAACAGTAGATGGTTAAAGAATGCCAGCATCTTTGTTTCCATGCTTTGTGGCCAACAATCAATAAAATAAATATCTATGCACAAACATTGGGGCACTGTGACAGTTGATTGTATAGCAGTGACAGCTACTGAGTGGCAAGCGTGCACATAAGTGTGCACAGTGTGAGCACCTTGAAGGGAAGATTCGCATCTTCAGCTGTGGAGAACAGATGATGGAGAGTCTGTTCACATAATCCAAATAGTATGTGCTATAGTTTGCATACGAAATGTCTCCCTAAGACTTGAGTATTGAAAATTGATTTTCTATTCTGCCATGCTCAGAGGTAGGATATTAGTGGGTGATTAGATCACAGAGGCTCTATGGATTGGCCCATTAAGGAGATCATAATTTTTTGGCTTGTCTATTCAGAGATGGAGCCTTGGGAGTATAATTTTGTAGTGTCTATACTATATCTCTGGTTCACCTCCACCTCCTTCCTAGATACCACAAAGTGATTAACTTCACTCCCTGCCTTGATGTTCTGTCTTACTACAGATCCAGAGACAATGAAACAACTAACTGTAGACCCAAACCTCTAAAGTCACAAGCCAGTATAAGCTTCCCTTTGAAGTTATTTATTGTAGCTAGTTTATTAGTGGTAGAAGGTTAACAGAGACAAAGGCTAAGAATCAGTTATTTCTGAACTCTTCTATTTAATACTTTGACTGTGGATAACTGAAACTCCAGAGAGCAAAGTCACAGAGTAGGGAGACTGCTATGTAGAGTTATCAAGGGTGTCTCTTGTCTCTGTGATAGGCTTGTTTGCCTCTTCTCAGTGTGTGCAAGGGAGACGTCAATAAGGAGAAATGTATGCTCTGCAATTAGGAAGATGGGGAAAGGAGAGAGTTGTCTCTCAGTTGCTTGCAGCTCAAAATAATCTTATGATAAGTGGCACATTTGAGCTCCCTCATGGGGAAATAGTCGTGTAGCATGAGCCTTATAAAGACTCTCCTAGAACTCATTTCTATTTAGAACCTAGTAGCCAAACTTCAGAAGCAACTCACTCTTCGGCGTATTATCCAATGGCACTGAATGAGAAGATCTGTCAAAAAAAAGGCATGCAGGGAGTGCCCTGAGAGAGTGACAACCCTATCTACTTCCTTCTTTCTTCCACAGGGTCAGAGGAGGTGCCTCTCCTTCAGACGAGGGTTCTGAGCAGTTTGGCTGTTCTGACTCTTTCCCCATCGTCATCATTCTGAACCTCTGAGGTGGGTGCTGAAGTCTGATGCGGGCTTTCCTAGGGTTTTCTAAAAACAGTTGGTTTGAGGAAATGTGGAAGCTAGGTGGCGCTGGCAACCACAGGCTGCACAGAAGCAGGCTCTGCACTCCTGAACATGTCCTGTGTCCAAAGGCTACGAACGTGAAAGCTTTCAAAAGGCTCTGGTCATAGACACAGGAAGGATGATTTGAACAAAGGGGAAAACTACAGACATTTGAATCCATCACTCTCAGACTGTTTAACATCACTCATGTCTTTTGACTTAAAACTGAAAACCCACGAAGCATGATGTAGGCTTTACCTATTTGTAAAGTCGACCACTCCTGGTCCTTTGCAATTCTAATATTCTGTTTGGTCTTTTGGTTTTGCAATCACGACTGACTTGGAATTCCACAGGAAAACCAGAGGCTCCAAAATAGCACTCGGAAGAGACTTTGGTTTTAGTCCCTTTTCCATTAATGCCTGTTTTCCACCAACCACATAACCTGTGCATTTGGAATATTTTCCCAATAGCATTGGCTTTCATAAACCGTACTGCCTGTCAGGAAATAAAACTGCCTCGGTGGAAGACCAAAATTATAGCCGAGAACACAGGAACGTCGAACCAACCACTGACAACCTGCAGAATAGGGGACAGTGGTGTGGGCCACATCCGCCAGGCAGGTTCAATAAGAAGGAGTAATTTCCAGCCTTGTCATCTGCTTAAGTCATCACCCACAGAGTGAGCCTCAGCCTGGGAGAGAGTCTAATCCTATTAACAGAAGACAAGAACACACTTAAGTCAGGGCGCAATAAAAAAAAAAAAAAAATGGCATTCTGTTCTGAGAATGTGTAAGAAATGTGTTTTATGAAAAAGGCATATCAAGTCATAATTATGTAGTCATTTAATAAGTCCTAACTATTGCAAATAATACTAAGAGAGAATAAGGAAGAGGTTGTAGGTGGGGATTCAGAGATTAATACATGAAGGGTACCAATGGGGAAAAGACTAGAATCCTTTAGTCCACTGGGCTTCATTTAATCAAGGGATCATTCCCTTGAAACAGTCTGTGACTTCTGTGAACATAGCAAAGACAGACACTATGCGAATAACCCACAAAAGGTCACAGAGCTATTCTCTTTATCCCTTTAGCTTCTTATAGCAGAGCTACTGCCATGCAGACATGTTCTATCTGCCTACTTTCCTGGTTATGTTAATCCTAAAGATGTAAGGACAAAGACCACTGACCCAAATCATCACATTAAAGAAGCTTTATTAACTCACGTACATGGCCTATCTCCCTCTAAGGCTGGGTTCAAGGTTCAAGAGGCCAGCCTTGGACATGGTCAAGATAGTAGTTTTTTTTTTTTTCTAAAGATTTACTTATTTTTATTTTATGTGCATTGGTGTTTTGCTGGCATGTATATTTGGAGTTGCCAGATGCCCTAGAATTGGAGCTATAAACAGTTATACTCCCATGTGGGTGCTAGGAATTAAACTCAGGTCATCTGGAAGAGCAGCTAGTGTTCTTAACTGCTGACCCATTGCTCCAGCCCTACGGTAAGAGTTTTTATAACTCAGGGGTAGGGAGATTCCAAATGGGGGATTTGGCAGGCAAATAGGTGGGGTGGTAGGATCAATATAACACAGTGGTCATAATAAGGTAGTCTTAAAAATCTTTTGAAACAAAGATAGTGTTGCTATTTCCTGGAAAAGGCAGTACATAATGATGTGTAGTTAAGGTTATAGGTGGGGCATAGCCAATCCTTGAGAAACAGACTTATCACATACAGGAATTAACCTAGTCTGTTTTTACTAAAAGATGGCTTTCAAATCTAAGATGGAGGTTCTGAGTAAATGGTTCATCATTTACTCAGAAAGATCTCAACATTTTTCTTTTCATTAACAGTGCAAAAATTTAATTATTATTTTGTTTAGAGTGGCTATAATGTGTTTTGATCAAATACACCCCCTAACTCCCTGCCTTTCAAATTCTCTAATACCCCTTTTATCACTTTCCCTCCTAACTTCACATCATCTATTTTAGATGGACCCTTCTTCATGCTTTCAGAATACCCATGGGTACAGGGACATTGGCAGGAACAAGGCAGCCTATCAGGGACCACATCCTAACAAACCCATGTTAATCTCTTCCAGCAGCCAGCAGTTGCCAATAGCTGTTCAGCTGGGGCTGGGACTTTGTGACCTCCTCTCCAGTGCATGCTGGGATTTTGGCTGGCTTGATCTTGTACTGGCAGGCACAGTTGCTGTGATGTCATGTGTTCAATGTCTCTGTCATGCCAAGAAAACAGTTTCCTTGCAGTTGTCTGGCTACTTCTGGCTCTCACAGTCTTTTTACCCTTTTTTAACATTTTATTTTATTTTTTGTCCCCCTTTCAAACCTGAACATGTCTTCCCTAACTTAACTTCTTTTCTCCAAAGCACCTTGCCTTTCCTCTGCCTCTGTGCTACAGGGCTGCTTGCTGAAGATGCTGGACCCAAAGGCATTGCTTTTTCTCTTACTTTTTTTCTATCTTTCTATTCTGGAAAGCTGAGATCCAAAGCTTGCCTGCTTTGTGGTTCTTCTCTTAAATTCTAATAAAATTGTCCTCAAGTTTTCTTGCGAGTCTGTCTCTAAATTCTTTCACTGGATGAGACTAAACTCCCCACAAAGGGAGCCTCACCTTCCCCAGTAACAGTCATGCATATCAGTATGAAAAGTCCCGCAGGATAATTTTGAAGACATACGGAGCATAATTGTTGCAGAGTTGGTTGGTTCCTTTGGATTGGACTTGGTCATTGCTGTCTTGAGTCAGATAAGTGATTCAAGCCCCTTCCAAGACTGAGCCCATTAACATTCCCTGTGTCAGTAGGGGTGAAGGTTAATGAAGCTGAAGAATCTCCTCAGACTTCTCCCTTCCCCAGTTAACATTTGTTGAAAGGACAGATGTGAAACTTCCTGTTGGGTCGGTTATCTATGCGACTCTAACTAACCTCTTAGCTCCTATAAGTAACTCCCCAAACTCATCATCCCACTGAATTAGTCAGGATTCTATCAGAAAACAGAACTGATAAGTTAATTATATAAAGGGATTTATTTGATTTTCTTATACCATCTTGGATGGGTAGCTCAGATGGTATCTCAAACTGGAGAGCCCGAGAACCCCGTGATTGCTTAGTCCACATAGTTGGATGTCTCAGCTTTCCCAATCTAGTGCTGAAGGTCTGGTTGATTTCTGGAGAGGTATTGGTCTTCAGTCTATGTTGAAAGGCTAAAGAAGCTGATTCTAACAGCAGTGAAGAAGGGACAGGAAAAATGAACTTGCTAGCAGTCGTGACAGCAAGCAAGCAAGCAAGCAAGCAAGCAACAAGCAGCAAAGTTTTGCCTTCCATGTCCTTTTATCAGGGCTGCCACCAGAAGACAGCACCCATATGCAGGTTTCCTGCTTCAAATGATCTGATCAAGAGAGTACCTCACAGGATTGCCCATTAATTTACATTTTATTCAATGACAGACCTTGTCAAGCTGACAACCAAGATTAGCCGTAACATTCAACAATCTAGACACAGCTGGAGTAATTTCTTTGTCTCCTGTCCTTATCCTGTGTATCTGGGTCGAATAGAAATAGATACCCCAATTATAGCCAAGCAACAATGCCATGTATATATTCACAGCCATGAAAGGCTATCACATAAGCAAAAGGGTAGCACTCTGTTGATGTTGCCTTGTTTAGATATATTGACTAATAAAATGTTGATCCTAATAAATGCCGGGTTGAAACAAGCTTTTATGTTGCAGGCAGATGAGGGTTACAAACTTATAGCCATTCACTAATCTTGGAAGCAATAGGGTATTTGTTGTAACCCAGGCCAACTGAAGTCAATTTACTTCTTCCCAGTGTTATTTAACCCCTCCCTGCTCTCCAACAGCAAAGATGATTACCAGAGGGAACATCTTAATTTAATAGGTGCATTATTTTGTACTTCCACACCTAGCCCATGTAGATACTCATAGATACTTGCTTCAATCTGATCGTTTGTGGTAAAGGAGCAACTCCATGGAAGAAGTGCAAGGTTGGGATGTCCAGCTTTGTTTCTACAAAAGGAACGGGTTTCAGCTTCATCTAATTCAAAACAACCACAGTAAACTCACAGAATTGAAAATACAGTAAAAAACGGTGAGGTCACAGAGGACCACTGTGAAGCATAGTTTTCTGCACATGACATGGATGTTGAACTCACATGAACCCACAGAAGTTGTGGTTGCCTCCATCACACCTGTGCTAGAGCAAGTATGTGAGCATCCCAGCATCCGTGAGGGAAAGGCTTCCAGCCACTTCCCATATCTGAGAGCCAGTGGCAGTTGGTGGCTGTTGGTGGCAGTGGAGAGTCAAATTTCTCTGGGGTTTGGCTTCTCTTAGGCTACTCATGCCAAGAGTAGCCATGCACATACAGGTAGCTTTAATTGGACTCAGTGTGCTATAAAGATAAAAGAAGGGACTATGAAGATGGGAGGGGGACATGTGGGAGGTCCTGGAGATGCTGAAAGAATGGGATGGGGAGTGAATATAATCAAAATCCATTACACACATATATGAAATTCTTGAAGAATAGATAAGTAAGTGGTGGATTGTTGTGAGAATATTTAAAACGGTGGCATTCAATCAGGCTTTTCTTAATCAGCCGCCATGTTCCCGACTGACTAGCCTAGGCCTGCGGCCACGAACGAGCAGCAGAGGTGTGGTTCGCTGCTAGCATGGCTCAGACCACTAGGTCAGGTGGCCGGAGACACTGGCCCTGCCACCCACGAGATACCAGCATGGGAGATGGCTTTGCCAATCTTCCACTCTGTCTCTGCAAGGCTGGCTGTGCCCTGACCATCCTGCCATCCATGCAAGCCCGGTAGGAAATGAGACTCTAATGCTTAAATGTTAACCAAAGGCTTTATATGCTTGGTTATGCTCAGTAACAATATGCCCATACAATTAGAGGAGTTTCCCAATTAGCTAACCTAAATATAAGTTGTTACCAGGACTGCTCTCCATGCCTGCATGGCTCTTCATCCTCCTACATCTCTGCTCTCTCTAGCTCCTCCCCTTCCTTTTCCTCCTCCTCTCCTTACTCCTCCCACCTTAGCTCCTCTGACAGTGGACAACACTCTTTACTTAGCACCTTTTCTGGGTCTTGGTGTAGCATAGAGCAAGAACTCCATAGCTAAGCTTTTGTGTATAGTCTTCAACATTCTAGATGTGAGAATCTTTGTCAGTTTGGCTCAGTGATGAGGTAGTTTATCCACTATTAAGCCGATGTTAGATTGCCCACATCTGGTGGCTTGTAATTGCCTATAACTTCAGTTAGAGCGGAATCTGAAGCTTTTGATTTCCAAGGAGCTCCAGTACTAGTCCACTGCATAACATAGTCACACACACATAATTAAAACTAATAAATCTGAAAAACTAATAATTTATCTATGGCTTGCAGCTGAATTATAGACACAGGATAATGGCAGAGATATACTATTCTCCTCCTGTGTTTTTTTTTTTTTTTTTCCTACTTTGTGGGCCCATGCTTTTGATGATAAAAGCAGCTTGTCAACAACTGTTTTGCTTTGAGAACTGATCAAAGAATTTTGTGTGTTTATAACTTTATTATTAATTCTCTGGAAAATAAGTGCTCTGATATTTGATCCATGATTAAAGACTTTGCATAAGTTGATGTCTTGATAAGTTATCTCTCTTAAATATCCTAATATAGAACATGCAATGAAAAAAACATTTCTGACCAGTGTGCTGGTGCACACTTTTAATCTTAGTATTTAGGAGGCAGAGGCAGTTGGATCTCTGGGAGTCTGAAGCCAGCCTGGGCCAGCTAGGGCTACTTAGTGAGACTTGGTTGAAAAAAAGAAGCCTTCCCAATTTCATTACACATGAAGGGATTTTCATAAAACATACCCAGGTGTCTTACAAGAATTTATGAGTTGATAAAAACCTTCTTATATTTCTCCAAGCTGTATAACTTGGCATGAGGTAGAATCAGCTGTTGACACAATAATACTCTTTTGGCAAAGGTATTCTCAAACAGTTCCTATTTAGAAATAGTCTCTTTACTTACACAAAATTTTATACTTAGAATAGTTCAGATGAAATGTACTTCCATGTACGTTAGCTTTTAGAATTTTCAGAGTTCTGACTGAGTAAAGCTCTGATTCAATAATCCCGTGGACATTTCTTTACCTTACCTCTGCTAAGGTAGCACATAGAAAGTGATTTTTTTTTTTTTCCTGAGAGCTATGTGATATTCTTGATCTTTTTTTTTTCCCCAGGGGGAATGATGTCATGGCGGTTGTTATACACCAGTTCTTAGTGTCTTAGCACCATCTCTGCTCCTTACACTCACTCTGAACTCACCTATCTTTCTTTAAAGGTAACTTATCTTCTCAAAGAATGTGGCTCTTGTGTCTTCCTCAGAACACTATGGAATGAATTTTGCTTTTCTTCCAGGGGAACAATCCTTGGGTGCAAGGAGAAAGAGTGAGGGAGATCATACTCCGGGAACTCCTCAGTATCAATCTGTATAAAAGCTTCTGTAGAGCCCAGGAATCCTTGTCCTCCTGGGATGAACTCTAGGCCTACATTCTTGAATGTGAGCAGACCGTACCCTCCCCAAACCAGGTAGGGCAGAGCCCAACTGGCACTTATTCATATTGGCATGATTGGCATTTAGGCCATATCATCTTTGTTATGGGTACGTCAATACATTTTCTGTTGTGATGACACAATATCTGATTCTGGGAAGTCTATAAAAGAAAAATAGATTCATGCTCATATTTCTTAAAGGGATCCGCAGGTGGCTAGTAGGGGTTCATTTAATGCCATAACATAGAAAATGACATCATATGAGAGAAAATGATGTAAGAGTGTCATGTGGGTTATATGTGTAACTTTCTCCCTTTCATATTATATATATTATATATTATACATAATATAAATGATAACATACATTTGTTAAACTGCTCTCATAAGACTTAATCCATCTCTACAGAACTAAGCTAGTATGTGGGAAGGATATTAACCCCTTTAAAGGCTCTACCTCCCAATATGGCCACATTAGTCATCAAATTTCAACATGAGCTTTGGTAGAAATAAGCCACATGGAAATCATAGCAAGGATGATCCTATGCATTGTTGGTTATTTCCTAGTATCCTAGCCCCTTGGTGGCAGTTACTCTTGACTCAGTCTCCCCCTCATTAAAAAATTGTCTGTAATTGCTAAATGTTGGAGGGAGAGGTTGTTACCTATCGAGACTGACTGATTTATATATTTACGATTTTCCTTCAGAAAGCCAATAAATGCCATTTATTAGCTACCCTTATTTAAGAAGCAACTTTCTTATTTTCTTTAAAAAATTTATTTGTTTTTATCTTATGTGTATGGGTGTTTTGCCTGTATGTGTGTCTATACACCATGCATGTGCAGCCAGTGGAAGTCAGAGGTGGGGGTCAGATCTTTTGAACCAAAGTTATAAATCACTATATGTATTGCCATGTGGGTGCGAGGAATCGAACCTGGGTCCTCTGGAAGAGTAGCCAATGCTCTTAACCACTGAACCATCTCTCTAGCCCCAAGAAAGTGATAATGAGGAATAGTCTGGGGAGATGCTCACCAGAAGCACTCATCAGAACCTGAGTTCAAATCCCCAGCACTCATGTAAAACGTGAGTGTGCACCTGTGATCACAGCACTGGGGCATATAGAGTGGACCATCACCGGGGAGGGGTGTGTACTTGACTAGCCAAACTACACAAAAAATGGCAAGATTAGGTTCAGTAAGAGACACATCCTCAAGGGACAAGGTGAAGAGTAATAGAATAGGATGTCGTTGTCCTCTTCTGGCTCTTGTAAATACATACAGCTGCTGTACCATCATACTCATGTGCACACATACCTACACACAGCATACACAGTACACAGAGCACACACATACAGAGAGAGAGAGACAGAGGAGAGCTAGAGAGAGGTAGAGAGACTGAGATAGATCTCACCCTAAGCATCATGCTCTCTCTCTCTCTAGTCACTTATTTTTAATATTGTAAACTGAGAACATAGAATCACAGGCCTGAAGTGATATTCTTCCACCCGCAACTTGCTTGTGAGATTATTCATCATTATATGGATACACAGCAAGAAGCTATGCCATTTTTCACGAGTATTTATTGCTCTGAGATGGTAAGAAAGTGATGTTTCAGACTGAAGATAGGAAGGCTGAGATAGTAGCTGATGGCTAGATATATAGATATATAGTTTGACAAAACATGGAAAAAGCCACATCAGCATCCCTCTAAGTAGATCAAAACACCCTTCAGAAATGAAAAGTATTTCATAGGTCATTTCTGATGCTTGTCCAAAATCATAGGAGCAATATACAGAATTGTGTTCTCTGGAACTTGGGAAGGGGGAATGAAGAGCTGGGTATAAAATTCAGCTGAATTTTATGAATAAGTTCTAAGGACTGCCCCAAATTGTACCAACAAATGACAGGACATCAATATTTATATGAATTCAATATTGATGATTTCAATATTAACATGTATCAAGTGGATAGATCTCATATTGAGTGATCTCCCAAATCTGTAAATAGGTATGAATTTTTAGAACAAGAATTCAAGTAAAGGAGTTGTTTTTCTGCCCTCTCAGGTTTTCTGATACAATGAATGGACTGGAACTGAAAGCTGGGCTGTCTCTTTTGGTCTCTGCTGGTTTTCTTCCTCAATGCTCAGAATTGTAAACCCCATGCTGTGGGTAGCACAGAGATGGACAGTAAGCACCCTACTGAAGCTGGCTTTTGTTGACAAGATTCCAGCTGATGTTATTTTATATATTACCTAGAACATACTTTTATATCCGTTCTGTTTATAGGAGAACACATTGAAATGATAAAAGATAACAAATGTGTTTGGGATGAGACTATCAAGTCACAGAGTTGACATTCATAGCTGCTGTGGAGACCTAAAGCCTGTTAAAATATTTTTTAATACAACATTTTAAATTTGTTTGAGAATTTCATACATGACTAGGTACTTCACTTTCTCCCTTCTCTTCCTCCTCTTCCTATTTCATTCCCTTTCATGACTTCTCCAATTATTATTATGTATAATCAGGGACTTGTCCCCAGAGAAGACAGACTGTTCCTCTCTGAGCAGCCATTAGTTGTCTGAAGGTCTTCATCTAGGGTGGAGCCTCATGAAATTTCCTTCATCCAGGGTAGCATGTTAACTGGTATTGTCATCTTGCTCGTCTTGTTTAGGTGACCTCGTTTTGAAATTTTATGGGTACAGCTTCCCTGTCATATATAGAAGAAATTAGCCTGCAGCAGATTTCCTCCTCTTTTGGTTCTTATAATCTTTCTACCACCTCTTCTATGATCTCCCTGAGCCTTAGATATATCAACTTTGATTGATGTAAGGTCTGTTCTCTACATTTTGGCCAGTTGTGCATGTCTGTAATGGTCTTCATTTGCTGCAAAAAGAAGTTTCTTTGCTGAAGGGAAGTGCTACACTTATCTGTGTGCACAAAGAATAAATATTTAGAATATAGTTGAAATTACACTGTAAACCCATTTTAGTTCCATGATGCCATGGTACTTATGAGTTGGACCAGTTCCATGATGCCATGGTACTTATGGCTTAGACCCATTCTGATTCCATGATGTTATTGTATCCATGGATTAGATGAAAAGTTTCTTACCTAGGAGTCTATGTTGATAATAACATAAGGAGTAGGCACCCACATTGCTGACATATGAATGTTAAGGCAATATATCAAGCTTATATACACATAACTGCCAAAGCATTTGTAAATATCGATTATACTCTAGTTATAGAAAAAAATTTACACCAAGGGTTTTTATTGCATGCTGCTGATTAAAGACATAGTTACGTGACATACTTCCAACTAAAGGAAACCATTTAAATTTGCATATGTGGAGCCAGAATTTTTCTCTGCAAACATTTATGACTTTCACAAGGGCTGTAGAATAAATTTTAAAACCTTTAGTGGATGTGAGCCTAGCCTTTAACGGCTGAGCCATCTCTCCAGCCCAGATGAAGCTCAAGAAGAAGGAAGACCAAAGTGTGGATGCTTCAGTCCTTCTTAGAAGGAGGAACAAAATACTCAAGGGAGGAAATATGGAGACAAAGTGGAGCAGAAACTGAAGGAAAGGCCATCCAGAGATTGCCCCACTTGGGGATCCATCCCATGTACAGACACCAAACTCAGACACTACAGCAGATGCCAAGAAGTGCTTGCTGACAGGAGCCTGATATAGCTGTCTCCTGAGAGGCTCTGCCGGAGCCTGACAAATACAGAGGCAGATGCTCACAGCCAACCATTGGACTGAGCATGGGGTCCCCAATGGAGGAGTTAGAGAAAGGACTGTAGGAGCTGAAGGGGTTTGCAACCCATAGGAAGAACAACAATATCAACCAACCAGACCCCCAAGAGCTCCCAGGGACTAAACCACCAACCAAAAAGTAAACATGGAGGGACTCATGGCTCCAGCTGCATATGTATCAGAGGATGGCCTTGTAAGACATCAATGGGAAGAGAAGACCTTGGTCCTGTGAAGACTTGATGGCCAATCATCGAAATGCCAGGTCAGGGAGGTGGGAGTGGGTGGGTGGGGGAACACCCTCATAGAAGCAGGGAAAGGGAGGAAGGGATAGGGGGTTTATGGAGGGGAAACCCAGAAAGGGGATAACATTTGAAATGTAAATAAATAAAATAGTCAATTAAAAAAAACAAAAACAAACAAAGAAACCCAAAAATCCAATTAAAAAAAAAACAAAATAAAAGGCACACACAACAAACAAACAAACAAACAATACATAAGAAACTAGTGGAAATACCAGTGGTGGATTACGTGAGAATTAGTGAGATAGAATTTTTTTGTCATAATGTTTCTTGTTGACTGGTTGAACTCACATTCATGAACTCATCTTCATACAACTGTGGATCAAAGGCTCAGTCTTACAGAACATGTTTACATAGTCATCTACCCAGTCCCACTTTCCTGTGGGTGCCACCAAGCCATGCTGTAGGATATCTTACTTCCCATCATCCCTAGTCTATTCCTCTCCTTGTGAAGGAGAAGATCAACAGATGTTTTGATCTTCTACTTCCAACTCCTCCCGTACCACCTCCCCAGCTCTCTCTCAGATTAATTGTCCAAGTCAGGGCACTCCTGATGGTCTGGACAAATGATGTCTAATCATTTGAGTTTTTCAATGTGCCTCTCTGGTGAATCTTCTGGAGGTGAATAATTTTGAATAATTTGAATAATGCTCTGCCTCTTTATTTCTTCCTCTACCACCTCCCAGGGAAACTCAGGCCATTCTACTATGCTGGAACTTCACCCTTGTATATTCTAAGCTTCTAAATTGCATACAGCCACACTTGCGTCCTCTTTCCTTCCCTCAGTCCCTTGGTGGAGTGATGTATCCCGCTAAATAAAATACCCCTAATTCAAAGAAATATTACTTATCCAGTCTTATATTCCATCCACTTTGATCAAACACCCTCAAATTTATATGCTAGAAGAACATCCTTGGCTCCTTCCAGAGAGTTGTTCCAGATATAATTATTTCTGCCCTTACTGGCATGTCCCTGGCTGGGTCATGTTAAGAGTAACCCTGGTTAGTAGTGTGGAAAACTGTTTTCTCTGTACAATTTGAACAAATTTCCAGCCATCTTGAGGCAGGTATTATTTCCACTTAAGAAATTAATATATTGAGGCTTAGAGGAATTTAATTGGCCAAAGATTCCGTCACTAGAAAATGGCATCCATGCAGAGCAGGCGTTTCTTCCATTCAAGAAGACATTGATGTGGTTTTTGAAACACTCTGGCTTTGGTAAACACCAGGAAATTGGAGGAGTTTGTGAATAGAAGGTACAATTTAGTGGTAAGACACCGAACTTCCAGATGAGGCATTGGAAATGAGACCAAAGAGTGTTGAGTAGGACTGGACCAGTCCAATAACTGAACAGCAGTGAGGACATGGAAAGACACAGCTGCAACAAAGGATTTGAAAGCCCAGAATTTGGTAATAGTTTTGTTTGCTTTTGGCATTAATTTCCATGTATGGTTGAATTGTAGCGTAGAATAAGGAACAATAGAAAAGACACGCTATATAGCATGGATTACCTGCCATTGTTCACTACATCTTCCCCAGGGCTAGGGAGATGGCTCAGTGGATAAAGTAATCATGAGGGCCGGAGAACAGTTTTCTAGTAACTGCCTGAAAGCCAGATGCAGTGGTGCACATCTGTAATTCCAGCACTGGAGGCATAGACAGGGAGATCCTAGGAGCTTGCTGGTCAGCCAGTTTATCTGAAATGGTGAACTCCAGACTCAGAAAAATAAAACGTGGAGAACAATTGAAGAAGATATCCAATATTGACTTATTGACTTCTTATCTCCACATATTCATTCATTCCAGTGAACACACACACCACACACACACACCACACACACACACACACACACACACACACCACACACACACACACACACACACACACACACACACACACACACTAAATCATCCTCACCTTTTCTAGTATGATGTAAGAACATATTTTTTGTATATGTGTGTAACAGGAGTTGGAGAAGAGTTTATCTGGATTTATTCTCCAGCTCAGGATTTTCACAGGCTACAGTAAAATTATCTGTCATGCTATGGTCATCTCAAGGCCTAACCAGGACAGCATATGTCTCTAAGCTCATTCACAGGCTACTCCCAGAGTCTAGATCTCTTGGTGGTAATTGGACTAAGGGCTTTTGTTCTAGCCTCTGCCTCTGTAACGAAACTCACAACAGAGAGATTTACTTTATTAAAATCATCAATCAAGACAGAGCTAGAGCATGCTCATGAGATGAAAGACAAGCAATCAAGTAAAAAAGATAGTGTCCTTGCTGGGTGTGATGGTGCACATCATTAATCCTAGCATGTTGGAGGCAGAAGCAGAGCAGCGGCACCTGGATCTCTGTGAGTTTGGGGCTATCTTGATGGATGGTGAGTTCCATATCAGCCAGGGCTATATAGTGAGATCCTATCTCAAAATTTTTTCCTCCTAACCAATATGACTGGTACATTCTAAAGAAGAAAACTGGGATTCCTATCCTACATCACATGTAAAAATTAATTCAAAATGGACAAATACAAAAATTTGAGAGATAAAATTTTCGATGCTTTTTCTGTGTCTATGTGTTTATATCATTTTTGTGTGTGCATGTGTGTGTGTGCAGGTATATGTGCATGTGTATGTATGGGCCATAAAAGATAGATTCAAGGGTTAATTTCAGGGCACACTCACTTTTTTTTTTTTTTTTTTTTTTTTTGAGACAGGGTTTCTAGCTGGCTTGCAACTCACTAAGTAGGCAAAGATGGTTGGTTAGTGAGCTCCAGAGATCTACCTGTCTCCTCCTCCTCAGAGACTGAATTCCTAGAGTGTATCACCATGCCTGACATTTAGCAACATGGGCTTTTAGGATAAAACTCAGGTCCTTGTAATTTCAAGACAAATGCTTTACTCAACAAACCATCTCCCCAGCGCTCAACTCTTCTTTAGTAAAAGGAAAAGTTCTTATTACATCACACCAGGACACAATTTCTCAGTGGTGATTCCCCAAACATAAATTACAAAATTAATGAATTAGTGTGGCTTCCTTAAGATTAAGAACTTCACCACATCATAGAACATCAGTCAAAAGGCAACCCACAGATGGAGAGAAAACATTCACAACTCCTATAATGAAACTAAATCCAAAATATTCAAGAGCTCTTTCAAGTCAATCTAAAGAATAACTCCATTGAAAATAAGGAGGTCCCAAGGGAGATGCATGAATCTCACTTTGAAGGGGAAACTAAATAGTCATTGGAGGTAGATGCAAAGAAAAAGAGAACTGGGTGGGAGAGGGCTGAGGAGAGCAATGGGGATGGAAATCAGCTGTAGGGAGAGAGGGGAGGCAAGAGAGGGCTAGGACTACAAGCTTACATATATTAGAATAATTAGGTTACATATCAGAATAGTTTACATATATTAGAACAAGTAGTTTACACATATTATAATGATTAGTCTACATATATTAGAATAGTTTACATATATTAGAATAGATATAATGAAAACAACAGCCAATAAGGGGAGTTAGTGTGACCCATGGAGAAATTAGATGCCCATATCTATATGGAGAGAATATAAAATGGGAGACTTGCTTTGGATAGAAGCTTGCTAAAAAATAGTCCAACACTGAATTACCATATGATATAGTAACTCTACGCCCAAGTAGCTGAAACGTGAAAATGTGTGTCTATAAAAATCCACATACATGAGTACTCATAGCAACATCATAATGAAAAGCTTGAAGCGATCCAGTGATTTATTGGCTGATGAATGGAGAGATAAATTTATGCTGTATTTAAACACAAAACTGTTGTTTGAGCAT
This sequence comes from Mastomys natalensis, assembly GCA_021653895.1. Lineage (NCBI taxonomy): Eukaryota > Metazoa > Chordata > Mammalia > Rodentia > Muridae > Mastomys > Mastomys natalensis. The sequence continues at coordinate 392,956 of JAJTUV010001016.1, read as the reverse complement.
ATAATAACAAAGCGTGCCACAAGAAGGAAGCATGCTACAGCACCAAGAGTTGAAAACACTGTGCTAGCTGTGTTTCTAATTCCATTCATATAATCTCTTCAGAACAGAAAATGCACATAGGCAATTCACTCGTGATGGAGGGAATTGAAGTAAGAGGATAAAAAAGAAGTGAGTGTCATATCTGCAGCTTACTTTTTTTTTTTTTTTATTGGAACTTTTATTTACATTTCAGGTGTTTTCCCCTTACCCTCTTTCCCCCCTCCCTCCCAGGAACTCCCTATCCCTTCCCCCCTCCTCCTGCCTCTATGATGGTGTACCCACACCTACCCTCCCCAGTACCTCACCTCCCCACCCTCAAGTACCACCCCCCACGATGTCCAACCTTCATGGGACCAAGAATCTCTTCTCCCACTTATATATAGTTCCCTTGCATATATAGCTGGAGCCATGGGTCCCTCCCTAAGTGCTCCCAGGCTGGTGGTTTAGACCCTAGGGGCTCTGGTTGGTTGGTATTGTTGCTCTCCTCATGGGGTCCTGTACCCTTTCTATTCCTTCAGTCTTCACTCTATCTTCTCTGTTGGGAACCCCATGATCAGTTTAATGGTTAGCTGTGAGCATCCGCCTCTGAATATGTCAGGCTCTTCCAGACCTCTAAGGAGACAGTTATGTTAGGCTCCTGTCAGCATGCACCTCCTGACACCCACGTCCGCATCTACCTTTGGTGACTGCACATGGGATGGATACCCAGGTGGAATGGTCTGCAGATGGCCCCTCCTTCAGTTTCTGTCCTGAACTTTGCATCCATATTTGCTCCCTTGAGTATTTTGTTACTTCTTCTAAGAGGGACTGTAGCCCCCCCCCCCCCCTTGGTCTTCATTCTTCATGAGCTTTATGTGGTCTGTGTGTTGAATCTTGGGTGTTTCAAGCTTCTGGGCTAAAGTCCAATAATCAGTGAGTGAATACCATGTATGTTCTTTTGTGATTGGGTTACCTCACTCAGGATGATATTTTCTAGTTCCATCCATTTATATAAGAATTTATCGAATTCATTGTTTTTAATAGCTGAGTAATATTCCATTGTGTAAATGTACCACAGTTTTTGTATCCATTCCTCTGTTGAAGGGCATCTGGGTTCTTTCCAGTTTCTGGCTATTATAAATAAAGCTGCTATGAAAATAATGGAGCATACATTTACAATTGACTAATCAATTATTTTATTTATTTACTCAATCAAATGTTGACCCCTTCTGACCCTCTCTCACAGAGTTCTTCCCCCAACCCTCACACTTTAGAATAATAAAAGAACTTCTGGAAGAATCTCCATTCCTGATCTCAAGCTGTACTACAGAGCAATAGTGATAAGGATTGGATGATATTGGCACAGAGATACAGACAGATTGATCAATGGAATAGAATCAAAGACCCAGAAATAAACTCACACCTACGGTCACTTGATCTTTGACAAAGAAGCCAAAACCATACAGTGGGGGGAAAAAAGCATCTTCAACAAATGGTGCTGGTCTAAGTGGTGGTCTACATGTAGAAGAATGCAAATTGATCTGTAGTTATCACCTGTGACTTACTTTTTGAGGTAAAGAAAATGCCTGTAATAAGATGGTGGTGATCAATGGAGAAGTCTGTAAATGTCCTACAACCCACTGAACAATGGACATGGGAAGTTGATTTCATGGCATGGAACTAACAATTCAGGGCCATTTTTAGAAATGTCAGAAATCTTACATTTTCTGTTTCATCTTCTGGGTCTTAAAATACAGACACATAAACAGTAGCTTGGTCTATGGTAAAGTTCAAGCACCAACATGTTCTACCTGAAATGTTAGGTATTGGTATTCTGTCCTGTGTTTTTTAGTAACTATATTGTATGAGCTTGAGTGAACCTGACCCATACTGGCTAAGCCCATCACATCAGCTTAACTGTACATCACTTAAAGAGTAGCTGGGTTCAATTCAGCATAGACTATATGTGGGACAGGAAAAAAAAATATTACTTGCTCTTTGTTTTGAGTTTCCACAAACCTTTTAGTCTCCAAGAGAAGTAACCTGACAAATATAATTAGATAAGATACCAACACTTGTTACATAAAATCTAAGCAAATTGAAATCTTAACATGCAAGCGGTAGGGCTTCAGTTGTGTTGTTAAAAGTGGAAACAATTGTATCATGGACACAGAATCAGATGCATTTAATATATTTTGAAATGTAAGAAATATAATGACAAAGTTTTTTTTAACAAAATGCCCCAAAGAGGAAATTACAGCACATAACAGCTTTTTTTTTTTTTTTTTTTTTTTTTTTTTAACTTGGAAAATTTCTGCTAAGTTCAGAGCAGCTGGGGAGAATAGCAAGTAAAACGCTAGGCAGATTTATGGGGCCCACACATGGCAATATTTTTGTGTAAAATTAGTCAAAATCATTATACTTGTAGATGAAGAAATGGATTCCAACAAGCTTGCATTTTTTTTTTTTTTTAAAGAATGCTCATATTTGTTCTAAGCGAACTGGAGGAACTGAATGTTTATTGGATTAGCTGATCACCAGCTTTGTAATTCATATTAAAGTTTGGGGAAACCCGCCAAGCTCCGACTCTCAGAAGATTAGAGTAATAGCACATTGATTCCCAATAAGTAGAATTCAACCCACATTGCACTCTTCTGTCTTCCAAAGAATGGAGGGGAAATGGGCCATTAGAAGAATTTTCCACTGAAACGTCTTTGTTTTGTCTTTAGGCATTATACAAAGTATTTTGATAATGGATCAAGTACATATAAGTGCGACCCATTTTTAAGGAATCTCATGCATAGTTCATCAGTTTAAAAAGCTTATGGAGAGAAATGGTTGATTTCAGGTTCCAGGTTGTGCTACATCCAGCAGGGCTCCAGAGACAGACCTGACTGAGGTAGTAAGGCAATGAAGAAAAAGACAATCACAGACAGATACACAAAAAGCTGAGATCAAGTGGTCTGGGCTCTTGGCTGGAGAACTGCTCACACCCTGGAAGTACAGCATGTGTATTACATAGAGCTGAAGAGAGAGGCAGGGCTGTTGAATACAGACAAACAAGACGACGGGGTTTATGGTATATATCTGGATCAAGGAAGCAGGTTTAGCTAATTCCAGCAGGTACGATCTCAGCAGGTAGCAGTCTTCAGACCATGAACATCAAGGCCAGGGATCCTGAAAGCTATGGTGTACACTTGCCAATGCTATGTCTCCCAAGGAAGGTTTCACCATGCCTCTGAACCTCACCCCAGGGGGAAGGCTTTGTGAGTCCACCACATGTCTGAGGCTCTGGGCTCTTTAGCGAAGCCACTTCATGTCAGCTATGCACTTAAGACTAATTCATTCAGGACTTTCTCTGTCCCCTACAAGGATGGGCATAGAGACATTTTATTAGGACATAAAATTAAGAACCTCTTCTCCCTGGCACACACAGAGTGTACACACACATCAATGTGCCTGGATATGTAAGTTTTCACTTGAGCAGGCAGACTGTCCTTAGCCAAATCTGAGCATGAAAATAACTAAGTCCAATAAGGAACATAATAAACAATAAAACATCAGATTAAGGGAACTCATAAATTCATATCATAAATAAATAGGAGATAAAGGAGGAGTCATAGCAATAAGAACATCAAAAGTAAGGGCTGGGAGAGATAGCTTAGAAGTTAAGAATACTTGCTGCAGAGGATCTGGGTTTGGTTTCCAAGACCACACGGCAGCTTCCAACCATATTTAACTCTAAATCCAGTGCATCTAACAACTCCTTCTTCCTTCTGTGGGCAACAGGCACACATATGTTGCAAAGACACACATACCAGCAAAACACTAGTATACATAACATAAATAAATTAAACAAATTAATTAGTTTAAAAACTCACTAAAATCTGACTGGCTAGTTTTGGGGGGAGGGGAGTTTGGAGTTGGGAATTTATCATTTTACATCATAGCACAATTTGAATCCCATGGATTCTAAGCACCAGAAGACATTTTGATAAGGGAGAAGACATTTGTATTCTCTAAAGTGTCTGGCCACACTTTTACTTCAGTCATGGACTATGAAGAAATCAAGTTGGTAATCACCTGGAAGCTTCATATCCACTGGCTAACTTCCACAGACCTGGTAGGTGGTAGGCATACTACCAGAAGAGAAAAATAATCGCCAATATTACCCAGCTGTCAATCCTGTGAGCTACAAAAAATATCTTGCTACAACCTGGCAAGCTGTGTCCATCAGTATGACAGTGGCACAAATGGGAGTGAACAACAGCCTTTTGACTGGAAGCAAGGCCTTCTCCTGTAGATGAAAGGCATACCTGGGACTCTGATTAGGGCCAAGAACCTGTGGCTAGAGAGGACATTTGCCCTGAGGGAGAACCTAATATTATAATTTTGCTAAATAAATATAGTACTAAAGCAACTCCTAATGATGTATTATTTTCCCCATAGGTTAGTTTATCTCAGTACCCATCAGAGAAACTCCTTTTTTTGCAGTAGATAGTGACTAACACAGAGACTCCAGCTGGTCAATGTGAAGAGACTAATAGATTATAGGGCGCTCAATCTTAAATGGAACATTGGCATCATGCTACCTGCTACGAGACTCAGGGATCATAGTGAAAGAGGGAAAGGATAGATTGTAAGAGCCAGAAACAATGTCTGACAACAGTAACGTTGTGTTTTCTGGACACAGCAGGGAAGTTTCATATATAAGCTTATGGCTGGGATTGCATACACAAAATCCACACAAGACCAAGCCAGACAAAATTCCATCATAGAAAGGGGATGGGGAAGCGGGCATAAAATCCTATCTCTAGCTGAGGAGCTAGTACCAACTGATAGCTGCTAGGAGAGTGAGGGTAAGTTTTCTCCAAAGATGCAAATCTCTAAGAGGGTGCCCATGCTTCATTAATGGTGCTAAACCAATGTACATATTTGTAGCACTAATGGGCTCAGTGGTGAAACACACAAACAGAAATAGAATACAAGCAAGGTTAAGAGGAAGTAGTGGATACATTGGAATAAGTGTGGGATTAATCAAAAACACATAGTATGCATGTGTGAAATTCTTCTTACACAATAAAATATAGAAAATAAAAAAGATCGAATGTGAAGTGCTATGCAGCAGATAATTAGCTCTGTGGGTCACATGCTTGATTGATGATCAGAGTCACCATCATCTGTGGAAAAGGGATGAAGATTATGGGTCTTCAGGTGCAGCACTGGGGACAGACAGACATTGTGGATCACCAGGTGTGGCATGGCCAGAGAGTGTCGGGCCATTTATACAGTGCTCCATCTGTAAGCACACACCCTTGTTTATCAGGAGGAAATAGCCAGCACATTCAAAGGAGGAACTAATATTTCAGATTAAAACAAGCCAAGCATCGGGGAGTTTATGGAGAAAGGGAATCTTGCGTACTCTTGGTGGGAATTTAAGTGTGTACAACCAGTATGGAAAACAGAATGAACATTCTGTCAAAACTTGAAAGAGGGTTAGCATGATTCAATACTCTCAGGTATAGTTACAAAGAAAATGAAATGAGTGTGAAGAAATATCTGTAGACTCATGCTTATTGTGGCACTAGTCACAACTGCAAAAATACAAGATTGAATGAATGTATAGGTAAAAATAATATATCAATATCACATTATAAAATATATATATGTGCATGTATATGTATGGTAGGATACTATGTGGCTTTAAGAAAAGATAAAAGTTGTTATTTGTAACACCATGGATAGATAGACCTGTGAAGTCGCCATATTAAATAAAATAGGGTTAACATACAAATCAAAATAGTATACATTATTCTATCCATATGGAATTTACAACACTGAACTCATAGAGACAGAGAGGAGAACATTACAATCAAGGGCTGGTGAGGGGAAGATTTGGAAAATATTAGTCAAAGAACATAAGCTTTCTGCTATGCAGGAGGATTAAGGTTGAGAGATCTTGGATGGTATAGTGACATAAATAATAACAATAAAAATATTTTAAAAGGTCAAAAGTCAGTACAACATCTGACATTCAAGTGGATCCCCTATTGGAGTGGGGAGCAGTATAGTGCAGGACACTGTTTGATAAACTGGGAAAACTGGAAAATAAAGTATAAGTGATGGAAAAACAACTGCTGACACTAAATTTATCAGTTTGCAATTATTTGACCATATAACAGAAAATTCCTATTCATAGAAATCATTCCTTGAAATAGTCCCAGGGCAAAGGTCTTGATATAGTTAATTTATGATCGTATATTATTGAGAAAGCACAAATGTGGCTACGTAGTTAGATCTGTAGTTAAGCAATAGGAATGAGAACACGTAGGATGCACTGCAAAGAATCTGAGCAGATTACGAGTATTCTTGGATTATTTTTATTTCCATCATGTATCTGTAAATGTGAAGTAATTACCAAGTAAAGTGTTAAAAATATCACTGACCTGGGGGATTTTTGTTTTGTTTGGCAAGAGACAGATTGCTTGTAAAGAACTCAGCAAAACGAACTCTTGGTATGGGAACACATCAGTGTTTTTCAAATGTGATGACCGTACAGATTGAAATTTGAATGTGAGTTTTAAATGATGTGGAGAAGGAATGCCAAATGATGAAATTTTTGTTTCTGTTGAGGGTTATCTGGTTTTTAGGAAAACAAACCCAGGTTAGTCAAAGGGAGTTTTTGTTTTGTTTTTTGTTTGTTTGTTTGTTTTGTTTTGTTCTTTTTTTTTTGTAAATTTCAATGGTGGGAAATCATCTCATCTCATCTTCGTGCCTCTGCCCCATCGCCCCTTCCTTTCTCCTGTGTACTCAACCCCGGTAAGAACTGTAAGGTCACCATGAAGAAAAATAAAGAAATTAGCAAAATCCATGAAGACTTCCAAATAAGAAGACACGTTCTGTGTTGATACTCCAAACATTTCATTTCTTTTTTATGTGGAAATTATAAAAAGACTGACCTTTGCTTTTTGGTGAAGAACTTAATTTGAAGTTGAGTTAGACTATGACAAAAACTTGACCATATCATACTGGCACAGACTGGTGGGTAGACATAGAGCAATAGGAATGGATATGGCCTATAGTTTAGATGTCACGGTCAAACTCCAAACAAAACATAGTGACTTGTATTGGCACATCCATATCAATAAGGAGAGAGAGAGAAGAGATGGATGAGGGACATTTGTGTGTCTTTGTATGATCTCACTATATGGCTCATGCTGGCTTCGAACTTATGATCCACCTGCCTCAGCCTTCCTTTTATGTGTTGGAATTAGTAGTTAATGCATGAAGCACATATGTAGGGAACTCACAACAGACCAAAGTGATAGGTGGATCAAAGTACAACTTTGTGACTGGACAAGTTTATTGGAGTTACTTACAGGGGTGTGGGTGAGGGGTTATTTACAGTAGTGAGGATGACTGAAAAGTAGTTGCAGCTCTGAAAATCCCACACTAACAGGGTTGATGCCTCATTAAGCTGCAATGCTTGTGCTCCAAGCGTAGATTGCAGATACCTCAACAAGTCAAAAAGTCTCCTTCAGACAGTTTTCCTGGTCAGAGTCTCTTCTTTCAGTGCTCATAACCTTGGGGAGGGACCCTCATGAATCCTGTGACTTTTATGTTTCCAAGGCTTCATGTTGATTTACTTCCTGAGCCCCATGAGCCCCTCATCTTTTCTGGAGGAAAGGCTTAAATTCTAAGGGATAAAACTAAGGTGAACTGCCTTGCCTAGCAAGATGATGAAGGACAGTTTTAAGGGGTACAGTTGATGAATCTTGATGTTGGGCTGATTGTGAATGACTGAGGAAAAGGTGTTCTAGGAAACCTGTTTCCAGAGGACATGAAAAAAGGAGAACTATTTATGAAATTGAAAGCATTACAGGAGACATCATCTGGGATGGGGAGGAAAAGTTGTAAATTCAATGTGGGTCTCTTTTTAGTTTGATAACTTATAAGGTGTATGCTGGGGACTCACTGGACAGCCAATGTAAGTGGAATGGTGAGCACCATGTTTAGTAAGAGACTGTCCTAGTTTCAATTCTGTTGCTGTGATAAAATATCTTGACAAGGGGAGAAAGGGAGTTTTTCTTTTTCAAGCTTATAATCTCGGGTTATAGTTCATCATAGGGGGAAGTCAAAGGAGGAATTTCAAACAGCTAGTTTTTACACAGTCAAGAACAGAGAGAAATTAAGTCATGCATGCTTACTGCTTGCTTGTGATCAGCTGAATATTTTTTTTTCATTTTTAAACCATTCATGACCTCTTGCTTAGGGAATGGTGCCACCCACTATGGACTAGGTCTTCTCACATCTATTAAATTAATTAAGATAATCCCAGTAGACATATTCATTGTCTATCCCAATGTAGCCAATCCTTCATTGAGACTCTCTTCTCAGGTGCTTATAGGTGGTAGTGCCAAGTTGACAGAATTAACTACCACAAGTAATCCTGTTTCAATATATGTGGCAAAGTGTGATAGAAGAAGAGTCCTGACTTTATTTTTGCTTCCATCCATGCATGTACAGGCATGAGCAACTATACAAAAGTGTACATACATATACCACAAACATATGATATATACAGACACACATGAGATGGTATAATCTGCTTTTGAAAGTCTCAAAGGACTAATTTAAATCTGACTGGCTAATGATTCTCTTAGCACATAACCTCTCATCATGTTCACATGTTCACATCTGTTGAGGTCAGAAGACTATATTTCATAAAGGCATGAGTCATTTTGGGTCAGTTTTCTGGTACCACACAGGCAAAGAGTTCCTGCTGCTCCCTTCTCCCAACCCCCACTCTTTATGGCCTGCTTTTAACAATATAGTTCTCAGAGAGGAAAGGGTGTGTCCAGGGGAGGCGTCCATTGACTTGACAGTAACATCATCAGCTTTCTCCGAAAAGAGCCTACAGTCTTTCAAAGTGGAAAAATTTGAGATGATTGTGCAGCATGCCTCCTCAAGGCATCACAGATGGGCAGCACAGCTCCCTTTCTGGGAAGAGGGACCGCTCTGGTCTACATGGAAGGCCACCCAGGGTAGAGTGTTTCCACGTGGGAATCCCAAGAAAAAGAGCAACCCCATGAACGTGGCATTGGATTTTACCACAGCTGCTCACTGTGTCTCCCAGAGAGATCAAGACAGACTGCTGTCCAGAGAGCATGACACTCTGAGGCCAGGATGCTGGTGATTAAGGGAGAAATAATGCTCCGAGGATGAGCAATGTAAAAGAATTGCTGCCCAGTGTCCCAGTGAGTTTTCAGCTCGTTGCCCTTTTGAGTTCTACTGTGATGTCCTTCCTTTGCAGAAAGCAAAGGGGCAGACAGCAACATGAAAGATGTAATTATGAGGACAGCCAGCTTCTGAGAGTCCGAGGCCTGGACTCTTTGGCTTTCAGAGTTGCAAAGCCTCCAACAGGCCAGGAAGCATCAGTTAGAATGAATGGAAAGCCTCCGATGAGTATGCTGTGAGCTGCGAAATTGCAAACAGACTTGGCTCGCTTCCTTGGGAGCCCAGCAGAATTTGCACATCGCTTAGTGTTAAAACTCATGGGACAGCAGGCACTCGTTTCTCTGGAATGGGCTTTGGCATCCAGAATCTCACCATCTGCCTCTTTTTGGCTATTTCTGATCCCCAGGGAGGGACTTTGTTGTTGTGTCTGTGTCCTGTGCCTCTTTTGTAGTAGAGAGGAATCAGGCAAGCAGCATCGAGGGCTGTCTTGAAGTCCTGAAGAACAGAGAGAGGCAGATCTCCACATGCAGGGCGTTTGCATCCAATGGCTTTGATACAGTCAGGCCTGAGTTCAAACTCTGACTCTGTCATCTGCGATCTGGGTGATCTTAAACACGTTGCTTTTTCTTTGTGAGCCTCAATTAGCTCACAGAGTTTCTTGTCTTCAAAAGGGGTATGTGGGTGGGAATAATGTCTATAAGCTGTGAAAAGACATGGACTTAGAATAAGGGTTTAATAATAGAGGAATGTACCACGCTGGTGGTGTCTCATTCTTCCATCAGGGAACCTGTTGTCTGCTAATCCGACAGTTCTTCCTCTTTCCTCATGCTTGGCACAGCGTGTCTCCTAATGGGTACAGTGAAGGCAGAATGTGTTTCCTAATATGTACAATGAAAGGCCAGACCACTGTGTTCCTTCTTATCTCAAGACATGGGGGCATGACCTGGGCTTGGTTTGTATCTGCTGTCTTGGAATTGTAAAGAGGCACAGGAGAAAGATGGCTGAGAAGGAAAAGGCCAGAACACAGAAAGTCTGACCTTCTGTGTAGTCTGCAGAAGAAAGAGAAATGGAAATAAGGAAATCTCAAACTCTCTGTCTTGGTTTGAGATATACCATGAAAGCAAGCTCTCCATGAGTCCCACTGACTATTGAAAACAAAGTTTAATGGGCTGTTCATATCGTATGAATAGTATGGATTTGATAGAGAATTTGATCCATGTCTCTTTGCTCTAAAAGCTAGACATATAGAACAATACTCTAAGTATGGTAGGTTTAGGGGGTCACACACAGAGCCCTGGCTCATGTTATCCATGGGAAAAAAATCTAGCAAATCTATACCAGTGATTCTCAATCTGTGGCTTGTACCTTCTTAGTTGTTTGAACGACCCTTTCACAGGGATGGCCTAAGACCATCCTGTGTATCAGATATTTACATTATAATTCACAATACTAGCAAAATTACAGTTATTAAGTAGCAACAAAAATAATTTTATGGTTGGAGTCATCGTAACATGAGGAGTTGTATGAAGGGGTCACAGCATTAGAAAGGTTGTGGACTACTGATCTAGATTATACTCAAAATTGTCTTCTTTTCAGCTTACTTGTAATTTAATCTCCTGGGGGAGATTGATGTCTCTAATATCCTTTTTGCTTTTATTTGACACTATCCACTAAACTGACACCATGTAACAAACACCTTCAAACCTCATTGGCCATGAAAATCTTTAAGAGTTCCTTACTCACAGTCTGTGAGTTAGTGGTAGTTCTGCATGGGTCAGAGAGCATTGCCCTTGCTTGGCTTCATTGCATTTTTCTTCCCTGTGTTGCATTGTTTTCCATCATGTGTTACCAGATACATGTCCTGTCATGTCTAAGGAAAGAATTACAAGCAGAGCAATCCATGAAGGCATGCTAACATATTGCTGATGTTAATGGAGTCAGTGGATCCTCAATCAAGTCTCATAACCCAAGCAAAATCTTCAGGCATGACTATGAAGTGTTCTCTTCTGAGAGACACCATAAAGACATATGGGGAGTGATGTGGACATCTTAATATAAAAAAGAAGTAATGATTGGAAACAAACTTCCAAACCATACACACACTAGCCAGTTGAACACAGCCATCAATGGCACTGTTTAATAAGTAAAAGTTAAGGTCCAAGACTAGCCATTTGATAGACCTATATTTAAGTCTCTTCTTTCTTAGCCATCATTTCTCCTGTGCATCCTTATTCAAGTAAAATTCACCTATTTTTAGTAAATCCTGACAATTCATGCATGGTAATGTCACTTACAGCTGTTGCTGATTGTATTTTAATCAAGAGAAGGGATGACCTCTTTCTGTACCCCATTTAAAGCCCTTCTAATATCAAGCTAACAACGCCTCTTTGGGGCCTGGCAATTGAAACCTTGAATAGGTGTCTCCTTTTACATTTTCTATTATTTGCTTATTTATTTATTTTTGTATTTGTGTATGGGGGGTGCATGTTCACGTGGGTGCGTGCATAGGAGTGTGCAAAGAAGACACAAGGTCAGTTTTGAGTGTTATTTCTCATGATCCGTCCACCTTGTTTTTTGAGACAGAATCTCTCAGTTACCTGGAACTCACTGAGTGGGATAGACTGCCAGCATCAGCGAGCCTTCTGTCTCTTTCACATGGGATTGCAACTGTATGCCACCACACTTGAGTATTTTAAACACTTGTTCTGGGTATCAAACTCAAATCCTTATGTTTGCAAAAATGCAAGCACTTCACACTGAGCCAACTCCATCCCCAGCACCCAGGTGGCTCCTTTTATTCTACATATAAACTATAACTTTGAAGTATTTGGGAGACAATGAGGACTAGAAATTAAAGTTCTTGGTTTTACGACAGGAAAATGTAGACATGTATGTGGTAGTTAAGAAAAAAGTCAGCATAGAGACGTGGACATATCTGAATACAAAGAGAAAGAAGTGCCAACAACACTTTATCCTGCTCACACATGCCAGTATCCATTGTCTCTATTTCTTCAGGGGTGGGGAACCCAAGGAGGTTCTACATTTAAGATATTTGATAGATCTGCATTTTTCACCCATTAGAATTACTAAACTTTACTGACAGGGCCGTCTCTTTCATCAGCCTTAGGCATTTGGAAGCATTGTCTAATTGTGATAAAATAAAGTGCTGGTCTGCTTACATGATCTATGGAGACTTGATTATAATTTGCATGGCATTGTTTTGATTGAGAACTCTCTTTCCAAAACTGTAAAACAGAGGAACAAAGTTAATATAAGGAAAATGTAGCAAACTCATCTCTACCCTTCCAAACTCAGGAAGAAAAGAGCATGGTTTGAGAAATGTCAGCCAACCCCTACTGTCTTAAACCTTGACATGGAATCTTCGTTGTGGAGACGTCCCTCAAGCAGAGTCGTCTCTGAATTTTCTGTGTCTGGAAACATTGAGCTTCTCAGTGTGGCTTTGGGATATCTCACGTAGGTCTAACATCAGTAGGTCAGGACTCATAATAGGCACAGTCACTATTGGCAAGAGTTATACAACCTGTGACAAAGGGAATGAAAGCTATCACAGGGCAGCTGCCTTTGATAAGAAAGAGAATGCTTTTAAATGCGACAGTGTTGTTTAACCCTGAAACAGTGCATATTAGTCAAGGTTCTCCAAAGATTCAGAGCATTAGGATATGTGTATGTATGTAACCTCCAGTCATCCCTAAGTATTCATGGAGAACTTGTTCCAGATCCCTTTGGGTACCAAGCTCCATGGATCCTAGAGATTTTTATGTACAATGACAAAGTATTTACATATAACCTGTGTACCTCTTTCTGTAGATGCTTAAAACTCTCTAGAATCCTTGTAGTACTTGAGACAAAGCAAAGTATGTGTAGATAACCATCACACATACTTTGTACCATCTAGGGCAATGATTCTCAACTCATGGGTTGTGACCCTCTAGGGAGGTTAAATGACCCTTTCACCAAGGTAGCTTAAGATGGTTGGAAAACACAGACATTTACATTACAATGCATAGAAGTTGCAAAATCACAGTTACGAAGTAGCAACAAAAATAATTTTATGGCTGGAGGTCACCATAACACGAGGAACCATATTAAAGGGCTGCAGCATTAGGAAGACTGAGAATCACTGACCTAGAGGGTCCTATTGGGGATAGAAAGATCCACACATGTTTAGCACTGATACCTATAAGTAATATTTTTAATTCATGATGAATTGATTGAATCTATGGATTCAGATTCTGTGGATACAAAAACCCAATCATTTAAATATTTACATATTCTCCATCTTTAATTCCTTAATAAACATTTCATTGATTGTGTATACTTTGTTGCATCTGATTCAAAGCTCCACCGAATCCAGACCTCACCATGAGTTTGTACTTCCATTTACTTGGAGGCTTTCTCTGGTATACAGGGCATTTTGAGAGTGCTTGGGGCTCAACCTCGATGCAATGAATTCCTATTAATGAATGATGAAAAGAAGTATGCAATTAACACACGAAACGGACTAACTCCAGGCACATGTTCTGCCGTGGCTGCTATAGTCCCATAGGATGCTTATGCATCATGAATACTGAGCAGCCATGTACCAGGTGACTTTTGTAGAACAACTTGTGTTTGAGTCCTTGCTTTATGATCTGCTTCTGGGGAATCTAAGGTAAGACAGAAGCACAGACTTATGTGCAGGGGACAACTCTGTAAAATGGTGTGGTGTTGGATAGAGAAGAGGCACATCAGAGCCTTCCTTCTGTAACTGTTTTCTGCTAGGATCATCCTCCCATGGACTCTTGGATCCCTTTCTTGGTGGGCAGTTTGGGAAGCACTCAAACAGTACCTCCGCCTTTTCTTCAGATGATGGGAGAGTAGTACTTACACCTGTCAATAACATCACTTATTCATTCTTTCCTTTCAATGAGATCACTTATTCATACTTTCTATGTAAAACTGATATGGGTATATATTTGTTTGTATGTATTCGTTTACATACATCCATCAGTTAGGTCAGAGAATGAATGACTTTATTATCTATCTATCTATCTATCTATCTATCTATCTATCTATCTATCTATCTATCTATCTATCAAACTATCTATCATCTATCTATTATCTATTATCTATCATTTATCTATCTATCTGTCTATCTAATATATCTATCTATACATCTATAATCTATAGACATATATATGTCTATCAATGAGGAAACTCAGACTTGGAGGAAGATCTGGAATATAGTAAGCAGGGCACAAAGTTTCACTTTTACATGTGTGACACTGAAATTCTCTGTCACTTAAGTATCACTGTAACCACCGACATGGTACACAGGCACAGACCTGTGTTTGCCACAGATGTTGGAAGGAATAATTAATATCCCAGTTAAAAGAGACTCAAGTTTCAAATACCTCAACATTTTAAATCTAAGCAAAGAAATTATAGCACTGGTATAGGATGTGGGAACTCGGCTAGACAGGCATTCACCACAGACTTTATACAACCCAGCAGTGTGGTGTGGCTACTTGATTGTAATGTCCAGCACCACCATGAAAAGACATCTGCCCAGAAAATGACTGCATTTCTTGTTTAGATTAAATGGATTCATTGGAAGAATAAACATTTAATAAGAGACTTCCTTGAGTAGGAAGCTGCTGGAGTGGAATTCAGGACAGTGAAAGAATTCTGAGAGTCCTGCAGTGTGAGGAACACTTGAGGGCACTAGAGTTTGTTTATATGAGCCTGGGAGACAGGATGTCATGGTGAGCGCTAATCAGCTCAATCTGAATCGATTCCCTGTTCATCTATGCTGCAGTGTTGTGAACTTTGACAGCATGATCTTCTATGGACTTTTCTTTAAAAGGGAGGCTCATCTATGTGCTCATGCGTTACATTTTCCATACCTGTGTGGGGGTGTCCATTTGTTCTTTCAAACATTTTCAGACTTATCTTGATAGAACCTAGGCTCCCTTGGACTCTTCCAAACAATAGAAGGCTGCTGGCTAATAGTTTTAGTGGAGACTATTTTAATTTGATATCAAAATTAACCTTCTGGGCCCAGGAGATGGCTCCGTAAGTGAAGTACTTGCTACGTGAACATAAAAGTACGAGTTCATCACTCCCAAGAACCTATATTAACAAATAGCTGGGTGTGATGGTACATTCCTGTAAATCCTACTGCTGGGCACACAGAGATGGAGGATTCCTGGGATTTGCTGGCTAGCTTCTTTTTCATCAAGTTCCAGGCCAATAAGAGACTCTATTTTAAAAACAAACAAACAAACAAACAAACAAACAAACTAAATGGTACTACACTTAATGTTGTCTTCTAGTCTCTACACAACACATACACGCACACACCTGTATGAGTATGCACACACACAAACACATCTGTACCTTCACACGTGTAAAAGAACTAGTTTTCTAATAATTTGATTGCCCTTGCAAACTACAGATGCCGCAGAAATATGCCACTTGCCTAGAACTTGTAGAGTCAGTACTGTATGTCCCAGGCTTTCCTAGTACACTATGGGCAGAAGTGAACTCTCAGGTTACCTATATGGCTCTTAACTTGGTCACCCCTCTTTCCACAGATCTGCCATTGAATTCTTTGTGTCATCACATACTTTGGTGTTTAAGCCAACTATCTTAAGAGCTGTGTGTGGTTCTTGTCACCCTCCTTCCTTCATATCCCATGCCAACACATCCATTCCACCAGTCCTTTCAACTCTGAGTCTTATATATAACCTCAAGCCATTCACTTCTCTCCAACTCCAAGAATATTACCAAAGTCTAAACCATCAGAATTGCTATCTGGTCTATCATAGTAGCCTGATAATCTAAGTCTCTGTTTCAACCCCTACTGCTTTAGATTCCATCATCCATTCATAACCACTTAAAGGGGACACT
This sequence comes from Mastomys natalensis, assembly GCA_021653895.1. NCBI lineage: Eukaryota > Metazoa > Chordata > Mammalia > Rodentia > Muridae > Mastomys > Mastomys natalensis. The sequence continues at coordinate 376,789 of JAJTUV010001016.1, read as the reverse complement.
TTAACATTGTTTGATAGTTTCTCATTGCACCAAGGATAGAACCCATAATCCTTTACTGAGCCCACAGAGCCCCAGCATTGAATGCCTTCTGTCAATCATTCCAACTTTGCTTTCTAGCACCATTAATGTAGCCTCTATCCTTTATTTCTGGGTTTTATTTCTGGCTTATGCTGGCTCTTACTTTCAGTCTATTCTTCCAGCTTGTCCTTTTGCACAAACCACTGCTTCCCTTGAGCCCTGATGTTATCTCCTACAAGAGGAATGTCCTACAGTGACTGTCCAGTCATTTTAACTGTCTCTATTTCTATGCTTCTACTGGACTTAACACTGCCCAATCAATCAGATTTATGGTATTATACTTATGCAGTGAGGCCTTAAATATGTATTAAATACCTTGCTGCCTGGACATTTCACTTGAAATTGTGGGTTCCTTAGCAACAAAAATACAGAAACATTCTTTTAAACTGTCAGCAGAGCAGACAGCTTAAAGACGTAGAAGACCATCTTTACCAGTTATACCCAAGACAACAGAGAGCTAGTATCCAGGATTTAAAATGAAAGGCAAAATTAAACACCAACAAAACAAGAAAATCAAATCCTGCAAGTCAACAAATGGACTATTGTTTGTTTTGTTTTATTTGTTTTTCTGTTTTTTGTTTTTTTTTTTAAAGATAGGATTGTGTAGCCCTGACTGTCCTGAAGTTTCTCTGTAGACTAGGCATGGTTCAAACTCAGAGATCTACCTGCCTCTGCCTCCCAAGTGTTAGGATTAAAGGCGTGTACCACCATGACTGGCTGAAATCAACAGTTTTCAAAAGAGATAGATCAGTGGTCAATAACTACTTAAAAAAAAAAAACAAAAACAAAACCTTTAGCTTTCAAGGAAATTTAAGATAAACTACTTTGAGAAACCGCCTGATTCCTGTGCGATTGTAAAGCATAAAACTTTCCGACAGGAAATGCTGGTGGTGAAGATGTGGGGGTGTAATGTGCTGATGGGAGAGTAGTGTGTACATGTGCACACATACATGTGCACACATGAATGAATAAAATGTGGGCAAAGCCTAACACAATAGAGAAGGGACCAAGGGAAACTGAAAGTCAGTGAACAGGAAGAGTGGGAATGGGCAAAACAACTCATAGGATATGGTAAAGGGGAAGAGACCAGAAGGAGGGGCTATGTGTGTGTGTGTGTGTGAGAGAGAGAGAGAGAGAGAGAGAGAGAGAGAGAGAGAGAAAGAGAGGGAAAGAGAGAGAGAGAGGAGTGAGAGAGAAAGAGAGAGTGGGGAGGGAGATCAGGGGTAGCTGAAAGCTAGGAAAGAGGAATCTATTAGAACTCACTGTGTCAAAAAATGCCACAGCACTGTCTAAAACCCTGTGTGTTCATTTTTAGAAAATTAAAAAGAACAACAGCAAAAACCAAACAAAAGAAAACCATTTTGTTAAGAAAGATGAAGAAAGTAGGGAAGAAATATGAAGAGAGATAGGAAAATGTATTTTACAGTGACTGCACTACCTTATTAAAAACGATTTATTTATTTATTTATTTATTTATTTATTTATTTATTTATTTATTTATTTTTGTCACAAGGTCTCATGCACCCCAGGCTGGCTTTGAACTTGCACGTAGCTGAACTTCTAATCCATCTGCTTCCACCTCTCAAGTGCTGAGATTACAGGCAGGTAGCCCCATACTCGGTTTCTGCAGGTGCTGTTAAGGGAACCCAGGGCCTCATGCATGCTAGGAAAGCCCGTAACCACCTGAGCTACTCTCCCAGCTATGGCTTTTCTTTTGAGGTGGTAAACCTGATGTAAAGCCCTCATCGTTCGAGATGTGCACCCACGGGGAAGTGCCAACATACACAATGTTCTTGCTGTTTGTCTTAATGCTGGAACTTACATTTTTTTTTTTTCTGTAAAAATAAGAAAGCTAAGGTTCATCTTTTGCAGGGACATCATCTGTTCCTTGTTTCAAGAGTGTGAGTATTATTTACACGTCCTGGGTTTCTGACCCCTAGTGGTGGAGACCAAATCCATTACCCCATGAACCGCTCAATTTGCAGCCATTTAACATTCCAGACTCTCTGGCAGAGAGAAGGAATAATGGAAACTTGCAATGTTTTCTCTCCTGGTTTATTTCTGTTCTTTTATTTTCCTTTTTTTCATGTTCCCCCCTCTTCTCTGCCACTCTCTCCGTTTGCTTTCTTCATTTCCCAAGAATCCTTAAGGGAAACTTTAGATCCCCTTTCCCTAAGCATCCCAGGGGTTTGGGGGCCAACGTCTTAACATCAGATTCTTTCAAGAACTCAGTAAATGTACTCTACCAGTCAACCAGAGCCTGTTAAATGCAGGTGCCGCAGTGTTTAATGAGATTGTCAGAGACTAAGGGAAGTGGCTGCCGTGTGAGCCACATGCGGTTTATCTACCAAGCGGCAATGATCCTCGCTACCCCAACGCTACTCCTAGGGCAGCAGATCTGTCTTTAATCTACTTGGACCACTGAGCAAATGGCTTAAATAAAATCTCTGCATGAGTGAGTCACTTCTTTCTTGGCTCCTAGATGGCATACCGAGGAGCGATGGTTTACTTTGTCTGAGTAACAAAATTAATATAAGAGAAACATTTTTGTTATGTGGTATCCTAACCACCCTCCACCCCACCTCCCCCGGAAAAAAAATCACAAAAGGAAAGAAGAGACATATGGGCCGGAGCAGTGAAATTTGGATGAAAAAGTTCCACTTGACATGAGGAAACTCGTGAAAATAGCGTAGTAAATTTTCTTGGCTGGGGAGTGTAAAATGCAATCAGGAAGAAGTGGAGAAAATAATCTTTTACTGAACTGCGGCAGTGGACCTAACAGTGTCAGGCGTGTAAAGAACTACTTCTAAGCTTCTTGCAGTTTTCATGTTAGATGAGATGCATTAAAAAAAACCCCTTTGATTAACAGGGTTGGTGTTTCTGTAGCAGAGTCTGCGTCACCACGAACAGAGACGTTCATGTCTCTCTTCAAGGGAACTGGTTCACAGGAAGATAAAAACGCAGGTAGCACTGGAGTAGATAGAATGCTCACAGTCTGTACAAGTCACTATAACATTTTCTCTACAAGTGTCCTGGTTCAGTAGAATCAATTCATCTTCCTTCCTTCCTTCCTTCCTTCCTTCCTTCCTTCCTTCCTTCCTTCCTTCCTTCCTTCCTTCCTTCCTTCCATCCTTTCTTAATTAGAGCTTGCATACGTAACTTCTCCCACTGACTCATGATGGATACTCTTGTCCCCAGTTGGTGGCGCTATTTTGGGAGATTGTGGCGTCTGGGTCATGAGATCTAGTGGATAGATGTGAGTTGTTGGGAGAAGGTTTTGAGAATGATAGTCACTTCTAGTCCCACTGTCAGCTTCCTGATCTGCCAGGATATAAAGAAGAGTACCACATACTCTAGCAGATTGACCCATGCCCATCACTATCCTTTCTCCCTGTGATGGACTGCTCTGCTCTGGAAAGACAAGACAGAGCAAATCTTTACATTCTTAAATGGCTTCTGTCAGGTATTTTACACAGAGGTAAGGTGAAAAATGAACACAGTCCTCATGTATTCTGAAGTCGACACAGAATGTTTTATGGCTAATGTGGGGCTGTGTTATGAAGCATTCTGAATTATTCTGAATCAAATGGTCGTCTGCTGTTCTAAGAGGGCTCTGCTATTTTGTTCTACAAATAGAACAGTGTTCGTTCTGCTACATGGGAACAGCCAAGTACTATGAATGCCCAATGATTCCCCAACTAGTGACCCTTTGGAATAGCTGGAGTAGAGTTTATAGAGAAACTTGAGTGGATTTGATCCCAATGTGAAAGGGAATTTCTTTTGCTTTTAATCATGTTTTTTTCCTAAGGAAGGCATGGCCTACAAAAACAAGCATACCCTTACCCAGCTTGGCACAGGAAAGAAGACCTTATACAGAAATGCCAGATCCAAGGAATGCCAGACGGGGGTGGGTGGTGGGGTAGCTTCATGTGCAAGGCAAGAGAATACCTTTCTTATATGCTTTTGCCTATTATTAGAAGTGTAATCTTGCACAGGGTCCATGTTAGTCTCTGTAATATGCTAATCTCTGCATCACTTCAATTTTAGTGTATGTGCTGAGGGTGGTGGTTGGGTGGGGATGGGAAGAGAAGGAATCAGGTGAAGGGAGAAAATATCGGGAGTGATGGCTGGAATTGGGGGGACATTTATTTTGGGAGCAAAGTAGAAACCTAGTGCAATGGAAACTCCTTGGAATCTACAAAGGGGGATCTGGTGCCTGAACTTGTCATCTTCTATAATCATCAAGGCTCCTAGCAGTGGGACTGGGGCATCAACCCAACCACGAAACCATTGACCTACAATTTATCCTGCCTGCAAGATGTGCTGGGGCAAAGGTACAGAACTTATGGGAGTGACCATCCAATGACTGGTCCAATTTGACACCCATGACATAGAGAGGGAGACCATTCATGACACTGGATGGGGGGGGGGGCAAGAACCAGAGGCTTGATAGCTCAGAGAACTAGGATAGAATCATACATGAATGGTGAAAAAACATGCATTTTACCAAATGATTCCATATGATATTCTGCTATATTTATAGACCAGAGTGTTCCATAATCATCATCAGAAGCTATACCCAGAAATGGTAGCAGATGCAGAGACTCATAGCCAAACATTAGACAGAGCTTGGGAAATCCCACAGAAGAGTGGGAGGGAGGATTTTAGAAGATGAAGGGATCAAGGACGCCCCTAAAAACACAGCTCACACAATCAACTTATCAGGGTTCATAGGGTCTCACAGAGATTGAACAGATACAGCCTGGACACTATGACCTAGGTCTTCTGTGTATATGTTATGTTTGTGTAGCTTGGCGTTCTTTTGAGACTCTTACCAGTGGGAGCAGAGGCTGTCTCTGACCCTTTAACCTGCTTTTGGGTCTCTTTTCTTCCTACTTGGTTGCCTCATCCAGCCTTAATATGAAGGGGTGGGCCTAGTCTTATATTTCTGGGTGGCCTTCCCTTTTCTGAAGGGAAAAGGAGAAGCCGGTCTGGAGGATTGTGGAGATGGGGTGGAGAGACCAGAAGGGGACATTGCTGTAGATTGCTATGTAGGGATATTGCTATGAGAGAAGAAAACAAAAAAGAGGCAGAATCTTGGGCAAATTAGTTGTTTTCTTTTAAATGCATTTCCACATCTCAAAGTGGGCCGATTATTAAGATCATGAATGCAAAGGTTTGACATGTTTTTAGCACATAGGTGGTCAATTCTCAATTCCTGATTGACCAACTGTTGTTATTTTTATTAGGAGGCACTTGTTGAGGTAATCTTCCAAGGGTCTCTTGTCTTTCCTTCATCAACTCAGAGTTTGGGGTTTGATGCATTTCCTTTTAGAAACAAAGTACAGAGCTATCTGTACTTTGTTTCTAAAAGGCAGACTTTCCTTTTACCTTATACTAGTTTTATAAGATTTAATTTAACTGCATTCTTAGTCTTGAAGTCATTGGCTTTGCAGGTACTTGAACCTCAGTCACAATTGAGTTTGCAGATTGAAAGATATTCAGAGTAGTATCATAGGCAATACAGAATGTACAGTTATGGACCCTTCTCATTTCTCTTGTTCCACAAGAGGACTACTTATTAAAATCTACTCAAAAATTCAGAACTTTGAAAATATAAGAATGAAGTCTTTTTTAAAAAATTCATATTAGCATTATAACACAAACTGTTCCTAAGAGAAAACAAAGTATGAATATGTCTTTGAAAAGTAAAAATTGTGGAAAGAATGTTACTTTTAAAGCAGTGCCTTATATATCTCAGGCTAGACCCCAACTCACTATATAGACAAGGATGGTTTTGAACTTCTTTAAATTTTTTTTTTTTTTTTTTAGTTTGTGTGTATGTGTGTGTGTAAGTGCATGTATTTATATGCATGAATAGAGACATGCAAGTGGAAACTATGGGCTTCTTTCAACTGAAACTATGGACTTTTTGCAACTGAATATTCTAACCTAAAAAAATAAGAAAAATTGAAAACAAAAAATCTGTCACAGCCAAGAAACCAGGAAGATACAAGCAACACAGTGTAACATTGTTTTTAGGACTTTATTCTAAACTGTTTGGCTAAAATGGGAGAACTCTGAATTATTATTATGCTAGTATGGAGCCATGAGCGTGACCTGGTAACAGAGCAAACATGAAGATCTGTGCTCAGATCTCCAGCACCCACATAAAAACCAGGACATGGTGTTATGCATCTGAATCCCATGGCCTGAAAGGTGGAGACAGCCTGTACTGGGTGGCTATAGGATTTGCTTTTACATAATTCTGACCAAAATACCTGGCAGAAATAATTTAAGGAGGAAATACTTAGCTCATGGGTAGAGACTTCAGAATATCATGGTGGGGAAGGGATAGTGACAATGGCTGGAACATGAGCTATAGGTTTCTGCATAGGATAATGGCAGCGAACAAAGGGAGCAGAGACCAGGGATGACATCAGTCCACCCAGGGATGTACTTTAGCCATCTAGGTCCTAACTCCGAAGAGGTCAACAGCCTTTCAACATTCAAAACATGAGCCTATGATGAACATTCTAGATTCAAAGCACAGTAGTGTCAAGATGCAGTGAGCACAGAGAAATACATAGTTTCATTATGTATGTGTGTGTTTATTATTAGATAGTTCATTTATGCCAATATGGGCCCATAGTTATTTATCCTATGCTGGATTTTGATTTAATACGGTCATGTGGATGCATTGTTTCAGGATTTTATAGATTTCCCTTTTTTTGAAATTAATTTTTTTATTGGATATTTTATTTACATTTCAGATATTATCCCTTTTCCCCATTCTCCCACCCACCTAGAACCCCCCTATCCCATCCCTCTCCTCCTGCTCCCATCCACCTACCCACTCCCACCTCCCCGCCCTCGAATTCCTGCACACTGGGCATCCAGCCTTCACAGGACCAAGGACCTCCTCTCCCACCTATGCCCTACAATGCCATCCTTCCCTACAAATACAGCTGGAGCCATGGGTCCCTCCCTATGTGCTCCCAGGCTGGCAGTTTAGACCCTGGAAGCTCTGGTTGGTTGGTATTGTTGCTCTCCCTATGGAGCTGAAAACCCCTTTAGCTCCTTCAGTCATCTCTCTAACTCCTCCATTGGGAACCTCATGATCAGTTCAATGGTAAGCTGTGAGCATCCGCCTCTGTATATGTCAGACTCTCGAAGACCTCTAAGGAGACAGGTATATCAGGCTCCTGTCAGCATGCACTTCCTGGCATCCACATCAGTGTCTGCCTTTGGTGATTGCACATAGGATGGATACCCAGGTGGAGCAGTCTCCGAAGGGCCCCTCCTTCAGTTTCTGTCCCACACTTTGTCTCCATATTTGTTCCCATGAGTATTTTGTTACTCCTTCTAAGAAGGATGGAAGCACTCACACGTTTGTCTTCCTTCTTCATGTGGTCTGTGAGTTGTATATTGGGTACTGTGAGCTTTTGGGCTAATCTCCACTTATCAGTGAGTGCATACCATGTGTGTTCTTTTGTGTATAGTTTTCCCTTGATGTCTGCATGTGTCACTTTCCTCTTTCATAAAAAATGAAATAGATGAATTATTTCAAGATTGGTGAAAGTTTTATGTTTTCAAAAGTTCTTAAAGTCAGGTGACTTTTTAGATCTGAAGAGAAAAAAAAAAAGAAAAAAGAAAAATCCCAAGCTAAGAGTGGAATATACCAACGAATTCTGTCTGAGGTTACGAACTCAGCGTGACCTCTAAGAATTTTCAAGTGCATTTATTTACTTTTGGAAGATGACCACTTCCTGTTTTTACAAGGAACAAAGGGGGAAAAACACTACCAAGGTCTGAAATATCAAATGACTCTAAAACAAAATATTTGGTCGATAGAAGTTTAGAGGATTAGATATATGATGGTTTTGATTTCCTTCAAACCACACACAAATTGTGAAATTAAGGCGCAAAGAGGGCTCAGGGCATAGCCATTTTGCGTCATTTTTTTTCCACATAAAACTCTGGAAAATGATTCAAGATATTTAAGCATTACCCCAAATTATGCTGGGACTATCGTCTAATAAATTCTTATATTGTCCCTTTAAAAATCATGTTTAAAACCAGTAATGTTAAAATGCTTCAATAAAATGCGGCTCAAGGTCATCACACTTGAGCTCTGGAAAGAGGCAAAGGCAGAAAATTACCTGGAACTTCTTATAGAACCATACACATTAAATTCTGAAAATATATTCTGATTCTGCTTTGTTCAAGACCCAGAATACAGACCCATCTTCTGTACTGCTTACAGTTAAAGTGTTTGGAAAAATACAAAAAAACAACACCAATTATCTGAAAATTCATAAAAGTAAACAAAGCTAGAAAGTTATAAAAACAAAGAGATGGCTTGTAGAGCCAAGTTTTATATTTATTTTACTTTTTGTATTTTTCTCTTGACTCTTGAGCTTTCCAGTATGTCATAGGGGGTGACACTCCAATAAGGAAACAATCTTTTTTTACCCAAGGGAATGGAAACAGGTGTCCTAGCGTGTGAATAAAGGGACCTAGGTTCTCTGGTCAGAGAAGCATCAGCAGCAACATCAATATAATGAAGCACACGAGTATGTTACTCACTCTTGCCGGGAGTGTCTCTGCAAGACAATAGCAGGAGAAAAGAACTCCCCAATTCTGTGTCTGGACACATACAAGTTCAAGGCTTACCTCTGTCTTTGAGAGTTGAATTATGACCTAAACCATGGAATGTGATTTAGGTCAACATTAAGCCAACTTCTGAGAGGTAATTTTACGAGAGAAACCAATGCAGCAGATCACAGTCTTTGAAAATGGCCGAATTCAGCATACTGATGACAGAATGGAAGCAAGACTGGGCATATATCAAAATACAATTACATATTTTGTCTATGGTGAAAAAACAATTCCAAGTAGGTTTTGTTGTTGTTGTTTTTTTTTTTCTAGACAAGGTTTCTCTGTGTGTAACCCTGGCTGTTATGGAACTCACTCTGTAGACCAGGCTGGCCTCAATGTCACAGTGATTTTCCTGCCTCTGCCTTTAAAGTGCTGGGATTAAAGGCGTGTGCCACCACCACTCAGTTAGATTTTGTTTTTGTTTTTGTTTTTTGTTTTTTTGTTTTTTTGTTTTTTTTGTTTTTAGTTTTTAGTTTTTAGTTTTTTGTTTTTTGTTTTTTTTTTCGAGACAGGGTTTCTCTGTGTAGCCCTGGCTGTCCTGGAACTCACTCTGTAGACCAGGCTGGCCTCGAACTCAGAAATCCGCCTGCCTCTGCCTCCCAAGTGCTGGGATTAAAGGCGTGCGCCACCACCGCCCGGCACTCAGTTAGATTTTTAACAATATGGAATTTACACAGAATATATTTAAAATGTATTTCAAATGTATTCAATTGTGTCAAGGACACAATTAAAAAAAAAATCAATCGATATAGAAAGAAGCAGAAATCTCTATGTGTGTCTCTCTGCTTTTGGTGAGACAGGGTGTCACTATGTAGCCTGTGCTGACTTTGAACTCAGGGCAATGCCCCTGCTTCAGCCTCTTGAAGTCTTGAGTTATAGGTGTGCACCAGGACATTAGGCTTGATTAATTATCAAAAGAAGAAGTTAACAGAGATACCTTAAACTTAAATAAATGATAAACATATTGAGGAAGGTATTGGTAAACACATTTAAAATGGGTAGCATGGAGTTTTCATTAAAAAAAAAAAAAACCCTAGGATTTATAAAAGGAAGGCACAGAAATTTCACAATGGTAAACGACAATGACTAAACCAAAAAAAAAGTTATAGAACAACTTTAAGTAGAATGGACAGAACAGTGGACTTTAGGTTGTTTTTAATAACATATTATTGAACACGAGAACACAGGAAAAAAATGAGTTGGCAAAAGCAGTAAACACTGTGTGAGACATACAGGCTAATACAAAACATTCTAATACGTCACTGAAATTTCAGAATGATGGGAAAGAGATGGCTGTAGAGAACGATTGTAAGGAGGCTGTGGTTTAAAACTTTGCAAATATGGAAGAAGAGAAAGTTCACAGATCTACCCAAGTGGGGTAAAGATTAAAAACAAAAACCAAGCTCAGACACATCATCATCAAAATGCAGAAAAACAAGGACAAGGGAAAAAAAACTTCAAAGAAACAAGTCAAATAATGACACACTGTATATAGGAAAACATGTAATTTGAGTGAACTGAAAAATCACCATGATGAGAAGACAGGATCATCAAATCCTTTTCAAAGTACTGAGAAGAAAACAAAACCTCAAATCCTCAAACCTATTAGTTTATAATTCTATATCCACGAAATCGATTCTTTTAGAGCATTTTCTTGTCATCTTATAAGTCCTAGTTTAACTTCTGCTACTGTAATCAGATACTCTGACAACAACAACTGATGGGAGAAAGTGTTTATTTTAGTTCATAATCCTAACATATAACTGTCATTGTGTGGTTGTCATGAAAACAGGGACTTGGAGCAGTCAAGAGCAGAGAGAAATGAACACGTGAATGCTTGTATTCCACTTGCTCTCTCTACCCTTGCACAGCCCACGACCCAAACTCAGGGAACAGCGATGCTAACAATGGATGTATCTTCAAACTGCACTTAATATAATTGAAAGATTCCTCATAGATACACCCAACAAGTCAAAGAGAACTAGACAGTACCTCATTGAGACTCTCTTCCAAGATAATTCTAGGTTGTATCAAGTTGACAGTTAAAACAAATTCTCACAGAATTCTATTACAGATACAGGGAAATTCATGAAGAATAAGAGGAGGAGGAGGAGGAGGAGGAAGGAGGGAGGAGAAAGAAGGAGGAGAAAGAGGAGAAAAAGAAGAAGAAGGAGGAGGAGAAGGGGAAGGAGAAAAAAGAAGAGAAGAAGGAGGAGGAGGAGGAGGAGGAGGAGGAGAAGGAGAAGAAGAGAGAAGAAGAAGAAGAAGAAGAAGAAGAAGAAGAAGAAGAAGAAGAGAAGAAGAAGAAGAAGAAGAAGAAGAAGAAGAAACCTTTTCACTCTTTTAGTGGTTGGAAAATCTATGATAAAGGGACTGCATTTAATGAGCCTTCTTACACCATAACATGGCAGAACGTATTCCCATGCAAAGGAACCATGTGCAGGACAGATAGAGATGGTGTTTCATTCTTATCCTATGATGAGGACACTAATCTACTCATGAAGGACAAAGTCGTTACAAACCTAAATCATTTCTCAACCATCTTACCTATTCAGTTACAATGACAAGTTACTATGTGAGTTTTTGAGGGCATGTTAAACTGTAGTACACCCTTTAGAAATGTAAATGAAAGATAGAAAAGTTATCAGTTAACACACCTGCTCTGAACCAAATCTTAGATAAAATTCTTCAAGAATGTAGAAACAACAGGAAACAACTGTGAGCAGGGAGAATCTAGGTAAATATGAAAACCATTTATTTCTCATTGATTTCTCTTTGATATAAATTGCTGATGAAAGATTGTAATCACATTATCTGATGGGTGTTTCATGTATGTAGATAAACATTTGACAACTGTCACATTAAAGGGGAGTAAGGTCATTTATGTATTAAAACTTTAACATTTTATTTGAAATGTTAAAATATTAACTATAACATGTTTTATACATACAGAAATGTTTACCACAATCATGGAAATGCACACAAAGGTAAATGAATGACATTCCAGTGGATAAATTTAGTAAGTATCGAAGTATTCAAATAAGTTTTATGAAATAGGAAAGGGAAACTGGAAAAAAAAAACTCTCTGGGACAAGAGAAAATAAGTGACAGATTGATAGATACAAATTCAACCATGGGCCTAATTATTTTCGATGTAAATGTTCTGGACAAGGCAATCCACAGGTGTTAATATAAATATAATCTCTATGTGATATTTGTAAAACTCTATTGTTTTGAAGACCTAGGTTAGAAGCAAAAGGAAGGATATATTAACAACATATTGTTTCCCTAGTAAATGTTAAAACAAGCATACAAAAGCTCGAAAGACTGTATAACTCCTCATCAAAGCTACCAATCAATTTAAAATATCCAATATTTATTGAATACTCAACCTAGCAAGAGCAAAAAAAATTATTCTTCCTACAGGCATATGAAGTAGTTGACAATATAACCAAGAAACACATGGAACAAGTCTTTGCATACATAAATGTTAGGTATGAATTAAGCCTGTCCTCAGATCATGATAAACTTAATGTAGAAAGTAGTGTCAGAAAAAAGTAATTAGGGAAAGAGGCATCTACAAGGAGAATTAGAAACGGATATGAGTAGAGTTAAAAATGAAGATACAGCAAATGTTCAGAGTGGGCTACAACATTGCTTCAGAAGAAAGTCACTGATACAGCAATAAATATCTATGCTAGGGGAAAAAAAAATTCAAGTTAGGAACCGGACCTTCAACCTCAAGAGGTGAGAAATTGAAGAAGAGGTGGTAGAGAAAAAAGTCAATAAAATTAAACGTTAATAAATTGAAAACATGAAAAAAATATTAAAACTTTTATGTGTATATTCACTGTGCATGGACCACAAGGGACACTTCCATATAGGAATGTGTATTCATACAAGTTTATGTAGGTACATTGAACAGCCCCTCTCCATGTCAACCCAACACCCACTTCCTCACTCTTCTCTCCTCCCATGAATTTGGTCAAAATATTTTAAAGTATTGGTGGAGCATATGTCCTCCTTTTCTGGAGGAAAGAGTCATGTTTATAGCAGCAGCTCTGGGCTGTTTTCAACCTTGGTGAGAGAGGCAACTTCTTCTTTTTCTTCTTCCTCTTACTCTTCCTCTCCTTCTCCTCCTCCTCCTCTCCTCCTCCCTCCTCTTCTTCCTCTACCCAACCCCAGTGGGTAGTAGTCAGTGGAGAAGATGTATAACTGGCCAACAAAGAGAATAAGAGGGAATGCTCAGTGCTAAATGGGACGCTTGTATAATCTACACAAGACCTTTGTAAGATCAAGATAGCCAAGATTCTGGAGAGATGCTCTGAACACTCCATGCTTTACCTTGATACTTGGCTGGGAGAGGGAAAGTATTTTTTGACATTGTGGATACTGGTAGTTTTCCCGTACTCTACTGGATGACCCCATATCCATACTTATGTGTATAGATACTAGATTTAGTAGATTACTAAAAATAAAAGACATAAATTGGAGAGGGGGATGTATTGGGAAATACATGAGGGGTGGAAAATGGGGACTAGACACTGTATTTCACTGTAAACCTATACAAGATTCTCAAAAATAGACAAAAATTAAACGAAAATAAAATTAAGAGAGAATATTACTAATTATTGTAATTCAGTAACATTTTATAGACGGTGCAAAGGGACTAGATCATCTTAAACAGATTAATTCATGACCTTATATATAGTAAATTATGATACTTGATAACTTTGGTAAAACATCAAAACATTAGAAATAGCAAAATTAACATGTACAATAAATTTAGGTGTAGTATGCTGGTTAAAGCTCATTGTCAGCAAATCAAATCCAGCAGCACGTAAAGAGGAAAGTATCATTACCTAGTAGGCAGTACTTCAGATATTCCAGGGTGGTTAAATATTAAAAATCCAAACAGTACATAAAGTGAAGCATATCGTTATGCTCAGGAATGAAAGACCTATGATATCCTTGATGATGTTTGCCATCTGTTCATTACAACAACCCTCATGTGTGCTACAGATAGACACATTGCGTGTCAGATGTTGAGTACTTAAACGAGGGTTTAATGTGACAGAGACAGTACTTTCATTCCAAGACTGGAAAAATGCAAGAGTATTTACTTTCACTATTTGACATCGAATGTAGAGGTCCAAACCTATGAAATCACATAAGTAGAAATATAAGACCTCAGATTGGAAAGGAATATATAAGGTATTAACAGTTGTAGGAAATATGAGAGCATATGTAAAATATTCTAAAAATCCTTTCATATGATTAATAAGCACAGCCAAGTTGCAGGATACCTGGTCAATATGCAAAATCAACACATTGCACCAAAGAACACAACTTTGAGATTTAAAACTGCAATTTCTAAGAGTATCAAGACATTCACAATTTGTTTAAATTATATGTAATCATTTCTAATTCTTACTGAAATACATTTTTATTTTCACTTCTTTTTTTTTTTTTTTTCTTCAGGAGAATTTATACAGGAATGTAACAACTCAAGTTTGGTAAGTGATTGAATAGACCCAATTTGGGACGTATTTGGACAGGAATTTAAGCTAGACCCAGAGATTCAGATATAGAACTGGGAATGTGAACACAGAAGTGAATTAGATTTCAAGAAGAGACAGTCTGTTATCTACTTTGGAAGATATTTAAACCTGGAGTGTAAGTCTAGGAAGAACGTTCAGTAGTGCAATTGCCCCCTAAACCTGGATCCATAGCATGGAGTAGATATTTGAGATGGTGGGTCGCCAATCTCCAAGGTTCAGTTAGGATAACCACAGTGTTCTGTTGTGGGAGGTATTAGAAAAAAGAAACGTCTGGCTTGCTCCTGGCCCGGCTGCCATGTTCCTACTCTAAACCCATTTTGTATCGGCAAGCTCTCTAGCAAGGCTGGAGCTTCCAAGCTGGTTCCACTGGGCTGCTCTCTGTAATTTGTCCCCTGTAGCAACCAGTTGCTGTGTTTCCAGCTCTTGTTTGCTTGTCCCTGGAGCCGCTAGTTTCCTTCATAACCACCATAGCCACCATAACCACCATGACAACTCGGTTGTCAGTGGACCCACCTTCCACTAAACCAGTAAATCAAAACTCTAAAGCTTAAGATTAATCAATGGATTTATATACTTGCAAATACTCAATACACAAGATGCCCACACAATCACAATTGTTATCCCAATTACCTAACCTTAATATGAACCTGAGACTGCTAGAGACACAGGGACATCTGCAGCCATCTTGCTTCTCCTCTCTTTCTTCTTCCTTGTTCATCCTCTTCTCTCTCCCTCTACCCCAAACTTTTTCACTCTACCTCCCTTTCTACTACTCAATCACCAATCACCGGCTTTAGCCTTTATTTTACAAATTAAGGTGGGCAGAAGGTTCACAATGAGTCACCAGTATACTGATTCACTCCTCTTCTGCAGCCCTCCCAGGAACTCGGAATTAGCATCAAAATACAAGACCAGGGATATCCACAACATGTTCAATGTGTGTGTGTTGTGTGTGTCTATCTGGTGTGTTTGTGTGTGTGTGTGTGTGTAGAGAGTGAGGGAGGAGGATGTGTGTATGCAAATGAATGAACGTGTATTTTAGGGTGTATGTTTCAGAGTGGGAGAATACTCAGTTATGCATGTTTTTTTTCTCAGCCCACTCAATTACAGAAAAATTTCTTGGGTTGTATTTTATTTGAGTTTCATATGATGTTTTAGTGGATTAGAGTTTCATGGCTAAAAATAGACACTCAAACCTTAATTAAAGCAAAGACCAAGGTGACTGATGGGGGTCTTGAGGGCAGGCGTCAGGTAGATACCAAACTCTTTCTCCAAAAGCTGGTAGTATATGGAGCCTAAGGAATTTTTCCATGACTGTATCGGGTAATTTGTGCTTTGAGGACAGAAGCCTTAACTACCAAGGAAGAAAGGACTGGTAGGGAGTTCAGTTGTTGATAGGAAAATTACAGGGCACTAGCTGACCACGTCATTGAGGCAAGAACACATTTTGTGTTAAATGGGGCTGTAAAGGTCTGAACCATGACCATGAGAAATTTGATCTTGTAAACTATGGCTGGGAACAGATTTGTGCCCAGAGTCTGGATGAAGTGAATCTCCTATGGTGTAACATCTCGATACAATGTCCTTCAAGGATGGTTCTTGAAGAATTTTCTTTGGGATCATCTGGGTAACTGACCCCAAGCATAGTTCCATATTCTTATCCACTGAAGTACAGACTCAAGATTGCAGCCTGGGCCCCAGATATCTTGCCTCTCTTGTTGTATATGATCTTTCTAATGGAAAATTATGCCAAATTTTTCACAATTTCTTCTTGCTAGGAATCCTGCTACTACTTTAAATGCCCAACCTGTCAAGCCCTCTCTCTAAGGATACCTGGCCAAGATGACATGGGGGTATTTAGATGTCAGGTTAGACTTCATAGTTAAAAACAGCCCAACACAGTAACATAAAGAATTTAATTACGAGAATTTCTGGAGTTACTGAAGAACTGTTATAAAGTTACAGTTAATTCAGAGAACATTAAAAATCATTTCCAGATAGTCTCTTTTTGTCATAAGAACAGGTCCAAGAAAGTGTCATGGACATCTTTATGAAATTGAGGAGACATCAAGTGTTACATGACATATAAATTTGGTGAGAAGACTCGAGGGTCTTCTTCTTGTTATTATTTGCAAAGAACATGATGTATGGTTTACAAATAAAGTCACCCCACACCAGTTGTCATTACTTTCCGTATTAGTACAGAAAATCGTTCATCAGCTTCAGTCCATTCTTCATGAGGAGGTAGTGAAGACCTGCTATGTCCTGTTAGGAATTCCCTTGGAAACATATTACTGCAAAGTAAAGACTGGTCCCCAGAGAAAGTTTGAGTGCAGGCCTCTTTATTTTATATGGGAGTGTAACACAAATAAAAGTGGATTTATTGTGTTTGGCTTCTTACACTCTTCATGTATAGTAGTGGAATATGTATGTAGATATTTGAGTAGATGTATGTGGAAGCCAGAGGCCAATGACACATGTTATCTTCCATCATTCTTCTTCTTAGTTTTGAAATAGGATCTTTTCATTAAACCTGGAGTTCATCTATTGGGTTAGGATGTCCAGTCAATGCACTCCAGAGATGCCCTGTCTCCACCCTTCCACTCCTAGTAGATGGGTATGGTCATAGATTTGACATGGGTACTGAGGATCAGAGTTCAGATCATCAGACTTACAAGACAGGCACTTTATTGACTGAATCATCTTCCCAGCCCCAACTCCTCAAACAAACACTGTAGGAGAACAACCCAGAGGCTGATGAGATCACTCAGTGAGTAAAGGCCTCTGCTGCAAAGCCTGGTAAATTTGAGCTTAATCACCAGAACCAACATGGTGGGAAGGAAGAATCGGGTTCCATAAGGTGTCCTCTGACCTCTATGTAAACAAACAAACAAACAAACAATGGATTTTAAAACACTAAAAAAAGAGCTTTTCATAAAGTATGGTAGATACCTGAGGTCTAGGGTGATATTCCACAGTTCCAACCATTCTGCAGTTGATACCAAAAGTGTCTGCTTCTCTGGCTGCTCTTTGAAGAACAAAGAGTTGGAATACAGTGTTCCTTGCTGACAGGTGGGATTGATGAGGGCTTTTAAAAAGTCCTGAGAACACAAAAGATGAAAACAAAAATGGGCTTTATCTCCAACAACCGCAAATGGCCATGGAAAATGCAGTTAGGAGGATGACGTAATCTTGTACAATTTCCCAGGGCTTTGAATGAACAAGGCCCTGCCAGTAGAAATCTCATCGGGACTTAGCCGACACTGCTCGTAGAGATGGTTTGAGAAAGTAATGGTGGGTTATGCTACCACCAACCATCCTGGGAAAATTTTGACCAGTTGTGGAGCTACCCCTAGTACTGTGGTTGATATCCTTACCCTCAAACTACCCCAGCATTTGAGTTTTCTGGGAGAGAGAAGAAAGTCAGGCTTTGGTCTGAGTCAGGAGAACAGAAATGTAGGGTTTCTTACTTTTCCTCCCTAGCGGAGAGTGTGGAAGGATTTGCATGCCACTATGAAACCTGGCCAGTTGGAAGCTTACTCACACTATTATGAAGATGTGGGTGGGGATTGGTACAGGAGAAAGATTGTGTTCATAGAGGGATCATTGGCTGAGGCTCAACAGGAGGGCTCTCTAATGCAATTAATAACTTTCTAGAATTTTCTCAAAAATTATTGCTGCAATAAATTTAACTTGACCTTGTTCTATCACTCTGACACAAACTCAGTTGCCCTTTCATTTTCTCTGTTAGGACTGCTTTCATAACAGCCAGGTTTCCCTTGTATTCTTTCTTGTGGATATGGAAAGTTATTTATGTTCTGTTGCCTTAATGTCCTTGACAGAGTGAAAGTTAGATGAGGTGTTTTTTTTTTTTTTTTTTTTTTTGTATTTCAGCAGAACATGAGATTTCTCATAGAAATTATTAATGAAAGAATGTACATCATGAACAAATACAAAAGCTTAGGGGGAAATTTAATCAGAAAAATTTCTATATTCAAAATTTCTATTATCTCCTAATTTTAAGTGCATGCTATTTGAAGAACCTTGGATTTTGGAATTGTTCTTCCACAATGAAGTTTAAATATTTGGAGTAAAAGAACTGAAGATTAGAAGAATTCTAAAAAGGGATTTTATGTTGGAATTCTTTTTGTCAATTGCTATTTGTTTTGTTTTATAACTTTATTCAAAGTTTTCATTTGAGAGTTATTAAAAGATGCTTTTCCTCCTTTTTCCATTCAATTTCTTCTTCCTTATCCTCTGGCCCCTCCTCCTTCTTCCCTCTCTTTTTCCTTTTCCTCCTTTTGTTTTTTTTCTTCTGGTCCAGCAAGGGAAAAATACCCCTGAACATAGGAACTAAAAATTTGAAGGAATTAAATCCCAGATTTTAACTGGGAATGAATAGTTTCCAAGGTTTGTGTTCAGTTCCAGCAAACGGTTTCTGTGTCCAAGTATTTCTTAATTCATCTTTGATTAGTTGAGTGGTTGTCTGTGAGAATTCACTGTGTTTGAACAGCTTCCTATGTAGTCTGGGGAGGTTATGACAGGTCTAAACCTTTCTGGCTTATCAATGTTGCCATGAGGTAATGGACTCACGATGGAAGAGATATCCAGGTTTTTCAAGACATTCAAAGGAATTGGCCCAGGCAGATGAGATATGTCACAGACCCTCATTAAACTCAGTGTGTCACGGACAAGATGGCATAGAAGTGAGAGGGGAGCTTGTGAAGATGGGATTCAGTAGGAGTGTGGGTGGTAAGAGTGAGTAGTGAGTTGGAGGTGTATATGATCAAAATGCCTTGTAAAATGTATTAAATTATCAAAGACTAAATCAAGAATATAGTCAAAAAGGGCTGATTCTACTGCCTTAGAATTATTTTCAAGAAATTTTGATTTCAAAGGAATAAGATAACATTAGTAGTTATAAATATAAATAAGTGAATTTTCCTATGGTCTCAGTCCTGTTGAATATTTTTTATAGTTTTCAGTGAAATTTATATTAATAATTAAATAGCAAAATTATAACAGAGCAGGTAAGCAAAGTGTAAAGCATAAATAAGAGGGAAAGAACATATGTTAGATGTAGAAAAATGACAGAGAATATATTGCCAATAGATGCAGAGTAATGAAGGGCAGTGGTTAAAACCCATTCAGGGAGATGCAAATCAAAACTCAAATGTCAAACATTACGTTTCACAGTTGGGAAAGACAGATGATTTTTAATTTTCTAAAAATATCCGTGTTTAACTTTTAAATTGTCTTGTGAATGTTATAAATGTATAACCTTTTATGTATGTTTGCAATATGATCTAAATAATTA
The DNA here is from genome assembly GCA_021653895.1 of Mastomys natalensis. Classification (NCBI taxonomy): domain Eukaryota; kingdom Metazoa; phylum Chordata; class Mammalia; order Rodentia; family Muridae; genus Mastomys; species Mastomys natalensis. The sequence continues at coordinate 357,172 of JAJTUV010001016.1, read as the reverse complement.
CCATGTATTATAATTTCTTGATAAATCTGTAAAATAACTGTTAATTGATAGTCTTTTTTTTTCCTTTTTCCTTGAAAATTTCTCATGGATGGAATTAATTGAACCATTGTTTTGTCTGAGTCTGGATTTTGTCCACTGTGCCCACATGGGTCTGCCCACTGAGTTTTCTATAAATTGGTAGCAGAGCCTAGAGGCTCAATTAGATACATTTGCTGGCTAGTTGATGGTAAGCAAGAATGACTTGTGTGTGTGTGAGGGGGGTATGATGGTTTGTTATTGTTAACTTGACACAAACTTCAGCATACCTGGGAAGAAGGAATGTCAACTGAGAAAAATGCCTCTATCAGATTGACCTTTAGGAAAGACTGCAATTATCATCATCATCATCATCATCATCATCATCAATGATTGATATGAGTAGGCTCAGTCTACTGTGCGTGGTGCCATTCTGGAGGGTTGTGTAAGAAAGCAAGCTGAGGAAGCCATGAGGAGCAAGCCAGTGGGCAGTGATCCTCCATGGCGTCTGTTTCAGGTCCTGCCTCTCCATTCCTGCTTTGAGTTCCTGCACTGAGTTCCCTAAGGGGTAGAGTATGACCTGGGAATTGTAAGCTGAAATAAACCTCTCCTCCCAAGTTACTTTCAGTCATGGCATTTATCACAGTGGTAAAAAGGAAATAAGTGCAGCAAGTTTAGCTTCTCCTAGAGCGAGGCTTGCCCTCTCTTTTTCTAGTGATTTCAGATATAAGTATTACTGTAGATCTACCTTTTCTTTAGGATTTACAGATTATTATAGTCTAAATCTAGCATTTTCTCATGTTCTATACAGTAGCACAATCTGTATAGGGAAATCAGGATAAATGCTGTTTGTTTCTTCTCCTCACAGTTAAGAGTTTCCAAACTAGTGAATTAGGAAGCATTCTCCTATTTAGGTAAGTTGGTTATGGTTCTCATTTTGGGGTGATTTTTTACGATTTCATAGATTGTACAATATTGTGTGAGCGTAAGAAACAGAGACCCGTGATACACTTTAACCCACTGTAGCTGTACAGTCTGTCCTGGCTTTGATCCATAGAGATTTATTAGGTTGCTTCTTCAGTGCTTTGAGAAAATACTTATCTTCTTTATAAGAGCTTTCTCCTAAGACAGGGTGGCAACCAAATCCAAACTATATCAGGAACCAGTTATTTCCTCAGGGATCTCTGGCTCTTTTTAATGGTAACAAGTCTTTTGAGCACCACAATCTAGTCTGCAGGGGTCATCATTGCTAATGGATTGGCGTCTCAGTGGACAGTTCCAGGAAATAAGTAATTTGTGTATGTGTGTGAGTGTGAAGAGGAGGAAATTGCGTGATCCAAGTTCTGGGGTAGGAACGAGAAACTCTCTGGGGCTCCCTGGCCAGGTGCTCTAACAGAATCAGTCATCTACTGGTTCAATGAGAGGCTGCCTCAAAAAATAAAAGAGTGTCAGAAAAGAGCACTTAGAACCAGCCTCTTGTGTGCACACAAACAGCTATATAAGAAATAGATCTCTGTAGCTTTTTTTGGCACGGTGTGTGTGTGTGGTGTGTGTGTGTGTGTGTGTGTGTGTGTGCGTGCAAGCATGCCACGAGAAAGAAATAGTGGAAGTTAGATTGTTATATAAGAATCTGTGTCTTTTGCAAACATTACCTGTATTCCATAACCCTAGAAATATTATAGTGTTGATTCCAGTAACACAATGCCAAAAAAAGTTACAAGGAGCTAATTCTTATATAGGTGTCTGACTTCATCAATTACAGCATTAGAATGTCCTCTACCTGAAAGTACAAGCAAATTATTGTGTTTCAAGTTATCCAGGTGGCTTTATCACAATGGTTATGATTATCCTCCAACTAATTTTATATTTAAGACTATTTATTTTATCTTACAATATCTACGCACTACATTAAAATAATGACATTAAGCTGGATATGGCAGTCTATGTAAGGAAGCTGAGGCAGGAGGATCTTCAGTTTGAGGACAGCCTGGTTACATAGTGAACCTCTTTCTCAAAATGAGACATAATGGAACAAAATCTAGGCTGTGTAATCATAAAAAACCCAACTGCTTAGACTGTAACTATGTGGATAATGTAGATGTTATTCAGTCAGACTCCTAAAAAGAAGTTGAATAAGTACTATGGAAAGTCTTGTACAGTCTGGTGTGCATGCATGTTTTATTGTTCAACTGTAGCATGATACTTTGTATCTAATCTTGATTGTCACCTTGTACTCACAGGAAGAGAGGGCGTAATCAGTGAATTAACTTAATTATATTGGCTTCTGGGGATGTCTATAGGGGTTGCTACATGTTGTGGTAGGTTCCAGTCCACCATGGGCAGTGTCATCCCTATGCAGTGGACCTAGGCTGGGTAAACAATGTAGCTGAGTTAGGCAGGGGGAGCAAGTCAGTAAAGAGTTTCCTTCATGCACTTTCTTCCTGGTTTCCGTGTCTGTTCTCACCTCCAGATATCTCAGTAATGGGCTATGACATGAGATTTCAACCAAAACAATCTTTTCTTTTTCTAAGTCGTTTGGGGTCCACATTTTTATTGCAGTAATAGAAAACTAAGATGGGGTGGGGTGGGATTGTTAGATGAAATAGCATATGCATAAATATACATGTAATTTTACAATACATTGACAATATCCTCAATTTTTACCTCTACATTAGAGAAGCTTATTTCCTCATGACTTGTCTATGGAATATGTTTTCACTTTTAGCTTTTGAGAAACAAGTCAGAATAGGTAACTTATTCACTGGTCTGTGTTTATTAGTCTGGTGATTTCTTGCTCTGATACTAAATTACTTTAATTCTAGAGGACCCACAATGTACTTTATTATTGGTGGGGCTAACTTGCAGCCCTCACTACCTGATCGTTATTATTGTGCTCTTTATTACACTCGTTTGCTTCTTTTCCCAAAGCGCCTTACAAATACACTTATAAAGTCTGCTTGTAGAGAAAACCTAATAACATTTTTGCAGAGATCGTATGACTTTATATCATGTGGGCATCTATATTGATGTCTAAGAAAAATTATATCACTATAGTTTTAAAACTTAGAGAGAATGTATAATCATAGAATACTTGTCATAGGTCTGGCAAGATGGCTCAGCAGGTAAGGGTGCTTATCACCATGCATGCACACACACACACACACACACACACACACACACACACACACAGCAAACAATGATAAATGCAAAAATTAAACATCATTAAAAATATTTGTTTTAACTTCAGTTTTAATGGCCAAATTTAACATGTTTACTTAGGATAATGGCCCACTGTAGACACATATATCCATATGGTTTAGTTTATTGCATAATTACAGTTTTTGTTAATAAGTTATATGTAAGCAAGTTTTTCTATGTTTACATTACTAATTGGGTAGATTAACATGACCCACTTAATAATACCTTATGGCTGATTTTTCTTTTAATTTATTGTCTGGATCATGTTTTGTGCCTTTATGGCAGAGGGAATATAATATAATGTATCTATTATATATTTGGCTTTAAAGGATCTCTGTTGTTCATGCTTTTTCTGCATCCTCAGTGAGGTAACTAATGAAGTACAGTTGAAATAACAATGCAGTATGTCTGCTGGAATTTTGGATGCTGTGTGTGAACCCAATCTCAGAAAGATTGAGTATTCCTATCTCAGAGTTAACTTGTTACCAGAGCTGTATGGTCTGGCTGTGATGAATTGGATTTACCACCTTCCTCCTATCCCCAGTTCTAGTGCTGAATCTTGCTGTGTGACTTTTCCTGAGAAGATGTGAACATCTACTCAATACAGACAGGTTACTAAAGATAGACCAAAGAAATGAGTCTACACAAGTTTGGGGAACATATGAGTTTATTAGAACTACCTACTGGATGACTAAAATTCAGCTGCATCACTAGAAAGCTCATCCCAGCATGGGTAACAAGATATGAAAGCTGCATCCTTGGAACATCCTTTGTGACTTACAGGGTGTTCTACATGGCAGACTCTTCTGCAGGTAGCTCAGCCAGTGGCAAGAGTATCCTCTGCTTAGCCACCATAACTATTTATATGGCCTTTGAGAATGGGCCTTGTGGATCATGTAAGTTTCAGGAACGTTTTGAGACTTGCAAGTTTAGTTTATTTTCTGAGTCCCATGAACTTCTCTCTTCCCTTTAGGAAGTAACTTTTCAATATTGAAGAATTGCCATACAAGGACATCATATTTATTGCTTATTTTAAAAATTTATTTATTTATTTTATGTATATGAGTACACTGTAGCTGTCTTCACACATACCAGAAGAGGCATCAGATCCATTATAGATGATTGTGAGCCATCATGTTGTTGCTGGGAATTGAACTCAGGACCTCTGGAAGAGCAGTCAGTGCTCTTAACCACTGAGCCATCTCTCCAATCTTTCTTTCTTTCTTTCTTTCTTTCTTTCTTTCTTTCTTTCTTTTTTCTTTCTTTCTTCTTTCTTTCTTTCAACAGTAAAAATATATTTGGGCCTATATAATATATCAGAATAGATATGTAGATCATAGATAGAAGATAGATAAATAGGTGAATGACAGATAGATGGTAAATAAATAGATATAAATAAATAAATGATCAATAAATCAGTACATAGATGATAGATATATAAGTAAGTATTATATAACTGAATAACAGTTGATAGATGAATAGGTTATAGAAGATATAAATGATAGGTTACAAGTAGATAATAGATATATAGATAATAGATATGTATGTGGTAAATGATAGATAGATGTATGTATATACCAATAGGTAGGTAGGTAGATAGATAGATATGTGGTTTCTGTGGATTCTTATTGCCAGAGAAATAAAATATAGTCTCTGAAGCATAGTCTATATTCCTCTTCAAAGTCATTATTTTTTCACCTCTTCAGTTTGTCTCACTATTATTTTTAAGTTTCCATCCAGATTCTTTCCAAGCAAAAGAAGTCACATGTATTTTTATCATTTTAGACCTTTTGTGCTTTACACTGTAGCACAGAGGAAATACACACATATTTTAATGTGTGCATATGTGCATGTGTGCACACCTGTTGTATATTTATGCATATGTTGGTATTTGTGTGTTATGGTTGCATGTGCATGTGTATGTGCATATGTGGAGGTTGGAGGAGAGCCTTGGGAGTCATCTTCAAGAATGCCAACACCTCTTTTTTTTTTTTTTTAAATTGGATACTTTATTTACTTACATTTCAAATGTTATCCCCTTTCCAGATTTCTCCTCCATAAACCTCCTATCCCCCCTGTTTCTATGAGGGTGCTCCCCCACCCAACCACCCACCCACTCAGAAAAGGCCATCCAGAGACTGCCCCACCTGGGGATCCATCCCATATTCAGACACCAAACCTAGACACTATTGCTGATGGCAAGAAGCGTTTGTTGACAGGAGTCTGATATAGCTGTCTCCTGAGAGGCTCTGCCAGAGCCTGATAAATACAGATGTGGATACTTGCAGCCAACCATTGAACTGAACATAGGGTCTCCAATAGAGGAGCTAAGGAAAGGACTGAAAGAGCTGAAGGAGTTTGCAACCCCATAGGAAGAACAACAGTATTGACACCTCTTTAAGAGATGATCTTTCTTCCTTGCCTGGAACTCACCAATTAGCCTAGACTGTATGTTCAGTGATTCCCCAAGATCCTCCTGTCTTAGATGAAAACATTCATCACCATGCAAGGCATTTTCAGGATTAGGGAATCAAGCTCTGGTTCTTATGCTTCCAAGGCAAACATGTCACTAACTAAGCCAGTTCTGCGGCCCAATATATGCTTATGATCAAACAGAAACTGTTCTGGCATGCAGGGCCAATACAGCATAGAGGACAAGAAAATAGGATCCTGGACCAGTCCTCATCATGTGACTTGGGATCCCATTTATTGAGTTAGAAAATAGTACCCACACCTCCGATCACTGTGAGGATGGGTTAATACTTGGAAGACATTTGGGAAGAGTCTGGCAATTATCAGACATTTGCTCTTAGCATGGGCTGAATAAGTATCAGCTTTAGTGTGTACATACTGTCTTTGAGAGGTTGAGAATGCTGATTTCATTCTGAACAGAATTAGCTGAAGCTCCCAATTCCTTCAAACATGGCCCCCTTGGCATGCACAGCACCATCATTATCTCTAGGATATTGAGAGGAAAAGTAAAAACGATGTAAATATAAATCTCATTTAAACTACTGATTTTTGAAGCCTTTTATATTACCTAAAATTTTATGACTTGAGAAATTAATTTTCTTCTCATTTTACTCTAACACAATTTCTTCTCTTTACTCTTAGACTTTTACTTTTCATTTCATTTCTTCTTTGCTTTAAGTTTAGTTAAGGATGTTAAAATGAGTCTGCACCCGGAGTTGATCCTGTGCCACAGCTGGGAGAGAGCTGGTCTCCCAGGAGTACCAACACACCTGTGAACACAGGTAAGAGGACCACTTCTGCTCAAATTCCTAGCCCAAGAGGGACCTTCCCAGAGCCATCAGAACACAGAAGCCACTGAACAGCCAGGGACAGGATCCTTCTGGTTTCCGTCTGCACTCTGGAGCTGACCCTGTGCCTCAGCTTTCCATACCCAAATTCCTCCTGGAGAGAACTGGTTTCCCAAGAGTGCTGACACATAGGCTTGCAGGAGGGACAAGCCACAGTCAGAGACAGCAAAACCACCTAACACCAGAGATAACTAGATGGCAAGAGGTAAGGGCAAGAACATAAGCAACAGAAAACAAGGCTACTTGCCATCATCAGAACCCAGTTCTCCCACCACACTGAGCCCTGGATACCTTAACACACCAGAAAAGCAAGATACTGATTTAAAATCACATCTCACCATGATTATAGAGAACTTTAAGAATGACATAAATAACTCCCTTAAAGAAATACAAGAGAACACAGGTAAACAGGTAGAAGCCTTTAAAGTGGAAACACAAAATTACCTTGAAGAATTACAGGAAAACACAACCAAACAAGTGAAGGAATTGAACAAAACTATCCAGGTTATAAAAATGGAAATAGAAACAATAAAGAAATCACAAAGGGAGATAACCCTGGAGGTAGAAAACCTAGGAAAGAGATTAGGAGTCATAGATGCAAGCATCACCAACAGAATACAAGAGATAGAAGAGAGAATCTCAGGTGTAGAAGATATCATAGAAAACATTGACACAACTGTCAAAGAAAATTCAAAATGCAAAAAGCTCCTAACCCAAAACATCCAGGAAATCCAGGACACAATGAGAAGTCCAAACCTAAGGATAATAGGTATAGAAAAGAGTGAAGATTCCTAACTTAAAGGGCCAGTAAATATCTTCAACAAATTATAGAAGAAAACTTCCCTAGCCTAAAGAAAGAGATGCCCATAAACATATAAGAAGCCTACAGTACTCCAAATAGATTGGACCAGAAAAGAAATTCCTCCCATCACATAATAGTCACAACACCAAATGCGCAAAACAAAGAAAGAATATTAAAAGCAGTAAGGGAAAATTGTCAAGTAACATATAAAGGCAAACCTATCAGAATTACACCAGACTTCTCACCAGAGACTATGAAAGCTAAAAGATCCTGGGCAGATGTCATACAGACCCTAAGAGATCACAAATATCAGCCCAGGCTACTATACCCAGCAAAACTGTCAATTACCATAGATGGAGAAACCAAGATATTCCATGACAATACCAAATTTACACAATATCTTTCCACAAACCCAGTCCTACAAAGGATAATAGATGGAAAATGCCAACACAAGGAGGGAAACTACACCCTAGAAAAAGCAAGTAAGTAATCTTCTTTCATCAAACCCAAAAGAAGATAGCCACACAAACATAAAAATAACATCAAATATAACAGGAAGCAACAATCACTTTTCCTTAATATCTCCTAACATCAATGGACTCAATTTCCCCAATAAAAAGACATAGACTAACAGACTGGATAAGTCTGTGGCTCCAGGTAGAAAGCACAACAGTTAGATGGTGTAACAGGATGGCTGCTCTAGGCAGAGAGCTTAACAAGTAAAAACTACTTGCTTCCTATAGGCAGATATTAGTGAAAGTTTGAATTAATTGCTTTAGAGATGGTATAAAGATATATTGCTCTAATAATCTTACAGGATACTTATATTCTTTCTAACATGGGCTCCACAGGAGTTTTGGGTTAAAATCCTGGTTTGACAAGCTCTCTGCTTATAAGCAGGTATAGATAGAAGTGTGAATCAGTTGTTTTAAAGATGATATAATAAGGTCTGCAGGAAACCTTACTCATAATCTTTGAACATGGGCTCCATGGAATTTTGGGCTGATTATCCTGACATGATAGATTAGGAAAAAGGCCTGAGAAGGCATGTTTTTACAACAAGCAAAAGGTTTTTTAGGATAGCAGGGAGATTGTATGAAAACAATTGTTTTAGGGAAGATTTGAAGTCCTGCAGGATAACTCCTATTCTTTGAATGTGGACTCCACGGGAATTTTGAGTTAATTTCCTGGCATGGCAAAATAGAAAAAGCCTAAGAATGGGCACATATAGTATTTTAGTTTACTTCATTTGTTTTAGATTGTTTTAATTTTCAAAATGGGTGTAATTTTGAATTTTGTGGTTATATTATTCCTCTTGTAGAGAGGTCAAAATAAAGGTTTTTCTGGTTACTGACCCAAGGATATGCTGATTTGGGAGAAAGGTTTTGTCTTTGTGTTTTTAGATAAGGTGATTAATGACTGCACACCTTCTAGAGTTATATGGATCAGATATGATGAAGGGAGACCCCCAGAGGACTAGATTTCAGAGAATCAAACAAAAAAGATATCTTGATGATACTAAAACTTTGTTTTGAGATTTGTATATTCTAGAATATACAGCCTTGTTGAGTCTCATCGTCAGACATGCTCAACTGACCCATTTTGAACTCCTGATCTTTTGGACTTTCAGCCAGATCCAGCCAGATATAGACATCAGAGACTAAAACAATCCTTGGTGTAGTCTTCTTAAGGCCAACAAAATCACCCATTTTCCTTACCCTCCCCCCTTCAAAGATATCTCAATGTCCATATTCAGCTTGAAGAAGTTATGAAGAGTCCTCACCCCAGTTCTCTGGACTTGGGGTTCTACAGATGGTTATTCTAGTAGTCTTTCTGGGAATGTTGAAGTGGTCATAACTGGAACAGGGAGGAAATAGCTAGAATTGATTGTGTAACCATAATTAAATTTGGTAGAAATCTTTACAATAGTTACTAAGCTGAAGTCATAATTTCTTATTTTGGTACAGAATTTATTTTGGTAAAGAATCAAGGTTATCATTGGTATAAATTTCTTCTATTGATACAAAAATTTAAAAGTACAAGACTTGGGCCCAGTCCTTCTATAATGTCATTACAAACTGATCTGAGATGTTTAAGCCTGTGAATTAAGGGCCAAATAGCAAATTCGTGGTTCTGAGTTTATTGTTAGCATGTTTTCAGGTAATTTAATTAGAAATAGCTGAGAGTAGTTAACATACTTCAGGTGAGGTAGCATATTGTGGCTAGGTGGCCACTGAGCAGAAATTGCCTATCTCTCCTACAGACCTGTACCATTCTTGAGAGTCTTCTCAAGTTACAGGTTAGAATAGCTTAGTTCTGTCAAGACAGAATAAGTTCGTCCTTAAAAATTACTGTTTTTCAAAGGTCTGTCAGGTGATCCTGGGCCAGAAAGCTGAAGACTGATGATCCAGCTTCCTGACTTGCTGGAGCTGTAAGGGTAGGCAGCTGTCTCTACAACTTGTCTCAGTTCTGGAAACTGAGTTAGGTTTCCTATATTTTCAGATAATGTTATTCGTTCTCAGATTTCCAATGGGGTTGAAATATAGTCTCGTAGCCAACCCAGGCAATTTAACATTGAGAAAATATATTTTAGAAGATAGTTCTCAGATAATAAGATAATATACAAACTAAACCAGGACATAACATATGGATTTATGTCTTTTAAGTTAGGATAGATGACGGAGTGTTCTATTTAATTGTCAAAGATGATGGACTGGATGTTAGGTGTATCTTATACTTTATAAATTACAAAATGATAATAAAAAACTAAAAATAAAAATAAAGAAGAAAGATTAAAAAGATAATCTCAAGAATAAACAACAAAAAATTTACTTAACACAAAAAAATAATAAAATAATTTTTAAAGTTGAATGAATGGAAAACTTGAAATTTGAAAGAGAAAAAAAGGATGTTAAAATGAATGTCTTTGTAATAGGTGTTTATTTTCAGACCCCCTTTAGTTTTAAGGAGAAAGTGTAATGTGTAATAAACCTTTAAATTTAATTTTAATTGGAGCAATTAATGTCAACAATAAGCCCTTGGGTGTTGTAAAACTTTATATCATATATCATTATTTGGAATTTATTAGAAAAGACATTTCAGAAGTTAGAATACAATGCTTGTGGTGAATGCAACTAATTTTATACATTTTAATTCATGAGCAGGGCAAAATGTTAGCTACTGATGATATCTACAGAATATGAACGTTTGGAAGATGGTCCAAGGTAGGATTTATTACACAGATTTTAGTAACCTATGAAATATGCAGTTGTGGAGGACTGTGTTTATGTAGTACATTTTCGTTTTAGTCTTAACCTTGAGGTAGTTCATAAGTGACTAGGAAAATATAGTGTATCTTCATAAATTTAATTTGATGTGTTGTTGAGCATTGAACCTAGGGACTTATACATGTTGGGGAAGATCTAAACCATGGGGCCTCAGCCCCAGCCCTGCTGTGTGTGAAATTCCAAGTCATATCAGTTCTGTGATTTTATGCAGTTAGACTATGTTGAAACTGCCTAGTTAACCATAAATTGATTGACATTGTAATTGTCATGAGCACATTACATTATCCTCAAATGTTTGTGAGGATTGAAGCAGAAATGCTTATTTAAAAAGATAATGTTTATTTAAGATCTGCTATATTGTGTGTGTGTATGTGTGTGTATATGTGTGTGTGTGTGTGTATGTATGTATGTGTGTGTGAGTGTGTGTTAGACTTTGCTGTGTAATGAATAATGTCAAGTTATAGTCATCTAAAAAAGTTAGCTGTTATTTCTTGAGAATTTCCCAGCTGGCCTCATTTTGTTGCTGTGATTAGTGTCCATGCTGCTGCTGGTGGTAGTGATGTTGAGTTTCCTTAGGTGGAGAAGGATGGTTGGGTCATTGGGGACACTTGGACATTGTTTTGTTACCAGTCAGCAGCATTCTAAATAGCAGCAGCATGTCAAGACCCGATGCTCAACTGCTTTTAAAGTCTGCTTGCAGCTCACTTGCCATTTCTATTATTTCATGAACTTTGGCAAGTCATATTGAGATGCCCAAGATAAGGACAGGAAGTGATCACATGAACATAAAGACACAGGGACACTGGGTATCTGTATGTAAGCTTTTCATAGACCATTATTGCTGACAATTATTGTGTATTTTACACATGAGTTATCTTTGTGGTAGGTACCTATTTTCCCTACCAAGGGCATATCATTAACAGAGAAAAAAAATCATGTTTGACATGAACCAAGGGTTTATGAGATAATTTTGGAGAGATTTGTATTTCTCCTGTCCTTTCTCAGTAAGCACAGCATCCCTTTTAAATATAAAGGGTATGTAAGTGTACAGTTTCAGAATATAACTTATATCTGAAGATTTGATGTTCTAAGTTTGTTTCACATTCCTTACTGGAAACATTAAACATAGCATTCTAGATGGTTTTATGTCAATTTGACTCAAACTAAAGTCATCTGAGAGGAGGGAACCTCCTTGAGAAAATGCCGATATAAGACCAGTGATTGATGATGTGAGAGGGCCCAGTCCAGTTTGGGTGGGGTCACTGCTGGCTGGTGCTCTTGGGTTCTACAGGAAAGAAAACCGAGCAAGCCTTAAGGAGCAAGCAAGTAAGCCGCAACCCTCCGTGGCTCTGCATCGGATCATGCCTCCAGGATCCTGCTCTGTTTAAGTTTTTGTCCTGACTTCCATTGATGATGAACAGTCATGTGGAAGTGTGAGCCTGACGTATGCTTTTCTCCCACACTTACTTATTTGGTCATGGTGTTTCATCACAGCTATAAAGCTAAAAATAAGACACTTAGATTTGGGAGATAGACTTCCATTACTCATATGTTAACTGCATCTGTCAAGTCGATCCTTCTGCCTCTGTTTTTCAAGTGCTGGGATTATAGGTGTGGACCCACATACCTGGCTTATGTTTAGCATTGTGGATAAAATTGTCCCTGGTATAGAGTAAGCACTAACAATCTAGTCTAGGGTTGGGCTGCTCAGGGTGGTCTGGGCTTTCCCATTTTAATTATCAGCTAAGAGACTGTTTCAAAGACCTGTCCTTAGGCCAGTCTGATAGAGACAACTTGTCATTTGAGGCTCCTCCTTCCCAAGTGACTCCAGGTTGTATCAAGTTGATAACTACAACATATGGACTACCCAGTGTGTACGTGAGTTGTTTTCTTCATCTTACTATGTTCTAAAACTTTTAAATTCAATATTTAGTATTTATATCTTTGTTTTAGGCAAAGAATATTTATTAATATTAGTACTAGAGTAAACCTTCCACTTTAAGATGCTCAGAGTGATTATATGATTTCTTGAGGACATGGTAAATTGCCTACCGGGAACTAGGCTCTGGACTCTGAAACTTCTAGACTGGTGAGTATGCTCATATATCAGATTTTAATGTTGTGATTACATACAATATATATATGATGTAATGCATGAGGAGGGATAAACACATATCATTCATAATTTTTAATTAAATGAAGAAAATCAATAGTTTTACAATTTTTTTTTAAAGATGTTGGTTCTGGAAATGTTTGGGAAATAATGATTTAACTCTTCATATTTTGTTCTTCATTGAGACATTTTGCTAATATTAAAGTAAAATTCAGAAATGATTTCTATTTCAACTTTACTATAATTTCACCTCCCTTTAGCATAGGCTTTAAATCCTCTGGATCTTTCTTGGATGACCTCAGAAATCCGTTTAGAACACACATGTAGGTATTGTGGTAGTTGGATGTCCTTTCGCCTTGAAACCCAGGAAGCAGTTAAGGTTGTGGACTAAACGTGGCCCTTGTTTGAAGTTTGTTTTGGATTTAGAGGCCACTCTGCAACAGACAAATTCACAGAGATGAGGGTGGTAAACTAAATATTGGCAATGCGGGCAGAATTTGAGCTTCTGAATACATTTTAAATTAGAAAACATAAGATTAAATTAGGCGTAGGTAGATTGGCCTCATGACCTCAGTTCTGGCTGCCTCTGTCATCATTTCACGGTGCTGAACTTTATTGACATGCAAAGTTGAGAAGTAAGGGTCCGTAAGATATTGTCAGAGATCCCAAGAAGAGTCTCACCCTAAACAGTCTATTCTTTAGAGAAAGAGAACTTTGTATTTGTTTTAAAATTTCCGAATCCGTGAAACCAAGGTGGGGAATCTGGCCTCTTTCCTCTTGGCCATCATTATCCCCATCTGCATCCTGTGTTTCTTTAGGACAGATTCTGCATGAGGTAAACTCTGGGGCAGAGGGGCTGCTTCAAAGCAGATGAGGCCCTTAATTTATCATAAAAAGAAGAGTGGTTGTTAAGGTTTTATTGGATTACAATAAAGGCTCCTAGCACTGGGAGCCTGTGGTTTGCTTCCCGACATCACAGGGGGAGCTTGAAATCATAACCACAGATTATAGCAACGAGCTTCCAAATTTCCATCTCCTAAGCAGAGATGCTGCCTTCCTGGAGCTCCTGCGGAATTGCATGCTCTGTGATTTCAGGATATGTATCGGAAAATTCTCTGTTTGGATATCACTTCAGGAGGGCTATGATTCTCCAATCACCTCTGTGGTCACAGCTCCAATATGCTTACAGAAAGGAATGGGAAGGAAAAAGAAAAACATAATAAAACCATAGTGAACAAAAGATGGTTGTTGTAACTCCCTCTGCCCTGTCCTGAATGCTCTCATTAATGTTGTTCTTTAAAGTTCAGTAAAAGTTCTTGCAAGGTCATCCTGGGATATAGCAGAGATATAAGTGCATTTCCTGTGTCTGTCTCTCTTCACACACTTCTTATATGACAAAGTTCAAACATTCTGTCTTTCATGGTAGCCAATATATATATATATTACATAAACACACACACAAAATCTGTACATATATGTATGAAAGTATATATATATATATATACACAAGTATAAGTAGTATATGTATTTATACATATGTATATACATATGTAAGTACATTTGTACTAATACACATTAGTATTAGTGTATTTATTTTACATACATAAATATATATATTTATGATCAGTAGACATATTAACTAAATTTACTCAAAGTATATACACACATTTTGACCTGGTAGTCAGACCATATTGTAGTCTATGTAAATGAAGGACCATATGAAGGTGCCTCTACATTTGGGGCTTAGAGTGATAGAGTCCATATGTGTGGAGGCCAGTGGCAATGTACTGAAGGCTTGGTTGATGGTTTATGGCAGGGTGGAGGTGATTCAAGCTCTAGGGGGTTGGGCCGTGTAGAAGGATGTGAAGTTACTGAGTAGAAGCCTATGGCAAGGATGGCAGGACCTCAGCCTTTCTCCTTCTCTCTTTGCTTCCTGGCTGTCATTAGGGGGCAGCTTTGCTCTTTCACGTGCTCTCTGTCATGACATTCTGCCTTGCCACAGGCCCAAAGCCATGGTCATGTGACCATGGACTATTCCTCTGAAAACCTGACACAAAGCACATTTTCCCCCTTTAGAAGTGGATTACCTCAGGTGGTCTCACTTAACAGTTTAAAACTGACTAACACAGTTTTTTTTTTTTCCCCTGTAAGAGGAATTTGATTGAATAGATAAGGAAAAGTGATGTCAATTTGACTTTGTTCCTTTCTCAAATTCTATATGTATGTACATATGTATGTATGCATACATGAATGCATGTATATGTGTATGTGTTTTTGTGTATGACTGTGTTTGTATGTTCACATTTGTGCACATGTGTGGAGACTTCGAGTTGCATATGTGTAGAAGTCAGAGGTCAATATCAGGTATTCTTCTCTACCAGTCTCCCCCTTATTTTTTGTGACAGGACTTCTTACTTGACCTGGACCTTACCATTTCATCTGGTCGATGAGCCCCAGGTATCCTCCATCTCTACTCCTGCATGCTGGCCAGTGAGATGTCAGCATATTCTTCTCATTGATTCTTTCTGTGATCAGATTATAGACATGCATTCTCGTGCCTGGAGTTTACACAGGTATTGAGGATCTGAGCTCAGTCTCCCATGCTCTTCCCCAAACACTTGACTCATACATCCACCTCCCAGCCCCTGTATGTCTTGTATCTAGTGATGTGAAAATAAACCCTATAGCATCTTTGGCATATACTAAGGCTGTAGCCTGTATACAATCCAGCCTTAGAACTATCCCAACATTATAGGAGATTTAACTCTCTGTTCACATCTGTAAAGGAAAATGCTGATCTCTTTGGAAAGGGAATCTGAGCCTGTAAAGATGGGATTTTTCTTCTATCTAGTCTGATGGGATTTTTCTTCTACCTAGTCTGATGGCAGTCTCAGTTTTATGCTTCCACTTCTGAACGAGAGGACATTTGGAGCTTCTAGTGGATACTTAGGATATCTCATTGTAAAAGGAACATGCCACAGAAAACTCAGAATTACACATCAAGGAATATCTTATGTCATAGCTGGGGAAACCCAGAAGGGCCTGAGGATGCATCCACTAGTGTCTCAAACAAGCTGCCACTGAGTCCCCGAAACAGAACAAAACACTTGTTTTTGTTTGATGACATTAGGATATTCCCATTCACTACCCTTTACCCCTCATCTTATTGATTCTGGCTTGCCTCATTATATGCCCCAGACTGTGGTCAGAGCTTAGGCATGACACAGCCATGCAGACACTTTGAAGGGGTGGCTTGGCTCTGCTTCCCTTGGCAGGTTGCGGCCATGTACCAGGAGAACAACAGCTCTCAGTAACAGCTGCGTCTCAGCCTGGGTCTGGAATGTGAAGACACTTGGGATGGTCAGAAGCCAGAAGTCCCACAGCCCTCAGATGACACAGGGAAATAAATACGCGTTGCCTTAAGCCACTAACACATTGGGGTTGTTTATTGCCACAGGAAAGACTGACTAATTTTAGAACCCAGTGTCCTTCCGTGTCTCCATTCTTGTCACTGTCAGTGAGGTTCCTTACGAAAACTCATTTTCCTTGTGGTTGGAGAAAGGCTGTGGCAGATTCAAGTCACCTCCAGATGTGACAACAGCCACGGGCAGAAAAGGGGCCACCTCATTCTGTGTTTGCTTAAGACCAGAGACACACTCTGCAGAAGTCCCATGGGTCTTCTGCTCGTGTCATGGCAGCAAGAAATAGATCACAGGTCTGTTCTCTAGGCTTCGTCATTGACAGGGAGTACAGTGTCAGCTGTGACTGATCCATGTCAATCACAGTCAACCCCTGGGGGTGGCAGGAGTAGCCGAGCCAGCCTGTTTTAAAATCACATCTGTGGGGTGGGATGGGGGTGGCAATCATTATATACTTAATCAAAACCAGATCTTTGAAGAGAGGAAAATGAAAGTTGACAAGCAAGTCTGGTCTTTCGTACACTCACTTCTGTGATTTCCTGGGGTTTTTCCTCTCCTCTTGGTTCCCGAGGCCTCCTGGTTTATCATCTCTGTCCCTCCCCTCCCCTCCCCTCCCCTCCCCTCCCCTCCCTCCCCTCCCCTCCCCTCCCCTCCCCTCCCCTCCCCTCCCCTCTCTTTTCTATTTTCCTTTTCTTTCCTTTCCATTTCTTTTCTTTTTAATTTTTTTTTTATTCTTTATTTAAATTTCTACACCGGAGGTGGACTCCACAAGCTCCTTCTCCCCAATGTTGGGCATTTCATTTAAGATCTCTCACCTCCCAGGTCTCTGGTGCTTTCTAGGTCCTCTCACCTCCTACCTCCTGAGGTTGCCTGTTTCCATGTTTTCTGCTGGCCCTCAGGGCTTCAGTCCTGTTCCTCCCACCCAATACCTAGTCATGTTCCCCTCTTCTCCTCCCTGTCCCCTCTCCCACCCAGGTCCCTCCCTGCTTCTGCCCCCTGTGGTTGCTTTTTTCTCCCTCCCAAGTGGGATTGAAGTACCCTCACTTGGGCCTTTCAGCTTCCTAACCTTCTTGAATTCTGTGGATTGTATCCTGGGTATTCTGTAATTTTTTTTTTTTTGGGCCAATATCTACTTATTAGCGAGTACATATCATGCATGTCCTATTGGATCTGAGTTATCTCACTCAGGATGGCATTTTCTAGTTCCATCCATTTGCCTGAAAAACTAATGATTTCTTTGTTCTTAATAGCTGAGTGTACTTACTCCATTGTGTAAATGAACTGGTATAACCACTCTGGAAATCCATCTGGAGGTTCCTCAGAAAATTGGAATTAGATCTACGTGAAGACCCAGCTGTATTGTTCTTGGGCATATACCCAAAAGATGCCCCACCATGCTACAGGGGCACGTGCTCCACTGTTCACAGAGGCCTTATTTGTGATAGCCAGAAGCTGGAAACAACCCAGATGCCCCACAAGGGAAGAACAGATACAGAAAATGTGGTTCATTTCTTTTCTTTCTAGTCCCTCCCTCCTTCCTTTCCTCCCTCTCTTTCTTTGTGGGTGTGTGTGCACACTGATGTGTGCAGGTACAAGCCTGTGCATGTGCATGTATGTACATAGAGGCTACAGCTCAACCCTGGATGTCACTCCTCACAGTCATCCACCTGGTTTCTTTGTGAGATAAGGTCTCATACTAGGACTTGTTTATCATCAATCAGTCTGGGCCTGCCCCTGCCTCCCCAGTGCAAGGATACAAGCAAGTGCTGCCACAACCAGCCTCTACCTGGATTCAGGTACGAGTGTTCTGGTGGCAGCACTTTGCAAGTTGAGCCATCTCTCTAGCTCACTGCCATTTTTTTCTTTCTGTTTGCTTTTTGTCGTTCGCATTTCCCCTGATTCCCTTAAAGCATGAGATATTCAGGGGTGATAGACTATGGTGAAAGTCTTAAGGAAGAAAATCATTTTATTTTTCACTTTAAGTATGGAGAGAATCAAATTACTTTGTACAACGGGTGATACCTGCAGCGCTGGTCCGAGAACAATCCTTAGTTCAGGCAAATCCAGGACTTCTCAGATGAATTCCAGAGATTCCCCGGTTTCCAACTTTGAGGACTAAAGAGAAGGGGGCAGTTTCTCATTTTCAACTGGAAAGGCTTAAATGTGAAGGAAGAACTGGAATTTCGGGCTATGTGAGCTCTCTCAGTAAGGACACGTTGTCTAAATAGTGTTTATATGACGGAAAACCCAGTTCCCAGGAGATTCTTGACCTCAAAACTCAGCCTTTGTTAAACACCCAAATGAGAACCCGGAATGACGGGCTTTGGAGGAGGCACCAGCCAAAGAATCCTAGTAGGGGCTGAAGAGGAATCCATTGCTCTGCTCCATCCCCAGAATCCAACGCTCTGCTCATAGGACACGAGCCAAGCCCACGTGACACTTGACTGAAGAAGTTTCTTCAAAAACAGCCTTTATGGTCTGAAAGTGTTGACCAAATACATCTTAGGCGCTACCTCTTTTTTTCAGCCCCAGCCATGTATAATGCAACTTCTTTGTAATGGTAGTAGATGCGTCGTTTAATTTCTCCCTCCGCAGAAAGAGCCATCTTCACTTGTCTAGCCGGGACGTGTCACAAGGCCTCAGTGCGTGCCAACACTTACAACCCCCAAATATACTGGGTTTTTCTTTTTTCTGTATATTTATATTTGTGATGATTCTTTGTTCTTTTTTTGTCATTTTTATTTGACGAGAGGGTTTTGCTTCCATGTATACTGTCTATGCACCACCTGAATGCCTGGTGCCAGCAGAGGCCAGGAACAGAAAGTATCTTGATTTGGCTTCAAAAATTCAAAGAATATTTCTAGAGTTTTGTTTGTTTGTTTTGGTTTTTCAAGACAGGTTTTCTTTGTGTAGCCCTGGCTGTTCTGGAGCTTTATCTATAGACCAGGCTGGCCTTGAACTCAGAGATCCACCTCCTTCTGTCTCCTGGGAGGAGTGTTGGGATTAAAGGTGTGTGACACCACCACCCAGCACTTTTTATTTTTCAACAGAGACTTTTAATGAGTCATTACAGACATGCAAAATAAGGCAAAAAAAAATCACAAGTGTTTGGGTATGTTAATATATTATATTTAATTATGTGTGTTTGCATATGTATGTATGTAAATGAGATACTTAGTGGCTGAGTAGATCTTTAGATATTATCTTCTCTGATCTTTAAACTACGCACCTTGTGACTTTACCACAGTGGACAGTATGTTATTGACAGTAAAAACTCCCATAAAACAAACAAACAAAAACAAAAAACAAAACAAAAAAAACCCCCAAAATAAAAACAAAATTAAAAAAAAATAAGGCAATCATTACCAGCAAGTCAGAGGGATGTGTGAGCAGTAAAATGTTAAGCTAAGAGCTAAGAGATCTGGTGTGAGCCAGAGAGCAGCATGCTATGCCTGACAATGGAGCATCATGTCACGCTGCTGACTGGCATGTGGCCAAGACAACAGCACAGAGTGAGGGATGCCCTGTATCACATCTCCTGACCTGTCTCTTCTGGCGGTAGTGACCAATTTGGGTCAAAGTTACAGAATTTGTATGTTTGTCCGAGAATTTGAATTTTATTTTTGTCTCTATTTGTGTTAAGAAATGGTTGCAGACTGAGGTATTGGAAGGTCAGTCTTGTAGCCTGATATCTTTTGGCATTCCAGGGTGTAAGTCAGTTTCACTTGTGACTGGGGCTGGAACATAGTACATTTTTTTTTTTTTAAATAGAAAACTAAAGATATTTATTTACATTTTATTTATTTATTTAGAATGTATGTGGGTGCATGTGCACCATGGTGCACATGTGGGGGTCAGAGGACAACTTGCAGGAGTCAGCTCTCTTTTTCTACTTTGGGGTTCTGGGGATACATCTCAAGTCGCCAAGTTTGGCAGTAAGTGCCATTATCTGCTGAGCCATCTTGTCAGCTCTAAGTTAAACGAGACACAACAAAAACTATATGCATCCATTTTATTGGTTTGTGTGTGTGCGTGTGTGCGTGTGTGTGTGTATGGCTGTCTGTGCCACCCTAGTGAGTGTGTGGAGATCAGAGGACAATTTGTGGGAGTCAGCACTCCCCTCCCACCTTGTGGGTTCTGGGGATCAGAGTCAAGTATTGGGCTTGGCACAGCTTTTGCTCACTGAGCCTTCTTGCCATCCTTATTTGTTAAATATTCACTTATTGATTGATGAGCATGATGTCTGGTATAAGAAGAGACTTATGAATGACCACTTAACTTTTTCAGACTCTGTTGGGCTCACAGACACATGCTTTGCTCTTGATTTAGTGCATGTGGATGGTAAAACCCTTCCACAGGACAGAGGCACAAATGTCTCAGGATGATGCTGAGGCCTTTATGAACTCCTGAATGTCTCCATCTTCTTATAATCTGGCTGCAAAAAAAAAAAAAAAATGCTGTATTTCTTGAGCACCATGCCCCTATTGCCCTTTGGTTTTCTTTGCTTTTGATGCTGTGATGGTTTGAATATGCTTGGCCCAGGGAGTGGCACTATTAGGAGGTGTGGCCCTGTTGGAGTAGGTGTGGCCTTGTTGGAGTAGGTGTGTCACTGTGGGTGTGGGCTTTAAGACCCTACTCCTAGCTTCCTGGAAGCCAGTATCCTGCTAGCAGCCTTCAGATGAAGATGTAGAACTCTCAGCTCTTCTGAACCATGCCTGCAGGGATGCTGCCATGTTCCAACCTTGATGATAATGGAATGAACCTCTGAATGTGTAAGCCAGCCCCAATTAAATGTCCTTATAAGTCTTGCTTTGGTCATGGTATCTGTTCACAGTAGTAAAACCCTAAGACATTAACTCTCCACAAACCCCATCTTTCTTCATCTCCCACATCTGACAAATAACCAAGTAGTTCTTCCAAATTCAGGAGATTTGCTTACTTTTAAAAAATCTTTAGGTCTGCAGGAGGAGCCAAATGCTTTCCCAGTGCACACTGAATGGGCTGCTCTTATATCCACATGGCTACTGAGATTTAAATGTACTGCTTTCTTCCTGGTTCATTTCCTAGGCTAACATCTGCAATATTCTTTTCAAAGATAAAAATAATGTATTTATTTATCATATGAGCACCTGGATTATATTATTTGCTTACACATGTGTAAATAAACTATGGAACACGTAAATAAATGACTGTAGTGTAGTTTATTCAGAAACTGATAGAAATGTTCTGTCGCATCCGCCTTGGCCAGCAAGTAAGACATGACACGGTCGGATCCTTCTCAGTCAGCTTTATTCCAGGAACGACTCTTGACTTAGGGACAGGGAACTGGACGGGGGCCTATGGATGGGGGCGTATGGCTGGGGACCGGGACAGGATGGGGATGGGGCCCCAAGCAGCAGAAATGAGCTGCTTATATAACTGCCCTAGGTGGGCTGGGTGATGTGTCCTCTCAGGATAGGTTAAGCTGCCAATACCTCATTAGCATAAGCCCGCTTGGGAGGGGCACGAGGCTGACGCATGCACATAGGACTTGTTTACCAGTTTAGCTGAGCTGGCCATGCTGGAAGCCAGCTGCCTACATTGTCAGGTGCTAGTCATAAGACTTTGCAACCATCCCAGGTGCTATCTTAAACACGGCTGCCTACAATGTTCTAAATAAGTAGCTGACTTATTTAATAGACAATAGAAATAGATCTTTTTACTGGATTCCATGCTATATTCTAAATAAAGCCACCAAAATTTTCTAATAAAAGTTCACTACTCTGTTTCCCTTTGGATTTTTCACCCAGATTTTCTAGATAGTGACAAAATGAGAGTGTCACGGATGGTTCAATTATAGATTTTATTTTCCTCCAATTTTAAACAACCTATTCAGCTGGTACATGTGAACAGCACTAGGCTCTGATGGGATCGCATTCTGCCGTGAGGTAACCACAGTGCCTTAGCCTCCTCTCTTCTCCAGAGACTCATTGTTTATGTTTTTTCAAGAGAACACGGTCTTAAGATGCAGTCTGTAGATGCTAGGTTGCTAGAGTCCAGTCAGGGAGTTTGAGAAAGTGAAAGCCATTTTAATAACAAGGCTGAGATGGTGGATTTTTCTTTGTTGACCTTCTCAGAGATGATAACACATGAAAAATGAAGGGTGATGGACGTCTTAGCAGGAAGTGAGGCAGTAAGAACATGGCTTTTTGATGTTCTGTGAGGAGAGGGGAGGGGAGTGGAGGAGTGGAGGGAGGGTTCAGGGAGTAAAGTGCTTGCACTATGAGCCTGAAGACTTAGGTTCTGATTCCTGGTTTCCATATGGAAAAAAAAAAAAAAAACAAACAAAAAAAAACAGCTGTGTGTTGTGACACACAACCAGAAACCTTGTGATGGAGGGTGGGGGGTAGCAGGATCCCTGGGCGTTGCTGGTCAGCTAGCCCAGCAGAACTGGCAAACTCCAGTGGCAAGAAGATGCTCTCTTCCAACAAACAAGGAAACATTCAGAAGGGATGTCAAGAGGACATCCAGTATCAACCTCTGGCCTGCACAGGTGTGCACAGAAGCAAGCATACCCATGTGCACATGGAATACATGTCCCACTCCTCTCTCTCTCTCTCTCTGTCTCTCTGTCTCTCTCTCTCTCTCACACACACACACACACACACACATACACACACACAATTCACACACAGATACACAAAGACACATAAACACAGACACACACACACACACACACACACACACACACAATTCACACACAGATACACAAAGACACATAAACACAGACACACACAAACACACACACACACACAATTCATACACACAGATACACAAAGACACACAAACACAGAGACACACACAGACACACAAACACACACACACACACACAGACTCACACACTCACTGTATTTTACAATGGATCATGCAGCACTCTGCTGTCTATCAAAATACAAAGACAGTCTGGAGGAGATGCCTTTGTGCATTGGATTGAGCAGCAGTTTTTTTTCTCTCACTGAGATCTCTTTATTTAAAAGAAAAAAAATTACAGATAAACTATGAGCATTTCCACTTGGGTTTTTGACATTTCAAGACAATTGAACTGAACCTGTTAACATATTTATACAATGAATAACAAATGAATTGCCATCAAATGAATTTGGGAAAATCAATGTATGCTATCATCAGCCTAAGTTTTCCAATTCATAGAGACTCACTGATAAGACTGGGAATTATTTTTTGATGCTGAGTAATAAAATGTGTATATACACACACACATGGATGCTCTGCAGAGCTAAGTGCTTAACACTAAGTGGTACAAGACTATACATCGGGTCAGGTTTTGAGGTAGACCAGTGGTGTTTAATGAAATAGCATCCCCCAAATTTCACTGATAAAATTTTTGGGACCACCATAAAAATAACCACTGGTAGAACTGTAGCATAATATTGAAGATGAGTTTCTACAATTATCAGAAAAGGCCATTGACTACTGCACCCAAGTCAGCCGCCAGTCTGCATGCAGCTCCATGTAATATATATTTTTCACCACAAATAGCTTCTCAGAATAGATTGAAGACAGAAGTAGAAATGGAAAACTGAGTATCTTTAGGCTAGACACAAGGGAGACTAATAAAACATGAAACAATTCTGTCTTAGTTCGCAAATGTTATTTTTCTAGTTATTTATGTTCCTTGTGTTAAACCAGTTATAGGTTTATATCATAGCAAATGACAAAATAAATAGTTGGTACATTTTTCAGTTTAAATGGCTAAGAATGTAAACAAGATCCTGGTTTCAAGACTATGTATGATAGTCATGGGGGATGGGATAACACCATATGACCAGCACAATGAATGGAAAACCACCTTGAAAAGATGGTACCCTAGTGGTCAGGATGTCATTCCAAGAAGATGCTAAAGCCATGCCTTTTGCTGCTTTCAATGCTTTGCTAAGATGGTTGTCATATCTCAGATTCACTGGATTAGATTACCTGAGCTGGTGCATTGCCTTGTCTTTATTGGACTCAAAATTTGAGCCAAAAAAAAAAAAAAAAAAAAAAAAAAAAAGCCATCCCTCCTTAAATTTTGTCAGATTTTATCACAACAATAAACAAACACAACGGATACATGATTAAACTACAGGATCTTATCTTGGAGATTACTACCTACAGCCAATTTTGGTAGCAGTTGTCCAAAAAGCAGACCCTGAATCAAGGAACAAAGTACAACTAGTTCTAACTCAAAATTTGAACCCATGTATAGTCTTGTGGGCTGCTATCAGAAGGTGTGGCCTAGGTTTAGAGTGGATCTTCTGACTTCAAGTGATCCAGATTCAAGAGGAGTCTTCCTACCTTAAATAATCCAATTGAGGGGGAAAAAAAAAGCCCTTACAGGTGTGCCCAACCTGAATGGTTGTAGTTGATTCCAGATATTTCCAAATTGACAGCCAAGATTAGCCATCACAGGCATTTCGAAGCTTCGAATCTATTATTATTGCTTTACTAGTCTTGTGTATATTTCTGTATGTGTACATCTATGTGTATATGTATACTTCTATTATATGTAATATATACAAATACATATTATATTATATTATATTATATATGTATGTCTATTATATATGTATGCATTTATGTGTGAATAGGAAAGCATATTGTGCAAATAGATGAAGACACACATATGTGTGCCTTCTTGTGGAGACCGGAGGTTCACATTGAGTGTTTTTCTACTTTATATTTTATCTGATTTTTTTCTTTTATTATTATTAATCATTCCATTCGTTTGCATCTCAAATGATATCCCACTTCCCGGTAACCCCCTCCATCAACCCCCCATCCCATGATATTCCACTTCCCAGTTACCCTCTGCCACCCCCCATCCCAGATCTGCTCTCCCCCTCCCTTTTTCCTGGATGAGAGTGCTCAATGCAAGGTCTCTCACTGAATGTAGACTGGCTTTCTAGAGAGCGCTGGAGAGCTTCCTGTCTTTATCCCACTAAGTGGTAAGGTTCTAAGTGTGTCCTGCTATACACAAGTATTTGTATGAGAACGAGGGATATGAACTTATGCCTTCATGCTTGTATGACAAGCACTTTACCCTAAACATCTCCCCAGGCCACACTTGATGTTTAAAGTTGAGTTGTGGCATATTGGTGCCCATACATTTTCTTTTTGATACTTCTCAATCTACTTAAAAGTGTCATGCATCTAGGACTTGATGACATTGGATACGAAGAAGACTTTGAAGATGAGTTGGTCCCACATCTTTTTTTTTTCATGCTTTTAGACAAGTTAACGAGGAGTGAATTTTTGCACTCATACAGAGACATACACACATTCCCATAAAACAATGATGAAGTAGTTCTCATGTGGTCATTTTTTTTTTCCTCTGTGCCTATTCTGAAGCTCCCATAAATAACGTTTTAATTAGCTGGTGAGCTACGATTTCCATTTCCACGGGGTGATTTATAGAAAGCAGAATTCCTGTGTGTAGAGGATAAACAATGCAGTGATGTCATCTTTGCACCAGCATCTTCAACAACTGCATGCAGCTCTGAAATGGGTTTTTATTCCAGGAGCTGGCTGTCTCACAGCCCTACTTAAATACTGTGAGTAGGCTTTTGTCATGGATGGCTTCAGGGGGAGCTGCTGCTCTCTGTTGCAAGTTGGTTTTCCAGGAATAGCAGAGTAATTCACCTCTTTTCTTGCATAGTTGGGCTGAACCACCCCTTACACAATACCATGTGATGAAACAGGACAGCAGCAAATGACAGCTGCAGAAGGAGCTACCTCGGTGGGCTTTTCTCTAGCGGTGGCTTTCTTTGACCGTAGTCTGTCTTGACTCTCACTGTTAGTGACGTCAAAGCAAAGTACCCAAACTAAGAGAGGAACAGAAAATACCTCACGAGAACATACTGGTTTCTTCACTCACAATTAAGTCATTCAGCTTAATGACAGTACCAAGAATCCCCAAGAAAGAATGATAGTTTTTTTTTTCTTCATCATTTTAAGAGCACTCCTGCTTCCTCTGAGTATTTTTGTCCTGAAGGGAACAATGACATTTCACCAAGAAAAAGCTTTTTATAAAGTGAAAGACAAGAGTGAAACTTTTTTTTGTTCCCTCCAGAATTTTATATACAAGCTCCCAGCGGCCGTATTATTTGCTATATCTCCAGACTTTGAAAGTCAAATTTTACTGTTATTTTTTTATAGGAGGGGAGACCACATTTAGTAAAATAATGAAAAGAACATTTTTTCCAGTAGTCAAATAAAATGGAATCTTAAGACATTTTCCCCAAAGACAGGATGAGTTTTTTGGATTATTTGACTCAAGAAAGGGAGAGACCCAGGCATTTTGAACTGGAGACACCAGGAGGTTTTATCCTTCCCATTGGTTTTGATTTACCTCCATCCTGGAGAATGTGAGCATTAGGCACTAATATGTCACTAGAAGAAGGAAGCTGCTACAGCTATTTTTAAATCATAGTCAGAAAGTGTGTTTTCCTAGGTCCTCCACCATCCCCAGAGTCATCATGCTTTGAAACAAGGACTCTTGAGTCTAAATGTCTTGTCTCATGTGATTGAGAACTAGGCAGAAGGCAGAGACTGGGGGCTATTTTTTCTTCTTCATGTTCAATTTCCCCTACACAGATTTACTGTGAATTACTTTGATTAATTCATTACATTGCTTTTATCTTTACAGGTGGCAGGGATCCGGACACTCACCCATCCTTAATCCAACAAATTCTGTTTATTAAGACTTACATATTACTTTTCTTTTTGAAAGGTGGAAGGGACATGGGAAACAAAGTCTGGAGAGTGAAGGACTTTGGGTACTTGGGTCAAAGCAGAAGAAACAGCATAATGCTTAGAAGTTTAGAAATGCATGATGTGACTGTGTGTGCACACACATGCATGATTGTGGGAGTGAATGTGTTAAGTATTTAGCGTTGAGGGTGGGGCTGTGACTGTTACTGCTCTTTGGTTCCTGGATCCAGAGTTCTAAACATTGTACAGTTGCCTTTGACATCATCCTGCCACTCAGCAAGTGCGAGTCTGCTTCCGTGGAGGAACGGGTTAAGGAAACAAACTAAATCGAGGAATCCAAACATCTTGTGATTCTTTTCCTTGTGCTTGGAGTCCATGTGGCATCCTAAGCCATTGACTCATTTGGTGCCACCAGTCCTGGTATTTTTTTTGCAGTGGGCTGTGCCAGGCAGTAGAACCCAGATATCAATGAGACAGTTAGGGAAGTGAGTGGGAGCAAAAGAAGAGAGCGAGCTCCTAACTTCTTCAGACTTTCAGGATCATGCCTAAGGAAGCATATGTGCATTATGTGCATTTTGCGAAAAACAACAACAACAACAACAAAACCCACAAAACCCAAAAACCAAACAACTAAATACAAACCTTATGTGCTGGTGTACAAACCGTCAATACCTAATAGTTTCTAGTGGCCTTGCTGTTTTCTCCACTGATACGTCATTGGGGAAAAAAAGGATGTTTTAACTTTACAGCGTATGTTAGTATATTCCCATCACCTAGTGATGGTGATAAATCACTGATACTCCATTGGTTTTGCCCTTTCCCGGTGGAATTAAGACATCAACTTAAATGAGTGATGGTCTTCCCATGTAGCGTCTTGCTACCCGTGAAGTACTCATTGGTTTTTAATCATTCATTTCAAAACCCTGACAGGTCAGGAACAGAGTAACCAGCAGATGTTTCCAATCCTGGGCCCTTGGTTTGCTATGGCACAGGCACTTTCATTTTCCTGGCTGCTGGATACATGGTCCTTTCCTGGGACTGTCAGCCTTAGCACTGACTAGTGATTTGTGTTGGGCTATTAAAGATGAAAGAAAAGCAACAGTTTTTTCTCTCAGGTGAAAGAATAGATAAAATGTCTCTGAGTAAATACTAGAAGACTTTTATGACTTTTAAAAAATATATTATTATTATTATCACTTATTACTTTTAATTTTTTACAGTCCAGTCAGTATCCCCCTCCTGGTCTGCCCTCCCACAGTTCCTCATCCCATTCCTCCTGTCCCCTGTCTCCAAAAGGATGGTCCCCATCTCCCCAGCCCTCCCCCCTCGCACCAGGCCTTCCCACTCCCTGGGGCCTCAAGTCTCTGGAAAATTAGGTGTATCTTCTCCCACTGAGGCCAGACCAGACAGTACTCTGCTGTACATGTGTTGGGGGCCTCCGATCAGCTCCTGTATGCTGTCTGGTTCGTGGCTCAGTGTTTGAGAAATCTCAGGGATCTGGGTTAGTTGAGACTGCTGTGGACTTCCTGTGGGGTTGCCCTCCTCCTCAGCTTCTTTCAGTCTTTCCCTAATTCAACCACAGGCGTCTCTGATTTCAGTCCAATGGTGTCTGTGTCTATCTCAGTTATCTGCTTGTTGGGCCTCTCGGTGGACAGCCATGCTAAGCTCCTGTCTGTAAGCACACTATGCATTAGTAATAGTGTCAGGCCTCAGAACCTCCCCTTGAGATGGATCCCAAGTTGGGCTAGTCACTGGACCTCCTTTCCCTCAGTCTCTTCTCCATTTTTTTGTCCCTGCAGTTCTTTTAGACAGGAACAATTCTGGGTCAGGGCTTTATAACTTTTAAAAGCTGACTTGAGGAAGTGTCACTTAACAGTGCTTGGGAGAGCCTTCTGAGTGGAAGAGATCATGGGTTGTGATCTAACAATTCCCTTGATATATAGTGGCAAACCAAAGCTTATTTGTATATGTCTCATCTATTTTAGATGAAATGAGGTTCTCTACTTCTTGAGGCAGAGTCCTTGCTGAAAACAGATAAACTGCCCATCTGAATGTTAAATTAGAAAGATGAAGGAGCAGGGCAGGTTATTCTGGAGCACATGCCCAGAATATCCCATGCACTCTCCTAGCATTTGGTTCAAGTTGTTTGATGAGTAGCTGAAAGAAAGATTAATATAGAGAAAACAGAGTCCCACACTACACTCACTCCGATGGTCAATGAAACAACACCAGTTCAAAACAGGGAGAATACTTTTAATTATTTGAGCAAACAGTCTCATGGTCGGGGTCCTGGCCACTTATTTAAGAATGACTTAAAAGCTGACTTGTTGAAAAGTAGGGAGGAAAATGACAGAAGATGTTATAACCCACTGCAAAGGAACAGAGGCTGCTGTCTGTACAGATGCAAGGGTCCCCGCTATTGTTTGCAACTTCTTTTTATGGGGCTTAAAGAGGGAAGGAGTTGCTTATTGAGGAGTATAGTTTGAGGAATAGTTCTTTATTTTGGATGGCAGATTAAGTTATGTAAACATTTCTCTATTGCACGTGTCCCTTCCTATAATGCATCTGAGTTTTGGGGCAGGGAAGCTCTGCTTTTTAAACATTTTTAATGATTTATTTTACTATTTATTCACCTTACATCCTGATCACAGATCCCTCTTTTTCTCCCAGTCCCACTCTTATAAATCCCTCCCCCCCACTACCTCCCTTCTCCTCTAAGGAGGGTGAGCCCCTTGGGTACCACCTCACCCTGGGATATTTAGTCCCCGTAGGTACATCCTTTCCCACTGAGGCCCCATCAGGCAGTCCAGGTAGGAGACGGGGATCCAATTGCGAGGAACAGAGATAGCCCTGATTCACTTGTTGGCGGACCCACATGAAGGCCAAGCTACACTTCTACTACAAATGTGCAGGGATTCTAGGTCGGCCCCTGCATGGGGAGCTCTGCTTTTTAAAAAATAATTATTTTACTTATTTATACCCCAAATGTTGGCTCCTTCCTGTCCCACTCCCAGAGTTCTTCACCTCCTTCCCTCCCCTTTGCCTTTGAGAGGTGACCTCCCGGGGGACATCCCCTTTCTCTGGGATATCAAGTCTCTACAGGATTAGGTGCCTCCTCTCCTACTGGGGCCAGACAAGGCAGTCAGTCCTCTGCTACATTATACTGGGGGCTTATGACCAGCCCATGTATGCTCTTTGGTTGGTGGCTTAGTCTTTGGGAGCTCTCAGGGGTCCAAGTGTTAGTTGATACTGTTGACTTCTTATGGGGTTGCCATCCCCCTCAGTTCCTTCAGTCCTGCCCCTAACTCTTCTGTAGGGGTTCCTGACCTCAGTCCCAGTGGTTGGCTGTAAGTAATTGCCTCCATCTCCATCAGTTGCTGGTAAAGCCTCTCAGAGATTTTAACCATATGCATACTCAATTGTGTATAGACATAAGATGGTAAATAAGGAATTCTCTCTAAATATTCATTTGAGGATACCAGTTTTCCTTATTGGGCTTCCATATAAAACCAATCCAGACCTGATTGACACTTTCTTGGTGGTTACTAGACATACTGGTCATTAAGAGGAGGACAAATTTATTTCCTTGTTCCGGGTGGGATGTTCCTGCAGTTCAACACAGGTGGGGTCTTAGATTGCTAAGAGGTTGCTGGGTGCATTGTTTGAGGAAGAGTGTATACATTTTAATAACTGAATGCAGCTAAATGTCCTAGGTTGTGTGTGTGTCTAGTCCAAACCAAGTGGAGTCCTACATGACCAAACTATTCCCTATGTTTAAAGCTTTTGTTGACAGAATACCTGGTGAAAAACCTATGGTGTGATAATTCTTGTTCTTCTTGAATGGAAAACAGGAGTGAAACTGTCATATTGTTAGGTGGCCACACAGAAAGCCAGGTTTCTCAGAAAACTTGAATGAGATGAACGTTGTGGGACATGGGGAGCGTTGGGATAAACAGTATCTGCAGGTATATATCTGAGCCTCTTGCTGGTTGGTTCATTTTGACAGCAGAACGTGCATCCAATATGTACTCACTTTTTACCACAGAGTGAACAATTTCCTGTGGCTTCAACCCTGTGTATAAGAAAAGTCATGCGTTCCCATCAGCACCAAATCTTCTTCCATGCTGGAGGAACCAGGTCTGTAGGTGCCTCTTGAAGGTGAAGTTGGAGACCTTAAGAGGTTGGGAGGTAAATACAGATTCTGCATCTATGTGGTTCAGCCTCTTCCCCTGGGAATACAGTCAGTGGAAACTGTTCTACAGGTGTGAAAACAATTTTCCACAGGCAGGTAGGGTCTGGAGAGTGTCTTGAAAGGCTGCCAGCAGCCTGGATTTTTCTCTGCACAGCAGGGCCGGGACTCAGCTTATCAGCTGGAGGTTTATATTTCTAGGTAATTAATCAAACCAGCCGAGTATAATGATCTCTCAGGAGAATTAGAATATGAACCCCTTTGATAGATGTCCAATTATTTTGGATTACTCAAAGTTTATGAGGTTCTCAGGAAATTACGTGTGACCCTTATTTGGTGGAAGTTAATTGCCCTCCAGTCTCGATAGTGCAAAGCCTATATCCGGCAGGAATTTGATGGAAGTGGTTAGGCTCAGGGCTGTTGTACCAATTGTGATTTGGGGTTAGGAGATTAAAGTGGCAAAAGGGTCAAGGAGAGAAAGAATTAGAAATGTGATATGTGGCTCTACAGACTTAATTTAGGTCTGGCAGGAGAGATGCCAATCACAGGCTAGTTCTCAGCCTGAATGAGTTTAGAATTATCTGGACTTCCCTCTCAGCTTAAAGGTTTGCAACTAATGTGGGTGCATATATGTCTGTTTGCATGAGTGTGTGTGTGTTCAGGTTGATGTCATCAGACAAGCAGTTTGTTCTTTCGTGGGTAACTTTCACCTTTTTGTTGCACACAGGGTTTCTCACTAGCCTGGACCAAGTAGATCAGGTTTAGGCTAGCTGGCCATCTAGCTGCAGGGATTCACGTACCTCCATCTCCCACCTTGCCATCACTGGCATTACAGGTGTGACTCAACATATCCATCTTCTTATACTGGTTCTGGTAGTCAGAACTCAAGTCCTCATGCAAGGCTGGCACTTTATGGACTGAACCATCTCCCCATTTTAGAGGTTTTAAATTCTATGATAATAATTGGGAAGAGCATTGGCCCCAGTGAAGCTGGTGAGGGTGGCCTAGGGGAAGGAGTAGACTGGCCTGGGTGGGTTTTCCTTTTTAAATATCTACTTGTATTGTATTGTTTAGTCTGTGTTTTCCTCGGTTTGTGTAACCCATTATTCTTTATGATAGGGTTCTCACCTAACCAGGGGCTTGATGGTTCTACTATCTGGTCAGTGGGCTCCAGGAATCCTCCTGCCTCCACTTCCTCAGCGCTAGGGTTATAAGGTATGCCATGGCACCTGAGTGCTCCTCCTTCTCCTTCATCATTTGAATGCCATGGAGCAAGCTCAGCTCCTCATGTCTGTGCAGTAAGCACTGTATCAGCTGCTCCCCCATCCTCAGGACTGACGTCAGCAGGGGTGTACCACTCCCTCCTCAAGTACGATTTAACCGATCCAACTTTGTCTTCTACATGTCTGACTTGGGTTAGTGTTCTAACAATGTGTCCTGGAATTATCTGGTGCAACAAGATTTTCTAGGTAGAGTGTCACTTTGGGTCTACTTTAGTTGCTATTTTGGGTAGCAAACTATAAAATATACAGAAAACATCAGTATGACAAAGAGTCTGGGCTCTGGAGAGAAAATACCTGGATATAAAGTCTAGCGTTATCATCCTGTAGAATATTAAAGAAGTGACATACTTTAAATGTCTCAATTCCTTTCCACTGTAAAGAGGCATTATAAAGGGTAGTTCTTATATACTTCTTTGATGGTTACGTTCAGTGATTCTGTTTCTCAATTGCTCCATGAAGCCATGGATCTCTATGCACTGCCGTTACTGTTGTATCTGCAGAAGCAGTCTTGCCAAACATAAAGTAGATACTGATATTTAGTTAATGAATCCCTCCATGGGTCATACCTAACAATGCCTGGAGCACAGTCACCCTTGGCATGTGCTGGCTGTTGTTGTGCTTTTTCTTTTTACCTTGTCTTTATTCTTCCAGTCTTGCAGCTCAGTGCTGGTACATGTAAAGACCCTGGTATGCTAAGAAAAACCATACCCCCAATGTCCAAAAATAAAGCTAGAGTTAAAAACCAGGAAAATATCTTTTCCTCACCAGTAAATGGAGATAGTCTCAAACGTCTTCAAGTCCTCTCTACCAACCCCTTTGGAAGAACAGTCTATTTATTTACATAGACTTACCTTTCTTTAAGATGTATAGCATAGTAGAATGACCACCGGGTAAACAATATTGGGTATCTCACTCTTTTGTTTACATTGTTAGCTGTCATGGGATTCAAGGCTGAGTCTGGTTACAAATTCTTAATTAGAAATAGTCAGAAAGCTAGCACTATCAAATAGGCATTGGTGATCACGGAAAGTTTGCCTAATTAGTTTGTTATGGGCAGCTTGGAATTGGTTTAATCAGAAAGCCCTTGTTGATAGTGTTCCTTAGAACACTTGTTTGGTGATGTGTTTTCAGGACCAGAATCAAAAGAACATTTTTCTGCCGTCTACACAAACCTGCTTGGCACGTGCTTCTGTTTATGGAAACTCCAGACATATATTTGTATTCTTTTGAAAAGGGTGGGTGTTGGAAGGGAGGTCACAGGGGAGATTAGGGCTCTAGCTTTCCACTCAGCAAGCCGAATTCTTGAAGCCTTATCTGATTTCAGAAAGTAAGCAGAGGTTTAAGCTTAGTCTAGACTCTGGCTGACACACACACAAAAGAAAGGAATTTGCTCAGATGGGATCTAGTAGTAGATTCTACTCCACAGGTTGCCTGGGAGAAAAGACCGAGGAGTCTTTTCCTCTGGGAACTACTACTGTTTTTTGGACACACAAACTCATTTGTTTGACCACTCCAAAAGGCAGCCATTACTATAAAAATTGAAACAGATGAAACAGGCTCAGACATCAGTTTATCTAATATTATACATCGAAGAAATGGTATTCAAGACCACAGTAATGCATTAAAAGACATTTTACGTAGTTTTCACTATGGGAAGTGTCTTAGTTACTTTTTCTGCTGCTGTGATAAAATTATCCCGATAAAAGCAACTGAAGGGTGAAGGTTCTTAGTTTGGTTTCACTGGTCTAGTGGATACAGTTCACCAAGTAGGGAGGACACGGTGGCAGCAAGAATGGAAGCCTGGACAGCCACATTTCATCCACGCTCAGGAAGCAAATAGTGAACAGAAAACGGAGGTTGGCTTTAGGGCTCAAGGATCATCCCCAGTTAGCGACTCACTTCCTCCAGGGAAGTAAGCACTCAGAAACTTTCTCAGCATACACCCACATATATGAAAACTTAGAGAAATAGAAAATTCTCTGTGTGCATACATGTGTATATGTGTCTATGTGTGTCCATGTATGTACATGAATGTGGAGGCTAGAGATTGATGTCAGGTATCTACCTTAGTCACTTTTCACATTACATTTGAGACGGGGTCTCTTCCTCAGCTTGGAGCTCCTTGAGATGGTCAGACTAGCTGGCTCACGATCCACAGGGATCTTTCTGTCTTCGATTCCCCAGTGCTGGGATCGCAGACACAGGCTTGGCTTTTTCTTTTAAGGTTTATTATTGGTTTTATTTTATGTGTAGGAATGCTTCATTTGCATGCATGTATGTGTGTTATGTGCGTGTCTTGTGCCTGCAGATGCTTAGAAGAGGGATGCATAGGATTCCTTGGAACTAGACTTATGGATGATTGTGAATTGCCATGTGGCTGATAGGAACTGACCCAGGGTCTCCAGCAAGAGTAATAAGAACTTTCAACCTCTGATCTGTCTCTCCAGCATCCCTCTACCCATATTCAGCTTTTTATTAGGGTGCTGGGGAACCAAACTTACACCCCTCATGCTTTGATCTCAGCACTTAAGCCTCCTCCTAGGTCCTTAAAAAAAAAAAAAAAGGGATTCTTTAATAAGAACCTGTTCCTTTAATAAAAGCCACTTCTGGGGTCTTCCACCAGCAAACTACTGTTTCGGCCCCATTCTGTGTTGAAAGTACTTTATTAACACAGCCACAAAGGAAAACTAGGGAATGTATAATTCAATCCTTTGCCTTATTCCCTCTAACAAATAATGGTGTTTGGTGGGAACAAGATGGGTGACAGATCTTTCCCCAGAGACAGAAAGTAGGCATTTTTTTTCTAGAAGGCATATGAACACCTGATAACTTTCTTCTTGTCCTTAAGAAATGATTAACTAACAGGGTAAAACATGCCCTGGGTTCCAGTTGTCTGGATGGGTTTTGCTGTTGTTTCCAATAAAGGATGTCAATTAAAGTGTCAGAGCAGTAGCCTTTGATTTCTAAACCAAGGTAGATATCCAGGTTTGCTCTTTGGTTCTTTTTTACACACATTCCTGGAATTCATTGAGTTTTGCCCTGAACTTTCTTGGGGTCGGAGAGCAAGAGCCAACATCTGTACAAGACTTTTCAATTAATGCCAGTCATAATTCTGACATGCCTGGTCCCTTCCATGTTAGCTTGTGACATGGCTGGAGGCTTGTGTTTTGTTTCAATTATTGGTCAAGCAAAGGAATGCAGGTCCTCAACTATCTGCCATTTGTGGCAAGTGTGCATAGATGGAGCCACAGCTGGTGTCACTTAGCTTTCTGATCTAGCTGATCTCTCACCTGTACTTTGCCCACTTGACAAGGGTTTGTCAGGTCATGTCTGGAATGCAATGTATTTTGGGCTTTTAGGTGTTGAAAAAAAGCCACTGTTTGGACCAGCTTTGTAATAATATTTTCAGTGTCTTGCATCAAATAAGGATGAAAGGCTTGCACAAAATAAGGAATTTTAAGATGGCAACAGGAAAGCACTTGGAAACAGAGGAGTATGGACCAAAGAACCTGAAGCAGAAGGCATGGTTAAGGAGCATGGAGCAAAGCCAGGGTCAGCTTTGTAATGCTGTTCAAATGGAGGGAGGGAGAGAGAGAGAGAGAGAGAGAGAGAGAGAGAGAGAGAGAGAGAGAGAGAGAGAGAATTCAAGAGTGAGAATGTTGAAGGTCTAAGTCAGAGACAGGCAAGTCATCATGGACCTAAAACATCAAGGCAAGAGTCACAAGAAACTCTTACATCTCTTGAAACTCTGTTGGCTTAATTAGTGTGTTATTTTCTCACTGATGTATAAACAATTAGTTGTCAAGAAGCAACTTACACTTGGTGGCTGAACCATGGTTTTCAGGGAACGTAGTCCATGATGTTAGAGAAGGCATGGTGGTGTAAGCAGATTCTTGGTTGGGATGGCAGGACAGTGAGGCTGCCTGATTATTCATGTTTCTTGGGAGCAAGATGTAAAGACCAGGCAGTATGTGGAATTGAGAGAGAGAGGAGAGAGAGAGAGAGAGAGAGAGAGAGAGAGAGAGAGAAAGATTTTTCTTACATGTGTGTGCCTTCTTGTCTGTCTGTGAGCCATGAGCATGCAGTACCACGTGGAGGCCAGAAGAGGGCGTCCAGTCAACTGGAATTGGAATTACAGGTAGTTGTGAGGCATCTGATATGTGTGTTGGAACTTTGACCTAGGTCTTCCTCAAGAGCAGCAAGGGTTCCTGCAGCAGTCTCTTTGCAGCCCACAACTCACTTCCTTCGGTGTTTCTCAGTCTTCCAAGGGTTCCAAGAGCTTCCAAACAACTTTCCTCCTACCGGGAAACAAGTATTTAAATATTTGTGCCTACGGGGGGGTGGGGCATTTCATTTCCAAACTCTAATAGTTTTGTCTGGCATCCTGGGAGGACTGAAACAGTTGGAGGTTGATGTGTGTGTGTGTGTGTGTGTGTATGTGTGTGTGCGTGTTCTTTAAGTTATGTAGCTTTTAGATATCAAGGTCAGCAGTTACTTGATGGTAAATTAAAGCATGAGTAAAATGCAAAAAAACCTTAATCATAATAATAGAGTAATTCAAAAGTGCCATGTACTCCTTCCTTCTGCACTGAGCCTTTTTACCAGGTTAGTTTTTGTAAGAGAGAGAGAGAAAAAAAAATATCTACAGCTAAACAACAAAGGTTCCAATGTAAATTTCCGAGAGTCAACAAGCTGGTCTTGAACTTCCAAAGACCTTTTACTTCATAGAGAAAGCATTTAGGTGCTTCCTCCGTGGCTTTGCATCTGGAGAGGGAGGCCCCTTTATCCCAGTGCTGAGTGACATCCTCAAGCATATTTCTTTCCAGTAAAAGTGGAAAAATATCAACCCAAGATTTCAAAGGAAAGGAAATGCAATGTATTTTCTCATCAAATTTGGCATTATCTATTTAGCAGGCAGGCCTTTAATCTTCAGCATGGTATTTTTCCATTGTATAATTCTGAGTGTGCCTTAAATCTGTCTCACCCCTTTAACTCCGTTTTTCTGAAACACGAAGAGAGTTCACACAAAACTTATCTTCGTTCCCCATTTGTTTCCTCAATACTTTTGATTATCATTCGCCAGAGGTCCACTGGAGGGGCTTGCCATCTCAACTCTGCAAATATGCAAACGTAACACAGATAAAACTTCTCTGCTAGCACGAATTCATTAACGACCTGGATAAAAAGAACTTTCCGTGTCTGGCATCCTCTGGGACTGAAAAGATTGGAGGTTTGTTGATAGGGGCATATACAGTGAGAAAAGAAGTATAATCATGGGCTTAAAATAAAGTGTGTTAAATTTCTTCAATAAGGAAAACCAATTTTGTTCCAGGATTGGGGAGTGCAGGGAATCACCACCCTTGACACTCTGCTTTCTTCCCAGAGCCTGAAGAATTGTTAGACTCATCTTTAGGAGTTAAACGTTAAAACTAAAATTTTTGCATTGGTTCCAATAGAGATGTTTGAAAGCAAGCAAAGGGGAAGGAAGGATTCCAGGGCTAGGAAGAGTCAAGGTATCCTGATGAGACGCATCAAGGTCCGATGTGTCGGTTGCATGTGTGAGCAAATGCTGAGAGAACATTTGCAAAATGGAACAATTGGCAGGATCCTTGCAAACAGTATAGGGCAAACAAGCTTCAGGAGAGAGACTCTAATCACACTGGCCGGGCTATGCCTGTGCTGAAGTGTTACATTTTCATAGGTTTCTTAGATTGGTTTCATGAAGTACTCCCATCACATGTCAGCAACCATCCTTATTAATATCCTAACGTTTGCCAGTCAGCCTAATAAATATTCAGTAACATGCTTTGGAAGAGGAGAGCCCATACTGTAGTTCACAAGTAAAATGTTGTTTCTCTCACATGCAAATCCATACATTGACATTCTAGTCTTGCACATAATACAAGTGACAAGATGAAGGGAATTAATAATAAGAGAAGAACTGGTATAAGGGTTCCTGAGGCTCCGGCATAA
Source organism: Mastomys natalensis (assembly GCA_021653895.1). Taxonomy (NCBI): domain Eukaryota; kingdom Metazoa; phylum Chordata; class Mammalia; order Rodentia; family Muridae; genus Mastomys; species Mastomys natalensis. Next base: position 318,827 of record JAJTUV010001016.1, on the reverse strand, counting down.
TCGTCAGCGACATGCCCCCATCTGTGCATCTCTCTGGATACTCCCAGTCATGTTTGTGACCCAGGCAATGCCATGTGCCCTCGTTCGGCTTACTGAGAAACGATTTTCTCATTTCCGACATTAGGCTCAGTTCTCCTCTCTTATTGACTGACCCACATCGATTCCTGGAGGATTCCAAGAACAGTTCCAGATGGTTCCACTTGTCCTCTGCCTCCACTTAATCTTTGCATTTTCCCCCATTTCTGATCCCTAATTTTGATGTCATAAAAGTGTGACCCCCAAGTCTACAACTGGAAGAGTTATACAGTTAGGTCCTAGGATTTTTTTTTTTTTATGTTGGATTCAATGGACTCATTGCTCATATATATTTGTTTGACATTTTCATGTACCCACCAGGATGTTTGAGCTCATTCTTCTAATTAGTTTTACCCATCTTAATAACTTTTTGGTGTTGCCTTTGCTCGATCCAGATGGGAAGGCAGGGAAGAAAGGCATGGCATGGTGGTAGGAGCAAGGAAGCTGGCTGATAACTTTTCATCCAGACTGGAAGCAGATGACAAGGGAGGGAAGGGGAGGGGGAGGGAAAAAAGAGGAAGGAAGAGTGTGTGTGTGGGGGAGACCGAGAGTGAGAGAGCAAAAGCAAGAGTAAGAGCCACAGAGTGAGAGCCAGAGAAAGAGAGAGAGAGAGAGAGAGAGGAAGAGAGAGAGAGAGAGAGAGAGAGAGAGAGAGAGAGAGGAGAGAGAGGTGTGAAGGGAGCAGGAAATAGGGTAAGGCTATCTTCAAAACCACTCTCCCCCTCACTTCCCAAGGAGACATTTCCTCCAACAAGAAGGCTATACCTTCTCGAGTTCCATGACTTTTCAAAAAGCTGAACCAACTTTGGACCAAGTGTTCAAATATAAGAGCCTATGGGAAACATTTTTTCATCTAAACCATCACATCACCTCCTTAACTGTGGAGGTCAACCAAGACCCAGCCAGAAGGTTTTGAGAAACTAAGGACATGAAGAATTTGAGTACCAACTCCAGATACAAGCAATGCAAAAGTCACAGGGGACTTTTGGCTTCGAATTGTGGCGGAGAAGACTGGGATGGGTAAATAACGGGCAAATGGGCATCTGCAGGTGGCAGAGACTCTTTGATAAACTACAAGGAACATAAAGTTATCAGGGCTCAGGGATGGAAACTGGCCTCCCGGAACCCTGAAGTTTGGCAGTTATCCATACACAAAGCCCCAGGGATCCTAGTGGAAAAAACACTTCACAATGAGTCAGGAGTGCCCCATGTCTAGAACAGGGCATAGAGAAGCCACCTGGAAATGGAGTGTGAAGCCCTCATCCCGAAGGCCTCACTTATACACCTGTTTTCCATCCCTAGCAGGTGGTGACATTATCCTCTGTTTTGGAAAACTTAGGTTGCTTTTCAGCATATTTTCTTGGTGTCATTTGAGGAGTCTAGGAGTCAGTTTCAATTCACATGAAATATCGAGGTTTGCACGGTAACAGAGAGACTTTCTACTTGCAGTTAATTTTATATTTTCTGAACTTGGAGTAAGTGGACCCATGAAAATGTAGCACTTTGCTTTTGCCCACCCCCAAAAATGTCTGTAAAAATGTTCACTTTTTATACTCTGCCATCTCTGTTCCTCATTTATAGTATTTTCCTTTGGTTTCAGTTGAAATTAATCTTGCCATTATTAAGATTCTGTCAATCAGAGTGCCATGGAGGGAATGATGTCTAAGGATTTTGTTAAGCCACAGAATTTTCTCTCTCTCTTAATAAATGACACACATTCAGGAGGAAAAAAATGTCACCTTTAAGAAGCTAAAACAAGTTGACAAATGTTTCTTTAAGTGGAGCTAATTGCATGGGATATTTTAAGACATTTCCATGGAAAATGTTACAGGACATCCCTAGAGGATTTCGGGGAACTTTTACAGCTATTTCCTACTTCGTCGGCATTTTACAGGATCCTGTGGAAAGCAGGGGTGGTTAATTTCTTGGTTAATGGAGGGTCCCCAAAGCACAGACAGTTGTGCCATGAGACAGTGATGCTGGCAACTATTGTCACCATGGGTGGCAGGGCTTCACAAGTGGCATGAGGGTGGAGGCAGCTGGGCCTGGTACACAGGGAAGTCCTTTGTCTTTACTGAATGCACCTCACTAACGTGCTACCCAGGTTCTTTTGACAGTTCTCAGAGAAAAGAATTCTTAAAAATTCTCACTGATATTGGAGAGTCCTTTAATTCTTATGATTGAACAAATGATATTTGAAAAGATTATTTAGTTGCACATGTACACGTGTGTGTGCATACATGTCTCAGAGAAGGTATGGTGATCAGAGAACAACTTTCATGAGTCTGTCTGGTCTTCCCCCTCACTGTAGCAGAGCCTCTCTCATTTCTTTGGCTGGGCTTTGTACCCGAGGTTAGTAGGTCACAAACTTCTAGCTGGGTTCTCCTCTCTCCATGTCCCATCTTGTCATACGCATGCTGGGACTACAGATGTACATCACCATGTCTATGTGAGATCAAGGGATGGTACTCAAGCTGTCAGTCTTGCACTTTTACTTGGTGACCTTTCTCTTTGGCCCTTGGCTGGAACATTTTAAGTGTCATCAAATAACAAATGATCGATTTCTTATTCACTTGAAGACATGCTGCATGTAAGGACTCTGAACAACGGTCAGCACAAAGTTTGGGCTGTAGAATGCTCTCACCTGCTTCTGACTTTGCTCGTTTTTATCCATCCTATTCTGCTTCTAACATTGTCAAGCCACTGCGGGGCTCAAGCCTGTGGCTACTTCTCTTTAAGGCAAATGCTCTCGTGTCACCATCTCATGAAGAATTAACATTTAAAAACACTCAACAGATAGCACGCAGTTGTAGCATAATCAAACCATTATTTCATATCATGTTCCTCCTTCTGAACTCTTTAAAATGAACTCATGATGTATAGTAATGGGCCATCGTGTGTATGGTGACCTGATAGGAATTAGCAGTCGAGTATCTGGCTCAGCCTCAAAACATAAAGTGGAGATTGGTTGAAAAAAATACTATGCACAACCTTCACACGCACGTGCATGGGTGACCTTACTTACACCTGTGCGTGTGTGCATGCCTGTGTGAGAGTGCACACATACTTTCTCTCATACACGCAGAGGTGTACACACACACACACAAGAATGAAAAAGAAAATTACTTTTAAGTTTGGCTTTAAATTTCCCAACAGCTTCTTTCTCACAACTGGGAATGAGTAATGAGGATTTATTCCATGTTAGGTGGGACAGAAAGTGTGGTTCAATGACCTGCTTTGGGTCACACCTTCCTTTAGCCAAAGACCAAGCAGTAGATGAGTCTCAGCTACCTTCCACTGGCAGAATAATTTCAGTTCTGTAGGAGTTTTTCTCCTATTCCTCCTTCCCCTCCTCCTCTTCCTCTTCCTCCTCTTCCTCCTCTTTTCCCTCTTCCTCCTCTTCCTCTTCTTTCTTTTTTCAACACTTCAATCATTTGATATGTCTGTGGGTTCCCCCATTTCTCATTTGTTGCTTTCCTTGTTCAGGTGATGTCAAAGTCAATAATCAGTTTACAATATCATTGAAAAGTACAACCAGGGGGTCCAGTGCTGTGGAGAGTCAATGGAGCGAGTGTACTTTTATTCATTTTGATTGGTGGTGTCAGGCATGGAGGATGTCTTACCTGTGCCTTTTCATTTTATAAGGCCATCATCCTCTCTGTCTCTTTCTTCTACTTACCTTTCTCTTTTTAAATTCCATGAGGTAAAATTTGCCCCCTCCCTCCCTTCTTGCCCATCTTCTCTCCTTCCTACTCTCTTTTTCTGGCAGTCTTTTCCCTTTTTTTTCTCATTTCTCCTGTTTTCTTCTCTTTCCCCCTCTTTCTCTATCCTTTGTTTTTCTTTTCTCTCCTTTGCTCCTTTTTTTCCCTCTTTGCCTTTTTATTCTCCCCTTTACCTTCTTTCTGCTTCCTGTCTTCTCCCTTCTCCTTCTCCTCTTCCCTTCTCTTTTTTCTTTTTTTCTTCCTTTCTTTCTTTCTTTCTTTTCTTTCTTTCTTTCTTTCTTTCTTTCTTTCTTTCTTCTTTTCTTCCCTCTTCCTCCTCCTCACTTTTCTCCGTAAGCATGTGTTGTTCTGGTTTTATCTCATAAAATGCTTATTGCAGAGAGGTGAAAATATAAAGCACAGAGGAGAAGAAGAAAATGTTAGTATAACCATAGCGATATATGATCATTTGTTTTTAAACATGAATAAAAAGTTCTATTTTTTTCTCTTTTCAATAACCAGTTTTAAATTTTGGCCAAACATTGGAAATGCCCTTTTTTGTGACTTGTTTATTGTATGTTGTCTAATGCTTGGTTAACTTTTTGGGCTGTGTTTTCTGGAAGTGAGTCTGTATCAGTCCTGTGTGGACTTGAACATGTATTTGACTGAAGCAGGCCTTGGACTCCTAATTTGCCTGCCTTTACCTCCCTGCCTCCCACCAAGTGCTAAGATTGCAGACATATAACACACAACCAAGAGAAATGTTTGCTTAGGTTTTACATGTTGTAGTTGTTAATGAGGTTCCAATAGATGGGCAGTACTTACTCATGAATGGTGATATTATCCTATTATCAAGTACGGGCTGATGAATAAGTTAAGGGAACTTCAGACTCTGATCACACAGGGATATTTGGAAGGGTTTTGCTATGCCTCATCTTATTTCATCATACTCGGTCACCTATTTAGTCATTAAGGACTCTCAGCTATTTCTTGTGTGCTAGGTCCGTTCTGTTAGTGGAGAGTGGTTATTTGAAAGTCAAGTTACTTTCTTATGTCTATGGTCTTGAGATAACTTTTTAAAAGATAATTTTTATGTTTGTGTGTATGTGTGTGTGTCTTTGTGAATGAATGCTCTGTGTGTGTGTGTTTGTGTGTGTGTGTGCGTGCATTCATGCACATTTCTTCCCATGTCTGTGGTATGCTTGTGCCTGTAGATGGCAGATCTCCCAGAGTTATGGCTGCTTGTGAGTCACCCAGCATGGATACTGGGAATTGAACTTGGATCCTCTGGAAAAACAGCAAGCACTCTTAACTACTGAGTGAGCCACTTCTCCAGCTTGCTCTTAATATAGTTTAATACTGAGCCTGAAATAGAAGCTTGAGGGAAAAGGTATAAATTCTGACATTTAAATGTAGATTTTTGATAAACTTTTTTTTATATACTTCTAAATGTACATGGTAATCTATTTTGAAAACACTCTTTCCCTCTCTCTTTTCTCTTCTATCCTACTGACTGTAGCTGATGAAGTCTACCAGAATGATCTGAGTTCTGCTTCCCCTTATAAACCAACTGTCTATATCCCCCAGTATATAGTGCTGCTACCCAGGGATTATCTGTTTAGAACACTGCTTTTGGTGAAAACTGGGCTGTTTTTAGAATGACTTTTATCCTGGGCAGTTTTTCTTTTTGCTTTTTTGGGAAACTCTGCCAGGATCCTTGGCAATAGAATTCCATGCATTTAAAGAATCTTGTTAGCATTCAAATGACTCTGAGTTGCAAACTGAAAAATCCATCCCATCCACATAACCTACCATGAGATCTTATGATAACTTACTAGGGTCATGAATCTCTATGCTCTGGAGATTACAGTTTCTAATGGTGTGACTCTAAGGAAGCAACCGAAGTTTTTCACTGGATAGCTAAATCAGAAAAGCCCATCAGATCTTATGGTGGAAGCCTAGAAGAAACATTTGAAAATTTAAAGGAAGATACAAATAAGGAGATAGAGAAGAAGAACAACAAAATGTAGAAAAGAGAAGTGAAAAAAAGAGACTGGGGTTTATGTCAGTTACTTCTTCTGAGTCTATTGAGTATTTTTCTTTCCCTGACAGTAGAATCAGGATTTAATTAACAGGGAGCTGTCTTCCAAAGCCTAGTCCTTACAGTTCAGAATTCTACTTTTGCAATAACCTAGTGATTTGAGAGTGTGCTGACATGGAGCCTGTAACATGGCTGGTGACTGTACATCCTAGACTCACCTGAGGGCATCGACTCTATTGGATGGAGACTCCTCTCAGCTGGGGCTAAGGAATTTCAATTTTAAAATATTCAAAATGATCTTTGTTCTGGGGTGACATTTTACTGTTTGGGGACTTTAAGGTGGTGTTTCATTTCTTAACTATAACCACTGGCTTGGAATATTTCATTGTAATGTGACTTCTTCAGGAACAACATCAACAATAACGAACTAAAGAACACCAACAAAAAAACCCTCCCCCACCCTGAGATTCAGGTAAGCATTGCAGGGCTAAATTTATGAGAGGTTCAAGGTCATGGGAATGGGTGTGTCATAGCAATGTGTTAATTCGTCCATCTGTGTTAACTATTAGTAAGGTAATCACAGCCGGTTACTGTCAAGGATGCTGGGGTAACAAAATCAGTTGGGCACGGTAAGCCACCAGAGCAGAAGCATGAATGGGGTGAAATCAGACACTTAAAATTTATAGGAAAGTTTGACGCCGCGTTTGTCCATACCGTTCCACCTGTTTTTATGTTTCTGAATCTGGACTGACCTCTACTGGATGTGTCTTGGGTGTCTATGACATCCAATGCGACTGTCTTTTTGGATGGATGGCATGCTCGAGTGTGACTATTTCTTTCCATTGGCTTCATTGCACTAGATGTGCACAAAAGACCAAACTGTAGCCAGCCCACAGCTGCTTATAGGGCGTGGACTGTCATTTTGATCAAATTCCTGGACTGTCATCCGCCATCTATCACAAGTGTCAGCCTTCAAAGGGAGAACAGGAAAATAAACTTTGACTTTTGCAAGCAGAAAGAGCAAAGAATTGGTCCAGTGATATGAAATTTATTAATTATGCAACTCTCTTGGAGGAGAGATGGAAGTTTGTGCTGCATTTGGAAACACTAAAGAATTTAACGGTTTAGCGCCTGACTTAAACACGGTATCTCCACAGTCTCATGTATGCATCAGGACTGCCTCAGAGAGCATGTTCAAAAACCGAAGGTTCCCAAGAAATTCACTACTGACTTCTTACTTGTTGTATTTGCAAATGCATCCCTGATCATCTGCTGATTGCAAAATGAAAGTCTCTAAGGGAAGAAAGCAGTCTCTCACTTTAATTTAGTCATACATCATTACTTTCCAAAAGGATCCAGGGTGACTAACCAAAATGCATGGAAAAGAGAAAGAATCATAGACAGCAAAGGACTTTGTTGGTATTTTAAAGGTATTTGTTTTTTACAGAAAAATAGATGGGGGAAAATATTATGACTACCCCTAGCTGAAGCTGAATTTGATCATTCTGAAAGTATTCTGCCATTTGATAATTAAAAAAAGAAAAGCAAAGAAAACTTGGGCTGAAGAGATGGCTCAGTCAGGAAAAGTGCTTTTCTTGCAGTATGAGGATCTAAATTTACTCCCAGAGCCCACATAACAAAGCCAAACATGGTGGTGCTGGCTTGTAATTCCAGTTTGTGAGAGACAGAGACAGGCTTGTCCTTAGAGCTTGCAAGCCAGTCTACCTCACCTATGCGGGGAACCCCAGGGCAGTGAGAGATCTTGTCTTAAAAACCAAGTTATGGTGCTTGAGGAATGGTACTCAAAGTTACCATTTGGCCTTCTCGTGTGCATGCATACATGTACACATGTATATATGAACATGTCCACACATGCAACACACATAAAAAGATAAATTTAATCTGAGTACTAATTTAAGTTTAGACATCCATGAAGGCCATACTATCTGTTTAAATGTCAGAGATATTGGGTTTTAGTGACAGAATTATTAGTACTATTGTGCTTTTATTTGGTTAGTTTGGAAGTTTGGAAATTAGTGAACATTAATATTTCTTATAAGACTGGTGTAGCATGTTCATGCTCCAGATACTGGCTGTGGTTGCCTAGCTACGGTCCCTTCTCAAACATGTCTTCAATGACAGTCCTGAGTGTTGCCATCAGCTGCAGGCACCTGCCTGTTACAGTGAATCCTCTTCATCCTTACTGAGGTAACAATATTCTTAGGTCCTGGATCATGAGACTCCGAGTTTACATGTGTTTTGAAAAACTTCATTATGATAAGCATATGATTTAGAATTCATATCCTCACCATTTTGAAACATCTGCTTGGGAGTAATAAAACTATTAGCATTGTTTGGCAACAGATTTTTTTTTTCCAAAACCTTTGTTTATATTATGAACTGAATCTCTGAACACATTAAATAAAAACTTCCGACTCTCTCTTCATAATACTTGGAAATCCTTGATCCTCACCACTCCAGTCTACCCACCTACTCACTACAAATCTATTTTTCATGTTCATGTCTATTCATTTTGTCTATGACTCATTGGGTTTTACCAGGAATGTCTGTGTGATTCTAGGTTTGGGGAGATCCCTTGCAGCTTGGTGACCTTGAGCAGCGGGTACACAACTGTGGGGTCAGAAAGCCGTGTAGCTGGGGGATTGAGTGTGGATCAAGAGTGAGGTTGAGATGTGCCCAAACCCAAAAATATCATCCTCAGAACAGCAGAGAGTTAGGAGTGTTTCCTTCTTGCTCTGGACCTGCATGTTCTGGTGCAGGTAGCCTTCACAACCCCCACCTCTGCCATTCTTGAGGTAGTCACATAGCCTGGTGGCCAAATTACAGGCTTAACTTCCTCTCTCCCTATATGGACATGTCCAGCAAGCAGTTGGAATTCCTCTTCATGTAAATGAAGCATCCCCAACACCTCAGCACCAGCAAATAATGTACACTTGTCCTGAAAAACATTACCCAGTCCCCAAGGTGTATATAGCCTTTGTTACCCCAACCAAGGGGAGCTGTTTCACTGACAACCATCTCAGAGAAGGCTGTTTCTAGTTGTACTCACCAACAACCAAGGTCCTGAGGAATCCACTTCATTCCTTCAAGTCCAGCCCTGTGTGCAATGGTGCCTGGGTATCCCAGGGCAGAAGTGAACCTGGGCTGCCACACAACAAAAGACAGCGATTCCTCATTCACAGAATCTACTGATAGCCAGTAGTTCAGAGGTAAAGGGTAAGGCCTTGTGAGACTCTCCCTCTTCTATGATTGACTGTTGAAAGGGTAAATCTCACACACATCCAGTGTCGGTCACTGCAGTTGTTATGAGTTAATGGTTGCTATGGTAGCATGAGTCTAGAAAATGGCAAACCAGTAACTTTTGTGTAAGAGTGCTTGGAAATATACAGATCATGGAAAAGGATAATTTTCCTTTTATATGGCCTAAACAGACCCCTACAAGAATTGAACATAAACCCCAGCACTATCAAATATGTTTAGGCATAGACTTTTTTCTAAAGAGAAAGTGAGAGATGAGGAGCAGGAGGGGTCAAGAGACTCTAGGGAAAATTTCACACATCCATATGTTTGGAATCTCACCTTCCCCCAAATTCTTCTAACTTTTATGTTTTGCTTCTAAGAGATAATAAAATACCATTTTAAAGTATGTACACCTCCTTACTTGGTAGCTTTAATAATGATGGGCAGGTGCTATGAATGCTCCCAGAGGAGAAGAACAATCATCTATTTTACCTAGATGTAAATTCTGAACCTGATATACTCAGTATTGAATGGCCTGGAAAGATATACCCACTTGTGCAATAGTGGTAGAAGTGTCATGGGCATAACCAACAATGCTCTAATTGGATTTAAACCTTACCTTACAAGAGGAATCCCATTTTTATGAGGACAAGAACCCGTCACTATACCAGGCCCAAGGAGGATAACCTACTACTTTTATTCTGCTAAATGTACATAGTGTTAAACTGACTTCTAGTTGTTGTTGTTGTTGTTGTTGTTGTTTTCTTCTTCTTCTTCTTCTTCTTCTTCTTCTTCTTCTTCTTCTTCTTCTTCTTCTGCTGCTGCTGCTGCTTCTGCTTTTGCTTCCTCCTCCTCTTCCTCCTCTTCTTCTCCTCCTCTTCCTCCTCCTCCTCCTCTTCCTCCTCCTTCTTCTTCTAGCAATCATTCAACTCTAACAGACAAGCTTCTATTTGTAATATATGGTGGTCAACACTGACCTCTTAACTGGTTAATATGCAGAGAATAAAAGACTGTGGAATGCTCAGCCTCAAATAGGATGTTTCTGTTATACTATCTCCTCCTAAGGTCATAGAGGTGGAAGAAGAGATAAATGACTTAAGTGTTTTAAAAATACAACATTGTAGCTGTACATATGAACTCATAGTGGTTATGACAGCGTGCACAAGACCAGACCAAATCTCAACATAGAGAGAACGTTGGGTATAAAATCTCACCCCAACCCAAGGAGCTATTGGCAATTGAAAACTACTCTAAAGGGAGAGAAGGTTTTCTTTAAGAGTATAACCTCTGGGATCATGTTACAGTGGAAGGCCACACATTCAATAATATATGGGCTGCTCAAAATTGGGCTTAATGGCTAAGAAAGGAAAAGAAGTCGCTAAGAATGTTGGGTAGGTAGGAAGGGAAGTTGGATCTGGGAGAATCTGGGAAAGAGGTTAATATATACACTGTATGAAATTTTCAAAGAACTAATACAAAAGTAAAAGCATACATTCATCTTAAAAATATTAGAGAAACAAAAACCCTGAGATTACTAAAACTTATTGTGGAAAAGCCCGTGAATCAGATTGCGTGTGTGTGTGTGTGTGTGTGTGTGTGTGTGTGTGTGTGTGTGTTTATATGAACATACAGATAGCTACACATAAACACACAGCAGATACACAGACACACAAACTTGTTTATATAAATACACACACACACACACGCACACCATATAGACAGACATATACTCATCTGTAGACACATTTACACATAAACACATAGACATGTCCGCACAGAAACATAAATACATAGAAACATGTGTGTATGTTCACACACCCCCACTCCAGTACAAACAAGTATCTATCCTATTCTTTTGTACTTAAATTTCAGCAGGTGAATTCCAGGGCCATATGTACAAAGTTTCTTGCCAAAGCTAGGGGCCTTAGGACTCAGGTTGGAATCATTTTTTAACTCTGTTTATACCCCACCCCCATCCCTGTTCCTCTTGTGTACAAAGACCTCAATTGAGTGATTGGATCTGAAATTTGCTATAAGAGAAAGTCAGAGAAGGCTTTTATTTTCCTTTTTCCTCCCCTCCCCCTGCCCAGTCTAATGAAATTTGCAGACAAGAGAAGGAAAGTGAATTATATAGGAGTGGTAGGCATGTGAGTGCTAATTGTACTTAGCCTGTTCTTAAGTGTGTAGCCTGTTTGCTATTAAATTTTACAATCTTTCAACAACATATACTTTTTTTTTTTAATGGAGGGAACTTCATAAATCTGACAAGGAAAAGCCAGAGTAAGTTATTCTAGGGGTTTAAATCTTCTAATCAAAGCCAGGTTTAAAATTTAAAAACAATATTCCCAGGATGGACTTACCATGCATTGTTGATGTGTTACCTCCTCCTCAGATTAGCTTGTTGCTTTCTGTACTTGTAAGGGTTGATGTAACTACTCATAGATGACTCTAATTTTTGATGGCAGGGAGCTATGAAGATCTTGTACACACTCATGCAATGGATACAATGGAAGGTTACTGAATCATGTGTCTGAAAAAGCCACTGGACCTTAACCTTATAAAACAGCATTTTGTCCTATGAAGGCTTGATGCCCCAATGTAGGGGAATGCAAGGGCAGTGAGGTGGGAGTGGTTGGGTGGGTGGAGGAGCATCCTCATAGAAGCAGAGGGAGAGGGAATGGGATAGGGCATTTACAGAGGGGAAACCAGGAAAGGGGGTTATATTTGAAATGTAAATAATTAAAATATCCAATAAATAATAAAAATAAAAAATATAAAAATTATGAGAAAAAAACACCAGAATTTTGACAATATATTAGAAAAGGTGGTTCAAAATATTCTACCCCCATAAAGAGATACTAAGCAGAACATTGCTATGAGAAATACATAGCATTGTATTTGTATTGAAATACAAATCATTCCTAGGATTCCCCTTATTTCCCTTATTGACTCCATGAAATATCCTTGGGATTAAAGGGGGAGCCTGCTCATTAGAAATTAAAATACTTGTTAAATAAAACTGAAAACCAAATCCACATCTTTCCAGCACATTTTCCATGGTGAGAATTATTTCCTATTTGACGTTTGTTTTATTCACATTTTAAGCTTCCAGGGAGTAGAAAATTACTTACATTACTTTAAGAAAAGACTGGTTTATTAAAAGACAATAATGCCTTTAGTTCACAAGTGGAAAGCAATCAGGAGACCAAGCAGCAAGGGGGCCATGTGGCACCTCTGACACAGCAACACAGTGCACTTTGTCTCCTCTGATTTCTTTGCATAGCTCTCTCAACCCCTTCTGCTTCTGGCCATGAGCCAATATGTTCACCTGAATTTTTCCAATTTTCTCCTGCTTTTCCATCACTCCTGTTAACTTCATTTTCTTCTTCTTCACAGCTTTGCTGCCTTGTTTTATCTCAAATATCTGCCTAACACATGCTGGTTTTGGTTTCTCCTGCCTTAGTCTTTTAGCATTTGCAATCAGAATACTGTAGAAAGGGAATCTAAAGGGTTGCTTAACTTTTTGGTGTCAGTTCATGCGATGCTGTAGGTTGGTGGTCAGGCTGGCTATCTGTCCATCTATCTATCTATCTATCTGTCTGTCTGTCTGTCTGTCTATCTATCCATCCATCCTCTATCTGTCTATCTATCTATCTATCTATCTATCTATCTATCTATCTATCTATCTATCATCTATTGGCAGTTAATATCTACTTTCAATCAATCCAAGCTTTGTGATCCTGTTGCTTTCCTCTGCAGTTAGAACTGTAGCCTACTGTCTGTTCTGAAGTTTAATTCACTATTATTATTATTATTATTATTATTATTTTGAGAATGACTTCAATCTTCTAATCTTCCTCCCTCCACCTCTCTAGTGTGGCGATTAGAGGCTTGTACTACCACAGCTGACTTCTGCTGTGTTAGAGATCAAACCTAGGGCTTCGTGCATGCTAGTCAAGTAACGCTACTTGAGCTATAGACTTTACCACCACCATCCAATTAGATATACTGGAAAGCCATTAACATAAGCATTAAATATGGGAGTGACATAATGGACTTGGAATTTTTAAAAGTCTTACTGAAGAAACATTGATGGCTTCTATTCACTTTCTAGGGACTCTTCCATGTGATAAAGAAGATGAGTGGCCTTAGAGAAGGAGCAGAGAGTGGTTTGAAACGTGTCACTACACCTATCACTAGTATCAAAAGTGTGGCAAATCATCTGATAGTCTATTTTATGCGTTGCTCACAAAGCCTTCCATCATGAGCCTGTCTATGGCCTTGTTAAAATGACAAGCATATGTGGCAAACACTATAGAATCCATTTACTCAGGCACATCTCATTCAGCCAGTCAAGTACCAGACCCAAGAAGAGTCCCTAAGGACCAGGAATCCATTAAATATTCCCATAAACATTAATCAAAACTGGGAAATGCAAGCACTGATCATGTACTCTGGTCTCTAAGGACCACACATGCAGGAGGTTACTAACTATTTACATTGGACACTGAAAGAGCTGTATTCAGAGAAGAGACAGAGGAACAACTTATAGGTCAAAAATTACACTCTCTAAACACATATTGAAAAGTATGTACTTCTGGGGCTTTCCTCCTCTTATCTCTGCAACTCTGGGCTCATTTTAGTCACTTGTCAGTGAGTGTCTCTATCATATTCTTTAGGTATCCCCTCGCCCATTTGAGTTACGTCTTCAAAGGTTTATAGTTTTTATTATTTTACTTTATTCAGCTTAGTTTAGTTTATAGCTAAAGGAACAGGAGCAAAGTGCTCCAGGCATGGAAGAGGACGTTTATTCAAAGGACAAAATCTAAGTATTGTGAAAATGTGCTTGTTTCGTTACTTGACTTGACGAGAAACCAGTGTGCTCACAAGAGGACAGTGAAGAGAATCAGGAAGGCTTTTTGGAATAAAATGTCTACTTATAGATCACATTGAAAACTTATTTACCCACTTCTATGGATCCCTTTAATAAAATAATTCCCATGGGCAAATGGCAACACTAAACAAAGCACCTGGCATTTAGCAGGCATTTAGTAAATACCCAGGGTCTTTTCTCTTCTTTCCTGTTCCTCTACACCATCGTAAATGTGGGCTTATTTACCAATAGCGATCCAACTTGCATGCTTACAAGGTAAGCACTGAAACATGCAAGGGTATCTGCAATGAAAAGTTCAAGTTCAATTCCACCGTGAATAATAAACCAGCTTCCAGTTGGCCCATTGCCATTCCTTCTCCCAAAGCCAACTGGCATCCAACTCACCCCATTCCTCTTGGAATTTACAGATGTGTGCTGGACAGTGTGGGAAAGGGTGTTTTACAGCAGCATTTACTTTATTTGGGGGGGGGGTAAACAGTAGAAATTTAAGGATAATTGCAGCAAGAAATTTGTTTCCTACTGCAGTGTGAATAACCCGAGGGCAGCCAATTGGCTGGTTGCCCTACAAGTCCCTAAAAGGATGATTGGCAACTGTTTTGCATTTGTGCCCAGTGGAGGTTTGCAGATGTATAGTGGAGAGGGCAGAGACGATGGTGGGTGTGGGGGGCTCTGTTGTTACATATGTTTGCAAAGTCAAGGACAGTGTTCTACAGGGATTAGAGCAGAATGGGGCAACTTCTGGTACATGAAGCCGAGCGAGTTTCTCTTTAAGATGGGAGTTGCAGCTGAGTGCCAGTTGGCATCTCCTGACTCTGCTATAAGGCCAACACACACGCAGGCAGCCCAGTCACTTAATCCTTCTGATTTTGCTGCTCGCTGTCTGTGACTGTATGAAGCTTGTTGGAGCCTGAACCAACATGCAATTATGAGGTTGTGAGCAGCCAGGAGCTGGTTGTCCATGGCCTTGGGTGAACTGACTGTACCACCCTCTGTACTTGGAATCTCAGCCAAGGTTGGCTGCACCCCCAAATTTCTCTGTCAGGTGTGGCATCACAGAGATGATTATTATTGTTGTTCTTTTTTACATTTTATGAGAACAGAATAGTTTCCAGATTTTTTTTTTTTTAAGACAAGGTCTCATGTAGCCTAGGCTGGCTTTGAACTTGCTATGTAGCTGAGAATGACCTTGACCTTCTGATCTTCCAGCCTCCATGTCCCCAGTGCTACTATTATAGGTGTGCCACCAAATCTTGGTTTGTGTAGTGTTGGGGATTAACCCAGATTTGTGTTTGCTAGGTAAATGGTCTATCCACTGAACTACATTTCCAGCTTCCCTAGAGTGGTATTTAGGTATGATTTCTATAAATATATTTTTCTTTCCCCTGTATAGGCTTCAATATCGACACTGGCAGCAATGACACATTTATGTAGACTTTTATTTGATGATTATTTAGTAATTATTTTGGGTATGGATTTTTAAAAAAGGAGTTCCTTTTTTCCTCTATGAATGAACAAAGTTACTAAGAAAAGACAAAACTCAAACTGAAGTTGAATCTATATTCATTTATATATTTGTCTGCATGTACATGTATATTTTTTGCATGTATGTACAGTCACCATGTATCTGCAGTGCCCAAAGAAGGCAGAAGAGGGCATTGGCCCTCTGGAGCCAAAGCTAGAGACAGCTGACAGCTGCAGACTGTCATGTAGATGCTGGGAACTGAACCTTGACCCTCGGCAAGAGCAGCAAGTGCTCTTAACCATGCAGCCATTTTTATAGCCCAACAGTAGAGATCTAATCTCCTGTCTCTCCATATCATTTGATCATTCTAGGTGAAGAAGAAAAGTACAAAATTTCACTCTACTAGTTGACAATAATTTCCTGAAACGTTGACAACTTTTATTGCAATGACTTTTATGTTTTATGTAGATGGGAATTTCAATCAGGAAAGAGTTAATTTACTATTATGTTTTAATGATGAAATGACTGTTCTTTGCCTGGCCAATAAGATCATACTTGGCTTGGCTTCTGTTTTATTTCTTAGGCATCTCCAAACCCCTGTTCTATGCTGTCCAGTTATGTACCTCTTCCCTCCAACCCTCAAAGGGTTTGTAGTTCTTCTTGCTAAAAGACCATTACATACCTCTTTGCTGTTTCTAGAAAATAACTGTTTCTTACTCTTTGTATATTAACTCACTCTCACTATTTTCTCCAAGTTTCCAGACTGGTAGACTACACAATTATATCTTCAAATTGTGTCTGTCAAATACTTTGTAACAGTTTATCATTCTGTGTGAATCTATTATGAGTTGACTGATGGCTACTGTCTCTATTAATAAGTATTCTGTTTTGGGCACTTATGACTCTGGGGATAAAGGGGACAACTTAAAGGAAAGTAGTGTCTTCTATAGGGAGGATACATCGTCTATTCAAGTAGATGTCATTTAAATTCAATGCTAACAAGGACAAGAACGAGATGGAGGAAAATATTTGGAAGGGGCATTGATGGAAGATCAGTATTCAGTTTGTCAAAAGAGATCACTAAAGGACAAACAAGTGAATTTCAAATAAACCTGGCTTTGTAGTTCATTGTGAAGTCAAACATAAGACAACATTATAAGGGCAGGGTCATAAGATCACCAAAACACAGAGGAATTTGCTTTGTCCTAAGTGTGTGTAGACCAGGAGTGGTATCTCTCTTTCCAGAGGAGGCAAGATTCTGCCAGCTGCAAAATCAATGCCAGTGTCTGCAGCTGTGCCTGGCTGAGGATCAAGGTTCCTCTGGGGAGCTCTGGGTGATCAGAAGGGATGGCTGAGGACACGTAAAGGAGATAAAAAGACAGACATTGAACTACAAAATCAATGCTGGAGAACAAAAGTGTAATAACACAAAGCATCAGGGACTAAAGGAGAGGGGCTGGCAAATGGAGACAAATGGCTTACAAATGGAGACAGAGCTTACAAATGGCAAGGGAAGCAAGGAGGAGGGTGTGGTAGAGAAGGGTCAGAACAGAGAAATCGCCTTGAGATTTCTTTAGCACGAAGACATGGATGACCTTAAAGAGAACAGTGTTAGAACTAGGGAGCAAGATACCGAGAAAGGGGTTCTGAGAAAGTATAAAAGTCAGAACAGCACACTGGGGTTGAAAGATCTTTAAATCTTTCAACGGGTAAAGAACATTGCCAAAGGCAAAAACCCTTGTCTGCCATCAAACTATTGGACAAATTGTTCCTTTTTTTTTTTTTTTTTTTTTAATATTGTTGTTCTCAGAAAGCCCAGGGCAATCAAATCTCGGCCAGAATCATTGAGGGTCAGGACTGAGATAGGTATCTTGGGAGATGAGGGTGAAGATGTACACGAACGCTCTTGGCAGTGTGAGTGGGCAGGATTCCATCCTTAGGGATAGTCCTTCTTGGACTGACCTGTTATTATTGTTAGCCTCTCTTTTTCCAGAGCACCAAATCGACCACAAAGTCCTAAAATCAGTGGTTGAAAAAGGGTTTAATTGATGCCTTTCTTCTCTTTATCTGAATTCAGTGGTGAAGAAATCTTGGTTTTAGACTTTGATCTAGTAGGCTCTGTTGTTGGTACCAGGCCAGTTATCTAAGATCTATGAGGGATAGATTTACTAACTGGACATTGATGAGAGTCTGATGAAGAACATAGGCAACCCTGCGAGTCAAGTTTATGAGCAGATCGTGGACCATTGACACAGCTAACAGTGTGAGTTATTATAGCTGGGACAAGTAACGACCAAGGATTGCAGCCTCGGACACTGTATGAAAAAGCTACCTGAGAGTTCACCAGTAGGCAGCAGCACAGAGGATGTGCTGCTCAGACATGGGGTAGAAGCTCATTAGGGCCTTTGTTCTGGATGTAACCCAGGTTTCCATGGATAAGTTTATCCTAGGTACAGAGGCTGCCATCTCCCTCTGCGATGATCTCATCATCTTCCCCTTAGGAGAACTGACTGTGCTTGTTCTCAGGGAGAGTTAATATACCTTGGGGTTCTTAGTGGTCTGCCAGATAACTAAGGCTCATCTTGTGAGGGTACCAAGATGACTGCTTATTGAAATCTTCCTTCTTTGGGGAAACGAAATATTTGGAAAAGTCATGATGGATAAGCAGAGATCTCCACTGTGGGTCTTCCTACTCTCTGTTAGGCATTTCAGAGTATCAGCTAGGGAGTTCATTGAACGTCATGGAGTAGGGGAGGTTCCAGCTCTCACCTTTGTGACTGTATGTCTTCTATGCCATAATCTCTTATCCATAATGCAACAGGCATCATACTGTTCTGCTCTGTTGATATGGACCAGAGCTCACTCTTGAGGTGAACACTAAATTGGATCCAGAATAAGAATTAAATGTTGAGGCTACCCATGACTTATAATTTCAGATTACAGGAATCAAGGCATTGACCCATATCTTCTTGGCAGAACAAATAGGCAGCCATTTGCAAGTTATTTCTTTCTGCTCTGTAAATCCTGTTTTTCCATTGAAGAAATATTTGTAGGTTGGTCCAGTCTGTATGCAGACAACTGAGAAGGATGCCTGTTAGAAGCTATGTGAACAGAAGCTAAGGTCCCCATGGGAGGAGCTGCTGCAAAGGAAGAAGTGCCCTGCTTCTGAGCTGGGTAACTATAGGTGAATCTCTAGGGTACTGCCTCTGTTCTCTATGTACCTGTCAGATTGTGACTAGAAAGCACAGGTCAATGCTATTTCTCTTCTAAGTAGACAATTACTTCTTAAAATTGGCAGTAAAATGATGCTTTGAACATCATTGTAGATTTCTTAGGTATTCAGTGTAAGCCAGAAGAATGACAGGATTTTGTGTAGTAAGAAAGGAAGATTAGAACTTGTAATCATGTCTAGGACTCTAATGTTTCTTCAATACTTACTGTGTGTCTCCTACTGCATTAAGTATGTCCTCAGTGAATTCCATCAATTAAGATAAAATCAGAGGCTTTACAAATATAAAGTTAGGTTGTAGAGAACAAGAGTCAAAATTTGAAACTCTGTTGTTTGTTGTCGTCTTCTTCTTCTTCTCCTTCTTCTTCTTCTCCTTCTCCTTCTCCTTTTCTCCTTCTCCTTCTCCTTCTCCTTCTCCTTCTCCTTCTCCTTCTCCTTCTCCTTCTCCTTCTCCTTCTCCTTCTCCTTCTCCTTCTCCTTCTCCTTCTCCTTCTCCTTCTCCTTCTCCTTCTCCTTCTCCTTCTCCTTCTCCTTCTCCTTCTCCTTCTCCTTCTCCTTCTCCTTCTCCTTCTCCTTCTCCTTCTTCTTCTTCTTCTTCTTCTTCTTCTTCTTCTTCTTCTTCTTCTTCTTCTTCTTCTTCTTTGTCTTCTTCTTCTTCTTTGTCTTCTTCTTCTTCTTCTTCTTCTTCTTCTTCTTCTTCTTCTTCTTCTTCTTCTTCTTCTTCTTTGTCTTCTTCTTCTTCTTTGTCTTCTTCTTCTTCTTTTTCTTCTTCTTCTTCCTCCTCCCCCTCCTCCTCCTCTTTCTCCTCCTCCTCCTCTTTTTCCTTCTTCTTTCCAGTGTAAATCACATCAGGAATGGAAGATTGTTTGATGTAGGAGACAGAATGCTCTTTAAGGTGGTGTTGACATGAAGTCTGGATATTGATAAAGTGAACTTACACAGCGAGAACTTCAAAGGTGAGATGATACTTCTCGCCGGGCGGTGGTGGCGCACGCCTTTAATCCCAGCACTTGGGAGGCAGAGGCAGGGGGATTTCTGAGTTCGAGGCCAGCCTGGTCTACCGAGTGAGTTCCAGGACAGCCAGGGCTACACAGAGAAACCCTGTCTCGAAAAACCAAAAAAAAAAAAAAAAAAAAAAGAGATGATACTTCTCATTTTTTGCAAGTGAGAAAACAGGTCCTGAGACAGTGGGTCGTAGATGGTCCTGCAGTTGTCACACTGCCTCTAGAATTTGGGAAGAGATAACATTGGCTTAGTCAAAGTCTCTTTTAGCAATTTCATGTTCCCAGTCTCTTATCTGAAAAATCCCAATTTCCACAAAGCATTTCAGGAGTTATCAAGCCATCCAAAGTCTTATAGGAGCAGGAAGTCAAGACATACCCTCTTGAAAACCAGATAAGAATGTGGAAGTAGAGATTAGCTAAATTCCTATCAATATCTAATGGGGTATAAGTCTATGTGGTTCTGCTGAGATGTGTACACAGGCATAAATAAACTAGAGTTGAGCTCATATTCTACAGGTGGAAATTTTCTTTAAAGTAGATTTCTTGATTGTGATGGTTGGTATTGTCAAGTTGACAGAATCTTGAATGTCCTGGGAGCCTGGAAGATCTGGGAGATGAGGCCTCTTGTCATGCCTTCTGACGGTTGTCTTGATTACATTAGTTTAAGTGGGAGATGTGCACACTGTGAGTGGCATCATTCATTGGATGGGGAGTGGAAATTGTAGATGTAGAAAGCTAGCTGAGCACCATATGTAATACCTTCATTGATCTCTTCTGACTGTGGACATAATGTGACCAACTGGTTTATGTTCCTGCTGCCCTAAATTTCTTGGCACACTATATTATACCTTTAACTATGAGTTAAAATCAACTACCCTTCCCTTACATTGCTTTTGCCAGGATATCATAGCACCTGAAAAAGAAATCAAGACACAGACAAAAAGATCTTCATCTGCTTTCTTCATTGTTGGATATGACCAAGTCATGAGGAGATATTTCCCTAGGAATACAAAGCTTCTTCTTTTATGACTGTACTATAAGTGTCTAATTAACATCCATATAAGATCTGTCAAAAATGAGCTACTTCAATATAGGCAAATTAAATCAACTTGAAATTCTGATTTATTTGTCCCTGTCACATCTAAAGTGATTGACAGCTACATGTGGGTAGTGGCTTTCATTTTAAACAAAGTAAGTATAACATATTTTATTAGCCTAGAAAATTCTACTGGGCAGTCTATGCAGTGAGTGTAAATATGGCAAGAGATATCACTACACTCATAAGAGGTAGTACTAGCATTATAGGGTGAAAAATTTCAGCTCTGTCGGCTGCTGAATGTGGCTAACTGTCCCAATTCTCCAAGGCCAGAGAACAGTAATGGTAGAAATCAAGAAATATTTAACTGGTATATTATCTTGGGAAGAACATATAATTGATCCAATGACCTCAAATCTATCTTCAGGGTACTGACTTGGACTTTAGGTTTGAATATAGACAGAAATGGGATAGAAGTTGGGAGAAGAGATATGCAAAATTAAGCAGGCCTGAACATGGTGTGATCTGGTGATCAGTGCTGAAGTCGCAGTTCTGTTAGTGATCTGAGAGTGTCCTTATTACTTGAAGTGATATGCTGGTTCTCTTGAAGGGACTACTTGTCAAAGTGGCATGTTACTTTCCCTGGGGAAATTGAAAATGTCTCTTCATCTCAGATAGGAGCCAAAGAACAGTTCATACAAGTCCAGTTTGGTGAGTCAAAGATTTTATTTGACTTTATTTGTAGGAGTTTGGGATCCCCAATTGTTGCTTCATAAAAATATCTACCCAGAATGGGTCATGGTCTTAAAACTAAATAGATGGGGTCTTCCTTCAGATAACTTCTACCTTATATATTCTAACAATTGATCGTATTAATACATCCAGTGGAAAAGGGTTGTCAGGAGGGAGTGGCTGGAACGTCAGGTGAGGATCTAATTTTGTGAGGGAATGTCACCTGGCCCTATCTTGTTAAGGGTCCCCAGTTAGCATTACTCTGATTAAGATGCTAATGATTGTGCTGTATGAAAATGCAGCCTTCCTCAGTACCATCATTCCTTTTCCATGATGTTCCTGAGACTTGGAGGAGGTAATATTGATTTCTTTGTATTGTGGCTGAACATTGGCCCACAATGCCACAGTAACAATCTCTTATTTTCAACACTTTAACCAGTGATGACTCTCTACTATAACCACTGCCAACTGCAAAAAGAAGCTTCCCTGGCCACGGCCAACAATAGCAAATATCTATGGCACAAACATAAATACATTGAAAACAATCTGACAGGCATATCATCTCTGTTTAACAGCCACTTGTCCATCAGGGTCTATTGCTTCCTTAGTCACAGTTTTTGTTTGTTTTTGTCTTTGGTTTAGTTTTTATGTTGTAAAGCACTGAATATGGGTACTTCCATTGCAGAGTGGATGTTAAACCAAATAAAAATAAAACAGTTTATTGTACATATATCATGCCATTCTTGTACCATCGGGCACATCTTGTCTGGTATGCTAATCAAGCTAACACATTGGTGATAATTCTTCCTCAGTAAAGAATTATGTAGGACCTTCCATCAATATGAATGCTAGCTTTTGGGTTACTTCTGATTTGATTTTTCATTCCCAAAATTAAAAGGTGCAATATCTTCAGTAATAAAGACTTACCATCTAGCCATGCAGTATAGCCAATAGCAGTAGCAAGAGTCTGAGTTATCTGGGAAGCCACAGGGTCCTCCATGGCCAACTACTCTTAGACAGATACCCCCAGTACTGAGATGTTCATTTAGTTCCCTAGGATTTATGGGATTGTGTTTTCCACCCTAGAAGTTACATGAGGTCAAATTATTTACTCTTTGGTTTAGCTATTCAGTTTTTAACTAAGCCATCCTTTCAACTAACTCAGCTCCTATAAGGTAGGCAGACATACATGGGATCTGGATATCCTCAGCCCAACCCTACACACCAGTGTTTGTGAAATAGCTGTCTTTGTCATTGTCATCACTTGTGGCTTGCAGGAAAATGCTTCCCAAGGACCTATGGAAGTTCACACAGGTGTTGGCCTAGTTGCATCCTTCACTTCCAGGCATAGATCCTGTGTAATCTACCTGTCAATCTTGTAAAGAACAGGTAGATTTATGTATTTGCTCTGCCATAGCAACTCTCCTCTGTGGC
The DNA here is from genome assembly GCA_021653895.1 of Mastomys natalensis. NCBI lineage: Eukaryota > Metazoa > Chordata > Mammalia > Rodentia > Muridae > Mastomys > Mastomys natalensis. Next base: position 295,958 of record JAJTUV010001016.1, on the reverse strand, counting down.
TCTAATTGAGAACAGCCCTTACACAATTGGATAGCATACAGAATGTCAGAATACTTCACTGGAATGCCAGGAACCTTAGCTATTTTCCAGTCTATGTTGCCTCCCCTGTAGCCAGACATTATTTGAGCCAGTGAGAAGTTGCCAAAAGTCCTTGTGAGCAGATGGCCCATATTTTACTAAGGAACTACTTCTTGGTATCTATGAAGACTCAGTGGTCTCTGGGTTGCCACATGGAAAACTACCCATGGCTCTGATTCCCACTGGAATTGGTTATAGATTTTCTTCCACATCTGTTGTCTTCACAGTGGCCAACTCAGCACTTACTAGACTCTTTTCCCATTGGGCCACCCATAAAGTCAAGCCTCTGAATACAGCCCAATGCTCAGTACAGATTGTCACAGGCCAAGTCTCATGACGTGTTGCTTCCTAAACTGCTGCTAGCTCACTGTCTACTCTTCTCTTTTCTCAATCCACATGGTACTGGTGTTCATTTTTAGCAACGCAACTACCCATTCTTGTCTGGAATCCTTGCTGACGCCATCAGTGTCCCAAGCATCTACAGGAATGATTATCACGTCTTCAAGTATCTTGTCTGGTTTGGTTGCTAGCTAAATTCCTGGAGGAGGCCCACTGGCTTGAAAAGACATTGGTTCCAGCATAATCTGCCTGGAATTGGTGACAGAGCTTGAAGTTCTGCGTGCTTTATTGATGCAATGATGCATGCCACTTTTGCAAAGTTCATTTCACTGTCAACATAGGAAAAGTGTCAGTCAGAATTCCCTTAGCAGGGTGCCTCACTGAGTAAGTGGTTTTCACTGTCACTTGGGTGGAAATGGTGGTGAATTTCACCTCTTTTAATATTTATGTGCAGCTAGCAATTGGCATTTTAGAGATGAGTGGGAAATCCCTGCCCCTTTCCATTACTGAGATCAAAATGCTAATTAACTCCTTTGCTCAGATTGTTTCTGCCCAGGTTGCCATATTTAGCCCTTTCAGTATCTAGTAAATCCCAACATAAACAGGCACTGGGACATTAGAATGCACAGCTATTTAGCCCATTCTGTAAGGGTCTTCTTGTGCTCTAAAGCATCCAGAGCGTTCATGTCCCAATTCCATATGAAGTTCTTTTAATCAAGTGCTACAAAGACAGGCAATTTGAGCAAGGTGAGAAATGAGAATCCCAGCACAGTGAGAAGACACCTGTAACTGTTCTAAATATGCAGGCACAGGTTATTGTAGGAGGTGCTCAATAATCATGCCAGATATCGTAGGCATCTTACCTGACATACTACTCCCAAGAGTTTTACAGTTCTGCCCTGCCCTCACACTATGGGTGAGATTGACTGTCCATGCTTGTTCTCTAAGGTGTGCTTGTACATAGTTTAGGTGCCTTTGTAAATCTGTAAGACACTCAGATCATTGTTTTGTAATGAAATCTTTTGCAAAGAGCAGGCAAGGTCTCTGAAGGGCCATATGTGGCGGATTTAATGTAATATGAAAAAAAATCACGTTGCTTCTATCAGTTGTGTCCTTAGTAAATCATTGGGGGAAGAGAGAGAGCTCGATGGATAAAGATGAGAGATAGTAAGTGGATAACGATGCTTGCCTACTTACCAAGCTTGATGACTTGCATTCAATTCCCAAAGACCTGCACGGTGGAAGGAAGGAATTGCCTTATGAAAATTGTCTTCTGACTTCCACAGGTGGCATATGCACCACCACACAGACACATATATGTGTTAAAAAATAATGAAAAAAAAGAAGCAATATTGTACAACAGCATGCCTTATTTAACACTCTAATTCACAGCCATTCTCCATGAGCTGTTCTATTTCCTCTTGGTTCTGTTGACCGGGTACTGTGTTTTCTTCCTTTCTGGAATCATCCAGGCTGGTTTTCCTTGCTAACAGCCTTGAGGCTAAAAGGAAATGGGCCTTATTTTCACCTGCTATAGAAGCTATTGCTTCCAGCTTCTGAAGGCTCTTGTCAAGCACTACCCATTGCCTTTCCATTGGCTTTACTTGACTGCTGAAAAGGCTTTGGTCTGGAGTGTGTGTGTGGGAGCAGTGATAATTTCAATAATTGGAAAGAAATGTACACAGTTTACTGTAAGGGATGGGGGTCAGGGGAGATAATTGCTCATCCCTAGGATAAACTTAATCCTGGTAACCTGCATTGCTCTAGCTCCATATTCATCCGTTGATATTCATTGCCCTTGATGTTCCTCGAGGCAACCAGGAACCAAAGGGCATCTGGATCCAGCATCTGCCCAATACCAAATGGCATGTGTTTGGGTAAGGAAAGAGTAAATCGATAATTCAGTATGGGGCCTCCCATGTCTTTGCAGAGTTCTTCTTATTTACAGACAACCTTGACCATTGTGTTAAACAAGCATCTGGCTCTGCATTCCCATCCCAAGACTCCTTCCACATCAAAAGTATAATTGGGATCACTGTCACCTCTTTTCGAACTCTTATTCCATCTTTAAAGTCTTCCAGAAGCTCACTGTGTTGTCGCCACTAGGCAGAGAGTGGTTTAACACACATCTTGCCTTATTTGCCATCAATGGCCCAGATCAGACTTATCATCTGAGTTCTCCTTTCCCCTTTCCTAAGCCCTCTTGATTGGTCTAGGACTTTATAAGGCAAATTGTATGCAAATATGTTGCTGGTGTCATCCATCGTCCAGAGCCTCTCCTACCTCAGAGGATCATAAATTGATACCCTTGTGGCTTATCTGTATCACCAACACTTCATACCAGTCTTGATGTCCTTGTTTCTACCTTCCTTCCCAACACTCTGGTAACCAGTTCTATCTGCATCAGTGAACTGGGCACCATACACCAGCTCTCTTATACCTACCTCCCCTCCTGCCATTTTTGTCTTATTTTCTCCTTTCTTACTGTTCATTTATTTTTATAGGCTCTAAGGTTTTTTGATCGCAGGACCAGCTACTCAGGGATGATCTAATTGCACCCTTTCCCTTATATCCCACCATCATAAAACAAAATAAAACAAAACAAAAAAGCAAGCCAGCAAATCAATCTCAGATCTTCCTTTATCCAATCTATCCACCAAATAAGAAACTAACACAGAAGATGTCACCTGTGTGTCTTTTTTCCTCATATGGGTAAGTTCTTTCTGGGCAGACATCTGAGTCCCAGATGCATGTCTTTTCACCAATAGTATTGTCAAGCAACTGCTGATGCTTCCTTATAATTTCTATCCACATCTTTTGGAGTGACTGCAGTATATTCTCTGGTGGGTCAGCCATTCTCAATGTTTCCTTATACTCTGTTGATAGGCCATATTCATCAAAGAGCATGTCATTTCATACCACACGGAGAAGGATAGCCACATAGCAATTGCCTCTGAGGGCACACAATCCTTAGTATGATCACACAATCCTTAGTATGCATGGCTTCAGTTGCAAAACTTATCACCCATAACAGACACAAGAAAACTACTTGTTTCAAACTTAGCTTTGATTCTCTTATGTCCTGATCAGAAGCCAAGTGTTCCACTACATTTCCTGGAAAGAAGTAAAAAAATGTCTTTCTAACACAGACAGGGTACCAACCACAGGATGAAGAGATTATTCAACTCAAGTCTAGTTTAGTCAAATGATGGGTTATTTGGTTTTATTGTAAGAACACGGCTGAGGAATTCCTTACAGGAGTGTAGCTGACCCCGTACAGTTGCATAGCTGAGAAGTCTCATGCCAGTATGTGTGATGAATTCTCTAACGAAAAGACTGAGTCATCTCCTTTATGAATCCTCCACCCCCTGTACACTTTAGCACCTACTGAGACCACATACAACTTGAATGGGATTACATATACCTTTGTGTGTGTAGGGGTCCATAGAGAGAGAAGACTAGAATCTTGAGTGAGCAACAAGTGGCCCTCTCCATTCTGTTCTTAACAGGCCTGATTTTGTGAAGGAGCTCTTTGGGTAATCATAGTTTCTCTGATTAAGAAGACAATGGGCTTACTATTCTCAGAGGAAAATATTCAACAGTTATCACAAAACTTGTCCTCATTAGCTCTATCCTTGGAATCCACGATGTCTTTGGTCATTGTGCCTTCATCTTTAGAGATGAATGAAGTAGATAGACATTCTAGCTAGATAAAGGTCTAAGCTGTGCCTTCAGCCTTAGAGATAAATGAGGTATATACACACTCTAGCTAGATGAAGGTCTAAGGTGAGCCTTCATCCTTAGAGATGAATGGATTAGATGACATGCCCTTTGATGAATTTGGCCTGCCAATGATTTGGGAGAAAAAATCGAGAATGGTTGGCTTGCCAGAGAATATACTGTAGTCACTCAAAGTAATTCATGTGCCTATATACACAAGTAAGCAGATGACCTGAACTGGAGGACCCAGAAACAAATCAAAAGCATGTGTACAGGCTTCATCTTACATGTAGCTGCCTTATCCACCTGAGTGAGGGGTCAGTGATTTCGTTTTTGTTTTTTCTTTTTCTTTTCCTTTTTTTAAATATCAAAGGTGGTTTTTGAGAACCCGTTATGGGCCTATTAACTCAACCTTGAACGGTTGAAAAGAGCTTCCTAGAGAAAGCAGCAACTGAGATGACAAGAAAAAACAATTGAAAATTGGACAAGTAAGTTACAGGGTGAATTAGGAATTGGGGTAAGGCCCTGTGATGGACATTCTAGATTGACAGTATTGATGGCCTTATAGAATTTAAATTTGATTAATTACTGTGAAGGGTAAAGTGCACAGGAGGATGTACAATAGATGGGTTGGTGAGGTAAGGAAGAGCCTTGATTGTCTTTATGAGTTTAGGTTTTCTTGGACATGGGCAGGAACTACTGAAAGAATCTCTTAGAGATTCCTCCAGGGAGACTTGGTCAACAAGCAAGATTACTCTTGGAACTGCTAATACAGAAGATGGAAGGAAGTACTTGGGAAGAGGATTGAGATGAAGTAGACTTCAAAGCATTGTGGTATCTCCAAACAGAATAGTTCATGGAGTAATAAGGGAACAATGGTTCTAGAAAGGACAGCAATTTTAATAGTCATGTTATGATGCAATGGGTATTATAGGAGGCAATGAGAAGGGAAAAAAACACCTGTGGTACCTCCTAAGGGTTTGGATTATATGACTGTGCAGAAGATGAATCAATAGCCAAGATCCTTAAAAATGATGAAGGAGCTAGGGAGATGGCTTAGTGGTTAAGAACGCACAAGCTTCTTCCAGAGGTTTGGAGTTTGGTTCCTAGAAGCCATGCTGGACAGTATACAACTGCCTGTAACGCCAGTGGCATGGAATACAATGACCTGCTTGACCTCTGTGGGTAGAGATCTGTATTCATGTACAGAGAGAAAGCAGAGAGAGAGAGAGAGAGAGAGAGAGAGAGAGAGAGAGAGAGAGAGAAGGTGAATGCTGTAGTCTGTCTTGGACAAGGACATGTTGAATTTGGGTATGTTGGGACTCCTAGTTGGAGGTAGATAGAAATACATGTAGTGTTTGAAAGAGAGAATTGGGCCAGTGATATAATACAAGCTTTGGTGTTGGTTGAAGGATGTTCTTCCTGAAAGTAGAATGTAGACTGAAAAAGGTGGTTCCTACATTCATAAACAGCAACATTTTGGAGAAGATCAGAAAGATAAGTAACAGCAAAGTGGTAGTTAAGTGCATGTTAGTGACTGACAGCAAATTTTAACTGTCAATCTGACGCATCTGGAATTACCAGGAAAGTCTCAGTAAGTGATTGCCAAGATTTGGCTCACCTGCTGGCTTGTTTGTGGGAGACTGTCTTGGATCCATTCATTGATTTGAGAAGACCCAGTCTAAAAGCGAACACTACCAGTCTCTGGGTTTGGATCCAGGATTGAATAAAAAAGGGTAAGGTGGGATCAATATAAATGCACACATATTCATTTTCTCTCTGCTTTTGATTGTGGATATAAAGTGGTTTCATGTTTCTGCCTTGACTTCTCTGCAATGATGGACTATCACCTGGAATTATAGGGTGAATAAACCCTTTCCCCTTTCAAGTGGCTTTCAGCAGGGCATTTTATCACAGTGACAGCAATGAAGTGAGGACAGTACACTTAATGTTTCTCAAGAGCTGTGCTTGTGCATCTTAGCTTATCAAAAAAAAAATCACTAATCTAGAAGTGATTCATACTCTGAAAATCCAAAATGTGATGAATTGGGCCTGCTTATCTTATACAGTAAATCTAAGAACTGTCCACAAAGAGCCCAGTCAAGGGTTTCTTAGCCTTATTACCATGAGTAATTGATTTAAAATATACTCCAATAATTCTTTCCTCGTTGACATCAAGGAAGTGGTACAGGATTTGAAAAACGTTGTTTTTCAATGTGAAGAGGTGACCATTGGTTAATCTAAAGTAGAATGAATGTGATAAAGGAATCACTAGCCTGAATATGCCAGAGGATTAGAACCAGAGGACTATAAAAGCACACCCAAGCAACATTCTTATAACTAGAAATAATGATGATTCTTCTGACCCTCTGACTTCTCCCCTGTCTCTTCCCATACTTGACCTTCCCCCCTTTCCTTCCCCCTCTTCTCTCACTCCTAGGACTCTCCCTCCCTTTATCTTCTGCGATTATTTTGTTCCCCCTTCTAAGTAGGATTGAAGCATCCACACTTTGGTTTTCCTTCTTGCTAAGCTTCATATGGTCTGTGGGTTGTATTGTGGGTATTTTGAGCTCTTGAGCTAATATCCACTTATCAGTGAGTACATATCATGTGTGTCCTTTTGGGTCTGGATTACCTTACTCAGGATGATATTTCTAGTTCCATCCATTTGCCTACAAAATTCATGAAGTCATCATTTTTAATAGCAGCATAGGGGAATGCTAGAGAGGAGTGAGGAGGGAGTGGATAGGTGGGCGGGAGAGCACCCTCTTTAAATGGAAAAGGGGAGGGAGGATTCTATGGGAAGCTTATGGAGGGAAGACCTGAAAGGGGGATTTGTAATGTAAATAAATAAAATAAACAATTAATAAAAAATGATGATATTAGAATTTACTTAGTATCTGTCAGACAGGATATTTTATTTTAGTCTTTGTAGCATATGTGTAATCAAGAGCAGTCTACATTCTCAAGTGTTCTATAGCATTATTTTTAAAGTACAGTTAGCTCTATGATAAATGGAGGAAGCTAGCTTACATGTACATGTTATATATAAATATATTAATTAGTTTTAAATTTTTTCGTGTGTGTGTGTATGTTAGTCTATGTGTATCTTTGTGCATCACTTGCATGCCTGTTGCCACTGGAGGCCAGAAGAGGGTATTTAATTTCCTAGAATTGGAGTTATAGATTGTCTTAGTTAGGGTTTCTATTCCTGCACAAACATCATGACCAAGAAGCAAGTTGGAGAGGAAAGGATTTATTCAGCTTACACTTCTACATTGCTGTTCATCACCAAAGGAAGTCGGGACTGGAATTCAAGCAGGTCAGGAAGCAGGAGCTGACACACAGGCCATGGAGGGATGTTACTTACTGACTTGCTTCCCTGGCTTGCTCAGCTTGCTTTCTTATAGAACCCAGGACTACCAGCCCAGGGATGGCACCATTAACAATGGGCCCTCCCACCCTTGATCACTAATTGAGAAAATGCCTTACAGCTGGATCTCATGGAGGCATTTCCTCAAGGGAGGTTCCTTTCTCTTGATAACTCCAGCTTATGTCAAGTTAACACACAAAACCAGCCAGTATATAGATAGTTATGATTTGCCGTGTGAGTGGGTACTGGGAACCAAACCTGGGTCCTTTGACTGAGCACCCAGTACTAACTGCTGAGAAAATTTTACAGCCCCTCCCCCTCATATATTTTTAACTAAGGCAAATTTCAGGTTCTGAATCTCAGCTGATAAACTTGTGTGTGAACTTCATAATGTAGATGATTTCATGTCTTGTTTATAACAATCCTGAGGTTTAGTGTCATCAGCAATAATGTATAAGTGGTGTATCAAAGCTCTGACAAGTTAAATAAATCATCCTGGATCGCACAGCCCATGGAGAGTTGAATCAGCTTCCAATTTAGATGACTGACTCAAGAACCTTTCTTTATCTACTGTGTTTTCCTCCTCCCAGTTTTCTATCGTTATAAATTGTCAACAACTTTATTGATAGTGAAGAAAGTTAGAGAAATCCAAGGCTGGCTAGCAGTCAGCAACGATCTCATTTCTCCTATTGCTACTTGACAAAACTAGAGTCCTACCTCTGTGGGTTCAAGTTTAAGAAGGTTATTTGATGATTAGCACTGATATTATCCTAACTGTTTTACATACTCATTGAAACACATCTGGAAATATGGAAATAATAGAAAACATTCCATCTTTTTGTCCCAACATTATCCTAACAAGGGAACTATACCTCACAGTTGTAGCCTAGAGTATTATCAGAAGACAAATCACAATATATTAAGATGATTTATAATTTTTCACCCAAATAAATGCCCTTGGCTAATATCTATGGTGATATTCACATGAATAACTCCGACAAGCTGAGTTTCTAATACAATTAAACAATTGCTATATGTTGTCCTACGGCCTCTTAGAAACTCGTTGCCTACTGGGGCTGCTGCTTCCAAAAGTAGCAAGACCAGCAGTTTTTGTACTTTTATCAATTCAGTAAATGCGAATCACATCATTTTTAAATGAAAATTTGGTCACAACAGTGAAAGGCTGGATCACATTCCTCTTTCGAATTGTCCTTGTCTTAATCCCCCAAATCTAAGAAAATACTGTGTTATACCATTGATAAATTTTTGCAGATTTGATTAAAGTGAGAATATATTTTAAGGTGGAGATGAATTTGGGTAGGTCAAAGAACTTAGAGGAGGACGGCAAGAAGACAAGAGTTATTGAGACAGAAGAATTGAAGCCTAGTGCAGGGGAGGGGCCATAGACCAAGGAATGGAGGAGCATCCTCATGAAATTGAAGAGAATGAGGAATGGGTTATGTGGGATGGGGTTTGGTGGAAGGGTAACCAGGAAGTGGGATATCATTGAGATGTAAATGAATAGAATGATTAATTAAAAAAAAAAGCACTTCTAGCAGAATCATACTCTAGTGGATCCCTCTTTGACTTCTGATGGTGAATTTCTGTTATTTTCATTCAGCATCCTTGTGCTTGTGGTAACTTGTACAATATGCCTTGTACCTTAGTCTTCTATTCTCTTCCCCCTGTTTTGTCCCCTAGCTCATTCTTCATAAGATCAGGTTAATTTAATACTGAGTTTTAAAAAAACCCTTCCAAATTAAGGGTGTTAACCATTCTTGAGCTATGTGCTGCTAGTGTTTTCTATAATTGTTTGCTATAATTTCGTTTTCAATGTTTTGGTATTTTTTTAAAAAATGCTTATGATAAAACAATGAAGGCCAATGAGCTTCAACATGCAACAGGGCCACATGCTCCACTATGTTTATAGCAGCCTTATTCATAATAGCCAGAAGCTGGAAAGAACCCAGATGTCCTTCAACAGAAGAATGGATACAGAAAATGTGGTACATTTACACAATGGAGTACTACTCAGCCATTAAAAATAATGAGCTCATGAAATTCTTAGACAAATGGATGGAGCTAGAAAATATCATCCTGAGTGAGATGACCCAATCACAAAAGAACACACATGGTATGCACTCACTGATAAGCGGATATTAGCCCCAAAACACACAATACCTAAGATGCAACGCATAAACCTCATGAAACTCAAGAAGAAGGAGGAAGACCAAAGTGAGGGTGTTTTTGTCCTTTTTAGAACAAGTATCAAAAGATTCAACCAGAGCTCCCAGGAGCTAAACCTCCAGCCTGAGAACAGACCGGCAAGCTATCCTCTGAGAGGCTCTAACCAGCAGCTGACTCAGACAGATACAGACATCCAGAGCCAAACAGTGGATGGAGCTTGAGGACTCTTAAAGAAGAATAGGTGGAAGGATTGTGGGCCCTAAGGAGATAGGAACTGCACAGGAAGATCAACAGAGTAAATGAACCTGAACCCTTGGAGCTCTCAGAGACTGAATCACCAACCGTGGAGCATACCTAGTCTACACAGATCTACCTCCATGGGCTGAACCTAGGCCTCCCTGCACATATGTTGTAAATGTGCAGCTTGGTTTTCATGTAGGTCTCAAACATCTGGAGTGGGGGCTATCCCAAAACATGCAGCCTGTATATGGAGTACGGTCTTCAAAAAAAAAACAGTTGTTCAGTTATTCATGGAATATTATTTTTTTATATCTCTTGTATTCAGTTTGCAACTACTTCAATGAGAATTTTTGTATGTATATTCATGAGGGATATTGGACTATAATTTATATATTTTTGTTGGGTCTACACTTGATTTCACTATTTCAATATTATTTGCTTTGTGAAGGAGCTTATTGTGGTTCTGAATTTTTTTAAACATAACTCAAAAAGTGTTGCTTGTTTGAAGGCCCTATAGAATTCTTGTATAAGTATATCTGACCCTTGGTATTTTGCTTGTTTGTGTATTTTCATTTTATTCTGTTTGAATGCTTTTTAAATTTTTTTGATTTGCTGAAAATAAAAATTAAAAAAAAAAAAAAAAAGAAGGCCAGTGAGCATCATGTCAGAATGTACTGGACTTGAGTGTTAATTAATTCTCTGTTTAGACAGATTTTATAGCATCTCTTAATTTTAACTTTATTAATAAAACTAGAAAACAATAATGTCATTCATAAAAATAATTATCATGTTTCAATGGGATAATATATGCAAAGGACTCTCACCTTGTCTTCTGTAGAGTAAGTTACCAATGTGCATTAGATATTTGTTACATATTCTTTCTATCTGCTTTTATGGTTCCCTCCTTAGTTAATGGACTTGGGGGAGGTAAGAGATTTAATCCATGTAGTCTCTCAATTGTATTCAGTAATAGCTTGACTTTCTTCTTGTCTTCATCAAGTTATTCTTCCTACCACTAATTATCACTATTTTCTTATGTCTCAAACATTTGGGGTCCAGCACAGGTGACTCTCATCTTTGCTCAGATTGTTGGAGACATGGATGACTGCATCTAAGAAGGAGATGTAGTTACAGAGGGTACCGATGTCCTCTTAATGTTATGGATATGGAAGATTAAGGTAAAAAAGGGGTTTCTCCTTGTTTTCTGAGTTGTATTTGCAGAACATCATTTCCACTTCTATCTGAGTAATGGCAGGTGATGAAACTACCAATCAGTTGCAGGCTTATGTAACAGCTGGCTCCAAAGTGGTACATATGTAAAATGGAACTTGATTCCAAGATTTAGTTTTGCAAAATAGAACTTTCTAGAAGTCTAACATCTGTTAAAAGAACACAGCATTCTAGGCAATATGTATCCAGAAGCCATTTGTACAACCTGAGAATATCTTTTGTTCTCATGCTTTCTCCCAGTGGGTTTGCCTTTGGAAGTGATGGGTGTGGATAGAAATGTTTCTTCAAAATTCCCCAAGTACACTGGGTTTTCCTTTTTCTGATTTTGGGTACACATCAATTTGGCACTATTTGAAATCAGAACTTCAGTCCAAATTGTTTTATCCACTCTATCAGCAGATTTCTAAGGACATCATCACATGCAATGCCAATTGGTTCACGAGGTAGCTGGCCATTTTACTTAGAGACTGAATGACCCAATTATTTGCTCTGAGTTCAGAGGTGTTCCTTTCTCTTGTGTCCTCTTCTGTCAATTACCATACAATAGCAAAGGAACCAATGAACCTTTCTTCCCAAGAGTAAGCTCCTGCACACCTGTTGGCCTCGACCTAAAATGATAGCAGTTACTGTATGAAGAATGTAACTTCAGGCTGGTGGTTTAGAATAGATCAGTTGGTAAAATGCTTGATTTGCAAGTAGGAGTTGTCCTCCTGCTTGTTCTGCAGAAATCAGAGAGCTCGGTATGTTGGTCCATGTCTAATCTCAGCACTATTCATCTGCACATCTACTCAGGTGCTTAGTGTATACCTGGTGATCCATGCAAACTAAGCTAGCATGCTGTTCCATCTCCAAGCTTTCCTCTGGCCCCGGAGTCCAGCTGCCTACCCACTCCTTTCTTCTGGTTTCCAGATAAGACAAGCTTTCCCATCCCACACCACCTCCCTCTCTTGTGGAACTGTTGCCTTTCCAACTAGGCAAACTCGGACAATGGGCATTTAAAACCCCTCTTCTCTATGAAGCCAGGCTCAGAATGGATCCTTCAGGGCTCAAATCTATTTCCAGAATTCTCTTTGAGGATCAGTTGCTTTCTTTGTGTGAATGGCATTATTTGGTTTTTCCCATCATGCTTATTGATTTAATTATGAAAACTGACATCAGTATTATTTCTGTTTTCTGGTTCTGTTGGAGACAGGGGTTGTGATATGCTGTGTCTCTCTGTTCCGTGAGCTGCATGTTTGCTGGTAGATGTGTGCGAAGTGGGCTTAACCATACAATACTGCCTTGGGGGGGGTCATTATTTTACTGAGAAATATAATATGAGACATATTTTTCATTTCTTATTGTTAAACTAGAGCACTTTGCTATGGTCTTGTTAATCTTATAGGGATCATTATCTGAACTATATTAGTTAGTCCCACAACCTAGCTGATAGATTGACCTACACAGTTTGTTTATTCAATGATAAGAAGTAAAACCAACCAGTTCTGAAGATGCAGACATTTTCTTCTGTAGTCTTCCAAACATTCTTACTTGAGTAGCTGCAGAGGTTATTATAAGTGTTTGGATTCTAAGATCCCCAAACTAACAATTTATTTAGAGTCAAAAAAAGTGTTAATTTTGGGTTCTGAGTTTTAGAATACCTCTCAACTCACAAGCGTGCACGCATATGCATGCACACATGCACATACTCACACGCTTTCTCACACTTTTTCAACTCTCTCACATATATACTCACACACACTCACACACACACGCCGATTCATGCATGTGTACAAACATTCATGTGTGTGAACAGGCACATAAATACACATATGTACATACATGTGCACACACAAACATAAACACACACACACACACACTTGCACGCACATAGTTTGTTAAAGAATGTGTAAGATTCCTTGTCACTTGTCATCCAGCACTCATAGCTGGCATAATGTGACCAAAGATCCTAATTATCCATTCTTGGGACCAACATTGTCTCAGTCCTTGAGAAAAACTCTGTATTTCTTTCTGTGTACCCTCAAAGCAAAAGAGATTATACATAAATATTATGTAGTTCTGTTGATTGCAGCATTCCTGACTGAGATGGATGCTGCTTCAGCACTCAAGGAAAATCAAGATTGTGGAAGGGTTTAATTTATAGGAGGAACAAAATAGCTTGTCAGATAATATGATACATGACTGTGTAGTGTGTGTAAAAGATTATTGCAAGCTTACATATCATTCTCTCATAACGGCAAGCCCTTATTTTCTTGTTTCTTTTTGGTTTGACTCCAAAGGAGTTATGATTTACATGATGATTCCAAAGGAATTCATAAATCAGTGCAGAATTTGCAAGCTGAGAAATATTTTATATTAAACAGTCTTACTGGTAAATTTGTATATATGGAAAGATGTATAATATCTGACAGTGATTTGTCCCAAGAACTGGGTACATTCCAAGCACTGAAAGTGAACATAAGTAGGTATTAATGTCTTGTTTGCTTTTTAAAAAGTGTCTTGCTTTGAAGGCCAGGATGGCCTCTATCTTCCTCAATCCTCCTGCCTCAGTTTCCTGACAACTAGAATTGCACATTTTATCCCCAAGTTTTTATTCAACTATTTAATATTTTAACCAGTAATTTTGAATCATGAGGATAAAACTACCTTTAAAAAATCCATTTGTTTGTTTCTTACACTTAATTCTCTTTTAAAAGTGAGAACATTCCTAAATTTATTTAGTTTGAATGCAGTTCCATTATATGCTTTAATTCTTCAGTCTTTGCTTTGTCCTATATATTTGACCAATTTTTTCTCATAATAACCATGATATCACGCAATTCTTTAAAAACTTTTATTCTTTGAGAATGTCATATGATGTGCTTTGATTTCCATTCCGAGCCTCTCAGATCCACCCTCACCTCCCACCCACTCAACATTGCATTTTTTCTTTGTTAAAGCCATCAGTTCTGACTTGAGCTGTTCATATATTCGTGAATGTGTGGTCTTCCATTGGAATGTAGTTGACATATTAGGGGCTATACTCTCTTACAGAAGACTGACTCTCCTTTCCCCAGTGGCTATCAAGGCAATAGATTCTTTGCTAGGGGTAGGATATAAAGATCACACACCCTTTTGTTCTCTTGGCTTAAATTTGCATGGATTTTTTTTGCTGTCATAACTACTGGAAATTCTTACTTGCAGTTTAGAAAACATGTCTCCTTGTAGAGATCTACCAGCTCTGAGGCTTACAACCATTCTTCTTCCTGTTCTGTAGTGATTCCTGAACCTAGGGAGGAAGGAGTGTGGTGTAGATGTCCCAACAGTGGTCTGATAATTTCTTTTGTCATTGTGAAAGCCTGTTAGATGAAGTTGAGAGGTAGAACATGCAAACAAAGCTTCATATGTATCATTACTTCAACCTGGACAGATACCAGGAGCTATCTTACTTGATAAATTACTCTTGAGATTTTTATTTTGTAGTTCAAACTATTTCTTATGAATTAAAAGGAAGTCTTGTTATTTCTTCTTAAGCTTAGCATACATATTAACAAAACCATGGTAAATAATGTCCAATATCCTTTCTGAAGAAAATCTTCCTATGCTTTTTATTGGAAATGTGAGTCTCAGCAGCTTTTCTATCCTCACCTCATTGTGCTTATTGTCTCCAGTTTTCAGTTGCAATACACAAAGATATTTCTCTGTTTGTGATAGGAAATAGTTCTAGACTCAAATTTTATTTAGGTTTGTGCCCTAGTGACTGTGTAGAGTAAGCAGTCATAGCTGGCTTTGATATCTTGGATTATTTTCCTAGCAGACTCTGCCACTCTGGCAGAAAGGTAAGTTGGCTATCTATAAAATACAAAGCTACTGATTCCAAATTACTACCTACCTCACAGACATGCTGTTATGGCTTAATGAAAAAAATACTTAATGCTCCTTGGCAGTCAGGGGCTGGGGGAAACACTCTCTGTAAACAGAAAATCATTATCAAAATGTTTTTTTCATTAGACCTTTGGATCCCCTTGTAAAAGTCCAGGCTACCTAATGGATGGGGATTTATAGATAGCCATTTATAAAAGCACATCCAAGCACTCAAATATTAAACAAACACAGATGCGCAAGTGAGATTATGAAATTGCTCAACAATGGTACAGCCTTTACCTGGAAATGGATGGGGTTGATAGAATTTTCATAACCCTAATTATTCTCACTCTGAACCATACATCGGAGATATAAACTGCCTAGGCTGGCCAGCAGTGAAGTGGTCCCTTTTATAAAGGTCCCAACGGTGCTCCAAAGGAAGGGAAAAATTAGGAACAGATTTCATGAAACTGGGCCTGCATTTTTCTTCAGGCTCCTGAGAGTTTTCGTCCTTTACAATATTGGAGACTAAACATAGGATGTCATGCAAGCTAGGTAAGTCCTCTACTCTAGGCATACCATAGATGTAAATGTTTCCAGACTTTATGTAGATTGAGGTAGATATCATACCACATTCCTAAAAGACCTGGAGACAGTGTCTCATGAGACAATAATAAAATCTGTTATTATTTCTTAAAGACTTCAGGAATTTCTCAAGAAACAAGTTTCAAGAGCTACCTAGAGTTTTCCCTAGATATGAGCATACTCCTGCAAAGGATAACCCTTACAGCTTAGAGCAGAGGGCCTTGATTAAGGCTGTTGCCTTTTTGGCTTTTACCACTTCCTTCTTCATCCATGCCACAGATGACACAAACTAGAGGAGGCTCTAACGATGACAAGGAAACATTTTGATTTGGATTATCAACACTGGTGGCCTCTTCTCCCAAACTCACTAAATTGCTTCCCAGCCTTCTGCTTGACTCTCACACTAACCATCTTCTGTTACCATTTGGCAAATGCTTTCGACCCTAATGTTCCTGTCTTGCACAATGGAAATGGTACCCATAAGGTCTCAATCAAAGTGTCATGTGAATTATTTTACATTTCATGAGGAAGATAAAAATAAACTGGATGGGATTGGAAAAACCATTTCATGTCATCCACCTCGAACCGTCTCCATGTGTAGTCATGCCAGCATGGTTTGATCCACTCACTAAC
Source organism: Mastomys natalensis (assembly GCA_021653895.1). NCBI lineage: Eukaryota > Metazoa > Chordata > Mammalia > Rodentia > Muridae > Mastomys > Mastomys natalensis. The sequence goes on along the minus strand of JAJTUV010001016.1, from coordinate 279,730 downwards.
CTATGCTTACATCCTCTTCTTCACAATGATTCATTCCCCCCTCCCCCATTGCCCAATCCTTGTTACGACTTGGGAGGTTGTTGTGGTTGCTTTGTTTTTAATATCTTGCCAATCTTTCCATTTTTAGTTCCAGACTATTGCTTTTAACCACTTTCAACTATCCCATTCTTCAGAGAATGACATGGTACTATATACAATTGAACTCAACTATTTTTTTCCACTCTAATTTCAGATTGGCTGCATCATACTCACGCTCTCAACAAAAATTTCAAGTGAGATATTATACCAGTTCCTTTTAATCTTCTTAAGGGTTCATTGCTAAGGCTCTGCAACTTTTATTGTTTAAATAAACAGTCCTGTGATATAGGTGACATTGAAACTTTGGTAGATGAGGAAGACAAGACAATTTAGTTAGCTCCCCAAGGTCCAAATAATAATTGATGTTGAACACTTCACTATGCCCTTTGTAAAAATAAAATTATAAAGCTCATTACCTGAACTATGTGTAAGTGACTTGAATTTAATCTTGACCAATTCTAAGACCCACTTCTGCTTACTGTACATGGTTATTGTTCTTTGGTGCAATCTTATACATAATTTTTAATATCCACAATAAATCACCCACACTATTATTTTGATTTCTATTTTGTATTCTAAACACAATTCCTTAATTTTTTTTTTCCCTCTGAGATGGGGTTTCTCTGTGTAGCCCTGGCTGTCCTGAAACTCACTCTGTAGACCAGGCTAACCTCGAACTCAGAAATCCGCCTGCCTCTGCCTCCCAAGTGCTGGGATTAAAGGCATGCGCCACCACCGCCCGGCTTAAAGGTTTTTTTTTTTTTTTTTTTTTTCCCCACTGAAGGACAGCGGGAGGGATCGAACACGGGACAGACAGAGCGCCCTAGCGACAGAGCGCGAGCACTACAGGGATGTGCCAACCGCAGGCCGGTGGTAACACAATTCCTTAAATTACTTTTAATTATTACCAGTTTTGTTTTTTTTTACTATTTTAACCTGTAGATTACTACCATTCTAACCCACTGTTAACTTCCAGTTTGCTTAAGTGATGCAAAAGCCTGGACTATTCAATCTCTGTGTCTACCTTCATTTGTTGAGGAAGTACACTATTGGAAAGTGTGTACACCTACGCACTGTGCCACCTTTTCCCTATGTGCTGTGCAACCAAAATAGCATTCAAAATACAAGGTCCATTGAAACTTTAGAAATTTATTGAAATAAATGAAGGAGAGTTATTCTGAATTCTTAAAACTTTTCACCTTTTAAAACGTTTCAACAATTGGATAACCTTTATCAATGTGGTTAAGAGTACAATTGACATCAGCTTTAGTTGCTATTTCAAGCCTTTTAAAGAGTTTACATAATTGTCATTATTTTTATCTTGGTAGTTCTTTATCAAATATTCATTTTAAGTGTTTGAGTTGGTTCTGAGCGGTTATTTATTTAGCCAGCATGCTTTAGCTACACCTTTTTCTCTTTTTTCACACTCTTCTAATTCTCATTCTCCCCCTCTTCTTAAACTTCTATTCTCCCTCCTCTTCCTTTCCATTCTCTCCTTCTTTTCATTTTCTTCCTGTTTCTCTGCTCTCTCTTTCTCTTCATTTTCCTCCTGAAACTACGATTTCGAGTAACCTCCATCCAGTATCTCCCCTTTGAAACTATACCATAACACTCTGATATTTTGCTTCTCTGAATGGGTCACAACAGAACCAAATGATTCAGTTTTTTTCCAAATGATGTTTTGTATCAGTTTAATTCTGTAAAGTAGAGTAGCTAAATAAGTGACTACTTATTGAAGAGGTATGCGGTTATGATTTTGTGTATTTTCTTTTCCTATACAAGCCCAAGTTTTATCTAGTAGCTTTGTGAGCCACATACTTACCGAAGTCTAAGCTGATGTTCATATAGTGTCCAAGAAAATAAAAACCTAACACTGAAAATACTATCAGGATTTCAAAATAAGGCTTCTATCTTAACTTCTGGATTTAGTTTTTCTTGATTCATAACATTTGTTTCTCAAACATATATGTTCTGTTCAGCCAACATATTCATAAGTCACTAGAAAATGGCCATGAGTGTTGAAATGTCCAAAATACCCATTTCTGTTGTCTTGACTTTATTTTTATGAAATTATGTTAACACAGGTGCAGGCAGAGTTTTGTAGTGGCAGTCCTGGGCTCAAATTCATATTCTTTCAAATAGATGATCAACATGGAACTTTAAAACTAAATGAACGGATCTGCAGGTTATTAGCCTCTCAAAGTGGGGGAACTTCCACTACATGGACTTTTATATTATTCCTGATTTTACACTATTGTTTTGTGTAAGATATCTAGACTTCAAGTAAGACTTGAAGTAGAATGTGACAACTGAACTCACAGAAATGGTGGGGAGAAAGTATGGAGAAGGGGAAGGGAGAGGATGAGAGAATATGGTGAATTCTAGGTCTGCCATTTCTCACAAGGATCCATGTGCTAAGAGCAAGGTTCCCAATAATAGGAACATGCTTGAAACTTTAAGATGTGGACCTGATAGAAGATGCATGTGTCACTAAGCATGTGTCCTCAAAGGGAACTGTGGATTCCTCTTCTCATTTTCTTTCTTGCTTGCATATTCTCAGACACAAAGAAAGCAAGTGAGTTCCCTGGTTTGTTCCATCAAATGTTCCTGTCATAATGTGTTGCTGTGGGGAGATGAACTGATTGTGGATTAGAGTCTCTGAAACCGTGGAACCAAATAGACCCTGTCATTAGAAGTTGATATCTAAGTGGTTGGCTATAGTAGTAATAGCTGATAAAAGAGTTATCATTAAAAGTTAAATGATGTGTTTATCCAGTGCCAAACATTCAATGCTGAAAATATGCATACAAGGATATGAACTTTACATTCAGGTTATATTTAGAAATATATAATGTAGATACATATATGCATATATGTATGGAAAAACAATTAGTGAAAAATCGGTCATGGATTTAAGGGAGAGTAGGGAGAGGTATATGGGAAATTTTGGAGAGAGGAAAGGGAAGGGAGAAGTGTGATTACATTATAATCTCAAGAGGAAGTGAAATGATATAAAATTACATAGATTATATAAAGCATGAGGGTAAAAATACTACAAACTTGTCACTTCCTAAGTACTTTTCTATATGTTAGTATTACTAAGCTCTTGAAATTTTGATATCTACCATATCACTTTCATAAAAATAATACATACCCATGTACAACTCTGCATTTCAATGTTGGCTTTAGGGGGAATGAAGACACTGGGGAATACTTTAAATCAGATGACTATTATTTACCAGCACTCAGCCAGCCAGAGTCACACAAACTGAGGTTGGAGAGAAGAAAGAACAGAACTGTCCTGCCATTACTGTGACTTTATTGGGGAGTTGAGACACATGGAACTAGAGACATTCTTCCTGGGTTTAGAGAACTCCAGAAATAGGAAACTGAAGGTGGCAGGTCTGATGGTAAGATCCTGCTCCCCAATTGGTTCTTGATCTGTCAGTAAAGAAAGCCAGGGGCCAATTGTTGGGCAAAAGGTTCAGGTGGGATTGCTACAGGCAGGTGAACACAGATGTTTGGCAGGGTCTAGGTAGGACTAGCCATTTAAGTTTAGGACAGGTGAGAGGAGAGGAGAGGAGATCAAAATATATTAAAAAGACACTTTTCAAGGCAGGAGATTGCAACGCCCAGCAATTGAGCCAAAAAGGCAAGTTGTAAAGGAAAAACTGTGTCTTTTATCTGTGGATTCAAGGGAAGCTGGGAGGAGGTTGGTAGTGAGCACAGTCACCTCCCGGAGCTAAAGGTGGTAGTGTAAAACTACGTGCAACAGGAAACACCTGATCTATTTGTAAATGTGTAAACAAAATACTCCACCAACCCCTCCCCACAGTGATGCATATGTTCTTAAAATGATAGTGTCTCTAATGACAGTCACAGCTTGAAGCCCAAGCCTAGCTCTCTCTCAACTACCCTACACACATATTTTTCTTCTTCATTCATTTCATGGGGGATGACCTGGAGCAATCTTTGCCCTCATTCAATTGCTTTGCCCACGACAAGTACTGACTAGAAGTTTCATAAGTGATACAAGAAGAATTCCATTGGAGCTGATATGAAACTAGGATGCCTACTGCATCAAACCCTGGCACCACTGGTAAATGGCGTTTCTGTTCCTGAAAGCATGCAATCCTCCTGACCTACAGGGGTGCCCTTGTATTTCAGACTTAGGAAAGTTGCATTGAAAAGTAGGCAAGTGTGCATAAGGCAGCATTTCTGAACTATCTTCGAGCAATTCCAAGGGATCCATGGATATGTTCCTGTGGATACAATGCTGGGCATGGACACTCTGGAATTAACAGAGGAAGTGCATAAACTCTTTTCATTTCTTCTTCAAAAGACCAGATCCATTTATGTGTATCATGTTTCTAAATATTTTGTTAAAATAATAATGGATTTTTCTAACAGTGGTATGATGACACACCTGTAATTTTTTTTTTAAAAAGGGGGAGTGTAGAGGCAGGAGAATCTTCAAGGTCACCCTTGGCTGTCTTGGCTACCTGTCAAACTTCAGGCAAGCTTTGGCAATCATAATGGTAAATCATAAAATTATCAATAATATATAATATCAGATAAATAATGAAGTTTTAATGAATCTGAATTAATGGAAATGTTATCCTCTTTGGCATTGGGTAGTCTGGGTATAAAATAACCATCATGGCTTTGGGTAAGTTGATTAACCCCTTTACATTGAAAAGCCCATATCTGAATATGTTTAGATTGATGCATTGTGAGAACTGAAAGGAAGTATTTCATAGTGCATGGGATTTTTTTTTTATTTTATTGATGGTAACTGTAGCTGTCCCAGAAGTCTCAAGCATTCCAGCCAATCTCCACACAGTAGCTTTAAAAATAAGCTCTAAGACTATGGTCCTTCTAGACTTTACACAACAGTGCCTGATGCTGTGTTAACTTCCAGGCTGAACTCATGGAAACTTTTGGTCCCAAATAGAGAAAGTCATAGCAACAACAGCCATTCATCTTCAGGCTTTCATCAGCTCCTCATGGCCTCGTCATCGTCATCATCTGAGTTAAAAAAAATAAAAAATAATCCAACCGAGGAAAAGGTAAACAGGGGTCCTTCCATTTTGCAAATGAAGACATGGAAGTGTAAGGATGGGAAGCACATAAGAAAAAGTAGCCATTCCTCACATTCTCATCCTTCTGTGCTCTATGTGTCTTAGTTCTAAGACCAGTCTTAATCTTTTCTCTTACATAGGATATTTCACTCTGAACTGATACAGAAACAAAGGACATTTACATCAATCTAAACTCACTCACCCCAGCACAATCTGTGAAGCATCTTTAAGTTTTCTGTTAGAGCCGGGCAGTGGTGGCACACGGCTTTAATCCCAGCACTTGGGAGGCAAAGGCAGGCGGATTTCTGAGTTTGAGGCCAGCCTGGTCTACAGAGTAAGTTCCAGGAGAGCCAGGGCTACACAGAGAAACCCTGTCTCGAAAAACCAAAAACCAAAAAAAAAAAAAAAAAAAAAGTTTTCTGTTAGGATAGTCCCTACCATACTGCTTGACTCTTCATCATCTCTATTCCATGAATGGGTTCCTGTGCCTTATAGTCCTGGGGTTTCCTAAGTGTTGAAAAATTCTCCTGCTTTGTCTTGCAGTTCTTGGGTAGATCAGTTAGCTGGAAATTATGATAATTTGGGAGTTAGTAACTCCCACATTCCTTTCATGCTAGCTTCTTCCCCTGCTTACCACCTCACTTCCCTTATTCCCCATCCACATCCTAACAGCTTCAGGATGACCTTTCCATTCTCTCCCGTAACACCAGACATCCGTGTCTCACACTAAGGTGTGTTCTTTCTGGCAGTAGGATGGAAAAAGAAGTGTACAATATGAGCTCTCAGCCATCCCCTACCTGGGAAAGATAATTATCATGAAGCTGACAATGACCAATGATGAGGCCAAAGTGGTTTATATATTAATCCAGACATTATGGTAAGCCTACACATGTTAGTATACTTTTTGGTTAATGGTGAATAGTGTGAGAAATACAGCAATTAATGGCAAACGCATTCCTCTAAGAATGACTCTAGGTGAAGTCAGAAAAGTTATTTATAGACATGGAGAATACTTTGTTATCAAAGGCAAAAGGAATGTGGCATTTCATAAAAAAATATTGTTTTAGGCAAAAGAGAGAGGAGACACAGGGAAGGTTAGCTGAGGCGGTGTCATGCAAGGGGCTAATAGAGGCTACGATAGGAGTGGAGAGTGACAGAGGGTTGTGAAGAATTTGGAAATGCTGGAAACTTGGACATCACAAGATGGGGAGGGTTCGGTGGTGTGGTGTGGTTAGGACTAAAGTTTGGAACCAACCCTGGCACAGAATCTACACATTGGCATGCTGGAAACGATGGATGAAAGAATCCGTGAGATGAAAGGAATCAAAGTTGAGTCATAGTCCCCCATTCCAAATTTTCACCACTAAGGGGAACTGGGCAGAGAGTGAAACTCATGACTGGATATGCTCAGTGAGAGTGGAACCCCTTTCTTCTAGTTCCTGTTTAAAAATATAAACAACATGCAAATTCAAATAAAAAAAAATCTTCCTTTGTCACGTTGAGAAACCGTGTTTTCTTTGTTGTTTTGTGACTCACTAAGGGACTATTCATACAAGAATGCAATTTGTAGGGATGGGCAGACCTGTTGGGGGGAAACAAGAACCTCTCTGGAATGTTCACCCACTCTTGGAACCATACTTGTTTTCTTCTCGTTCTTTCTTTCCTTACAAAGTTCTCTGTTCATTTTAAAGTACTCCATCAAGATTGGAAGAGGAAAAAACATCTCAGATATCATAGCATCCTGGTTCGTAATGCACAAAGCATCTTGAAATAGCCCTGCAGGAAGCAATAGTAGTGGCTTAACCCTCTTTTTAATTCAAAAAGCTTAAGGAAAGTGTAGAGGGTAGTCACACATGGTAAGTGCTAGCTCAGGAATCAAGATAGCTTGGGCAGTTTATATTTTGTAGAAGTTAGACAATTTTAAAGAAGTCAACCAAGAGAAGCTGGAGGTAACTGGATCTCCAATCAAGCCAAAGGTGCAAGCTTCAAGAAAGATTTTTCCTGTACTAAGTTTACTCATAAGAAATGAAATGTACTAGCTGGAGATTCTGCCTAGAAACATAAACTCGTCTCAATTATTCAAGATCTACTCTTAAGAATTTGGATTTGATAAATAAAAAAATAAAGCAACTTTTCTCTAAGATTACATATATTTTTGTAGGATTGATAGTCTTATTTTTTTATTGCCATTTTCTTTTGTTTTTTTTGTTTTTTTTTTCAGGGAGGGGTTTAATAAGGAGATGTTGATATTGGAGCAATTAACCTTGACATATGTTATGAAAAGTTGCATTAAAACTTTTCTTTTTCTTAAAAAGTAAGCATTTCAGGGATGTCTTTTGATTTTCTTGATTATTTTCTATGCCAAGAGAGTATTTGAGACGTGGTAGTGATTTAAAAGAAAAACTGAAGAAGTGTGTGCATGTGTGTGTTTCAGAGAGAGAGACAAAGACACAGAGACAGGAAGACACAGAAAGAGATAGAGGGTGTCAGAGAGACAGCGAAAGAGAGATGAAAGATTTAGAGATAATAGCTAATCTTGGTTGTTCATTAGTCAAGTTGAGAATACAGAATCTCAGTGGAAGTTTGCCTCCATCACATTGACTTGACTTGTGGGCATATCTTTGGGGATCTTGTGCATTTTCTTTATTCCTTGTTGATGTCAGAAAGCCAAGTCCACTGCAGGCAGCATTAGTCCTAGGCAGGTGGGCCTGGAAGAAAGCCAGGAAGCATTTTTCTCCATAGCTTCTACTTCAGTTTCCATTACAAGGTTCCTGTGTTGAGTTACCGCTCTGACTTCCCTCAAGTGATGGATGTAGAAATGTAAGTTGAAATGAAACATTTTTATCCTTATGTTTCTTTTGGAATGTTTGGTTGGAATGTTTCATCACAACATTAGAAAACAAACTAGAAGAGCTGAGAAGCTGGCTCCGTGGGTCAAGTCCTTATAACTCAAGTCTGAAGACCTGTGTTTAGATCCCCAGAAGCCATGTGAAGCCAGGCACAGTAATGTCTGTCTATAATTTAGGGCTCATGTGGAGAGATGGGAGGCAAAGGCTGAAGGATTCCTGGAAACTCATGGGCTAGAGAGCCTGCCCTATGGAGAGGCAAACAAAAAGCCTGTTTCAAACAAGGTGGATCGTAAGGACTGATACCCAACGTTGTCACCTGACCTCCATATATGTGGCATAGTATATGTACCAGCCACTTGCCACCCACCCCCTGGGCATGTGTGTGTGCTCTCGCACGCGCGCGCGCGCGCGCGCACACACACACACACACACACACACACACACACACACACAATTACAAAAGAGAAAAATTATTGTTGGTATCCAGGGGGATCAGGCAATGGTAGGCAGTATTCTAGTAGAAGGGGGAATTCCAAAGTCAAGAGGTGGGAGATGATGTAGTTAGCATTTAAAAGACTTCAAAGTACTGTTAACTTCTCCGCTCTATTTTAATCTCTGAGCATTTTATTTTATATTTTTTTTATGAAAGCAGTCATGCTTAAACAATGTAAACAAGGTAGCGCTCTATCTTTTCTAGTTTCTTGTGAGAAAACACATCAAATATGCTTTGTCTTTATATAGTTTAATGAGTAAGACTGCATTCATCAACACTTTATAGTTGTGATGTATCTAAGCATTTTACACAGTGTGCCTGCAATGACCTAATTCAAGTAGATTTACATGGCATACAAAGAGTTAGCTTTAGGTACTACCCGAGAAACACCTTAAAGAGATTCCTAGTCATCCCCTGGGAGAAACTGCAATAAGATTGACAGCAGCTTTTGTGGCTGAGCAGAAAAGACATGGAATTTATGCTGAGGACCATGGACAGAGAACATGGTGGGTTCAGATAGGAGCCCCAAACTAGGAGTCTCAAAATTAAATCTGGATGGCTGGAATTTCTATGAAGCCTATGTTTCACAGTAACAGCAGAGAGACACTTACCTACAAACTGCTAGTGGATCTTCTTAGACCATCAGGGTAAGTCTGTCAATGCCCAGTCAGAACACTGGGGGAAATCCTAGTAGTACTTAGCATATAGGAAGACAATCATGTGTTTGTCATTTTCTTCTTCTAGCTATAGATAAGTCTTGTTCTATTTTCAGTGAATTTGTTTTTACAGTATTATTTTTCCCTAAACTGATGTGTAGGTTAAATGAGTGTGGCCAGTAGCTTATAAGTCTTTCCTATCTATCTACTATCTATCTGTCTATCTATCTGTCTATCTATCTGTCTATCTATCTATCTATCTATCTATCTATCTATCTATCTATCTATCTATCTATCTATCTTTTATAGAATGTGAGACCAGACTAGGTACATACAGCTACTAAATCCATGTCTTGGACTTAATCAAATTGATTAATTAATTAGAGTCTAAATAGTAATGTTGAGTAAGTGAATCAAAAATCTAGTCAATTCACCATGCTTGGTTAGACTTAGCAGTGTTGCAAAGCACTTTGAAATTGTTTTGATCATATGATGAAAGTGAATCGTATTTTTTTTTTTTTTTAGCAGACTTTGTTTTGCAATCTGAATTCCTTTTGGACTTTGCTTTGCAAAAGGTTGAAATGAAAGGCATGGCAATGATTCAGCCCGTTAAGAAGGTTAACAATTAGTCATAACTTTAATAGATGAGACAAATACACCATCTCTACCTTTTAAAAATAACAGCACTTTTTAATTAGATTTTAATCATAAAGGTCAAACATAGTATAAATTTGAAAGAGCAGAATAGTCTGTGTTGGCAAAACAGCTTCACCTCAGACGTGCTAAGTTGGCCTGATTAGCTCACACAGATGGTGACAGGCTTCTGTGTCTTTAGTGACCATGTGCTGATTATGTGGTTCTCATTGACTAATGTACCCAAGCTGCATTGCAGCACTCTGACTTATGGTACTTCCATTTCTATACCACTTTAATGTCTTATGATATATCCATCCCTTGTTTCCCCGCATAACGCACAATAAAGCAATCCTGTAACCCTGCTTCTTCTTCACTATTCTGCTTCTCGTTTCAGACTTTGCGTCATAGTCAACCCATTAATTCTTCAAGTACTAATTTGGGGTAACAAATGTTGATTTTTTAGAGGACAGTTCCTGCTCTGGTGCCCTAATACTGCGTAACAAGTTACTGCAATACCTTGTGACATAAAGGGAATATTTTTTATGTGTGTCATTTTGTGAGGGGGGAATTGGAACAGCGCCCATTTGGGATTGATGTTCAGAGCTTTGCTAGGAACAGTTCTTCTGGCTTCTGAGATGGCTTACCTGGACATTTCCTGTGTGGTGTTGGTTTCTTCCTTAGTTTAGTGCAACACACTTGATAGGATTGATTTGCAATATTCCTTCTTTATCCACACATTTGGAGCCTGGGGTAGATGGAGGGTAAGGCTGGATAGATTCCTCATCTTCTCATTCCCCTCTCCCTTTCCTTCTCATCTCCTCTTTCTCTCCCTCATTCTCCTCTCCCCCCTTCCATGTACCTGTACCTGCTCTCCTCTTTTCTTCTTTCCCTGCCCTCTCTTTTCTTGTTTTCTTCTCCTTGCTGTCCCCTCTCTTGCTCTTGTTGCTCTCTCATGGCCTCCCTGTGTCTCCCCCTCCCCTGAATATGGCTGTCATACACTCATATCTTGAGCTTTTGCACAGTGTAATTAATCGAACTTCTTAGCTGGTGGCTAGAACTTCCTCTGGTGGGATTTTGCAATTTGCAATGCAATTTGCAATATGAATGCATTTCTATAACAGAACACATGATGTCCTCATCTTAGAATCACCCTTGGCTTTCAGCATTTTTACATTCTAGCTTCCTGTAGATTCCCACACCATCTTTCTGAGCACCATATATCATGGGCTCAGTATCATTGCAGTTATTTGCCTTTGGATTTTTGTAGATCCTAATAGTGAGCTTTTACAATCATGTTTGTAGAATGGATAATGTCAGCAGTTGATTTTGTTCATGCTAGAATGTTCCAAAGTCTACTCAATCCTAGCCATATTGTCCTTTAGTTTTTCAAGTTCAGTGGTTTTCTGCTGAAGTAGGGAATGAAACCAATTATAGGATTCATTCATTTGGGCTCTACACTCATTAACAGACATGTAAAAATTTATCACATAGCCCCCCTTTTTCTATTAAGAGTAAAATATATATATTTTTTATATCATTTCCCTTGATGGCTTGATTCATTCTATCACACTGCATTGGAACTAGGAAAACATTTGAGCTGGAAAAATTTTGTCTTTGATTTGTTTATACTTCGCATCAAAGATGTTTTCCATTCCTAAGATATTCTGCTTTTTCAGTTTCTGGGGCCCTTAAGAACAGCAGCCCTCAATCCAGCTCAGAGCTCTCTGGGAGAGACTATATTCATATGCCCACAGAGCTACATGGACACTGGAGACCAACGTGATGAGTGATTTACACCAGTAACACCCTGGGAATTCTGGGAATGTGGTTTCTCTCCTTTGTAAGTAATTACACACACCACTCTCATTAGCCTAAGCCAACAGTGACTATTTGTACAGGCTGTGATCCTTTATTGTTCCAAGGACGTCAGTCATCAGGACCATTTCTCATCTCTGGTTTGTCCATGACATGAGTCTCCACGGTCTAGCCTTTATAGTGACTACTCAACAAGATATTATCAACAGGAATTTTGATGCCTTTCCCTTGACAGATCGAGATTTGAGTGATTCCAGTATGATGATCCTTCTTACATAGGACAGGTATCTGGGATTAGAGGACACTGATCATCCCACACATTGTATGATGCCCACTTTGGAACTGAGGGCTGGCATTAGCCACACTGGGAACACGACGACCCAAAGGGTATACTCCTGAAGGAAAATACTGCTGCTTCTGACAGAAACTGCACTATTGTACAAATGGCTTGTGCATGATCTCCCTAGGCATCCCCTCTCATGCCATTTCACTCTTCTCTCCACCACCAATACCATGTCCTCTGTGGTTTCTTCCTGCCTCCATTTTGGAGAGTTGTCATGAAGAAATAAAGATATACGGTGGTGGGTGCCTTTCCCCTAAATGCTCATCTCTCACGTTTTCAAACAGGCTCATTCGGCTACTTTGTGTTCTTCAAGCTAAAATGGGCTTGTTTCTAAAAATAGACCCCTTTTCCTGCTACGCCATCTGTGCCGTCCCTTTGTACAAACCAAAGACAAAAGCTCCCACACATGCTCATTTATGCAAATAGACTCCCGAGATTATTCCCATTATTAGAAACAAATTTCCATTTATAGTCCTTGGCTTGGGATCTAGGATTAGAAGAAGCAACTATGAGAAACAAGAGAATGGCAAGGAGAAAAGACAAAAAAGAAATGATATATAGATAAGTATGGAAAAAGGTATCTACAGTGACCTGCAGAGGGTGTCAACTCATGTCATGGAAGTAATACATGAGATGGCCATAGATTAGCTCCCTATATCCTCAGTTACAGAATGAAGAAAACTAATAATTTTGGGTGTAAATATAGTGTGAATATACTTTTAGAGAGATGGAGTAGTTGGTTAATTATTTTCCTTCTGGCAAACTGGTATTTCATCAGCTCATTTATTTTATGTTTTTAAATTTAGATTTATTTTTAGTTTATGAGTAGGCATATGTATCTGAGCATACACAAAATGTATGCGCGTGTCCATGGAGCACAGGAAAGGGTCTGGATCCCCTGGAACTGGAGTTCCCGATGGTAGTACGTGGCCTGATACGCAGGCTGGGGACTAAACTCCGGGTCTCTGGAAGAGCAGCCAACATTTTCAACCACCCAGTTCTTTCTCTGGTCCTCAGCATTTTGGTGTGAATAAGGGAAAAGACAAACAAATGAGGATTGACACCCTACTTTCAGTTTTTTAAACATCTCATGCTCATATTTTAGAGAGTCTAACACAAAATTCCTTTTGGTCAGAGGGTATAATGTCACTCTAATGGGAAATCATTCTTGAGTAGCCGTGACCAGAATGTTCAAGAGGACACTTTGAAAGAGGGAAGTTTTAACTTCTGGCCAGGGTATTAGGAGACTCAAACCCGTGGTTGCTTGGGTCCACGTGCTTGAGCAGATAGTTAATGAGTTGGGAGTGAATGGCTGAGGGAGTTTTTCATTTCATGGCTGGTTAGAAGGAAAGCAAGATAGACCAGAGAGTCAGGATAAGATAAAATCCCCCAACACAGCCCCGGTGACTTGTTCTTCCAGCTACATCTTCCTAGAGCAGCCTCAGAAGGCTTTCCACCTTCTTTAGTTTAATATATGGTTCCTCTCTATTCCATATTTTCTTCCAGATACACAGAACTTCTAGGAATATGATTGCTTGACCTTTGACCCTGCTTTCTCATCTATTCAGAGCATAAGTTTTCCAACTTGGTGTGCATATTTCAGATCAGACCTGATTCTAACCTTACTATGGACACTTCTCTAAGCAAAATAACAATGCTTCATTTGGGCTTCATAATGTGCAGTTTATTTATTTATTTTTCCCAGAACACACAAGGACTGACTTATTATTATCATCATTGATGCCTGATGACTCTATCTGGGTCTCCATTACTAAAATGCAAGCTCCACAGGGCAGAAACCATTTTTAAATGTATAGTTCTAGGGTATGGAACTATTCTTTTTTATTGAGAATTTTATTCATACGTACACTGTTTTGATGAATTCCAATAGTTCATTCTCTGTCCTTCAATCTTTCCCTTCCCCTACAACCAGTATCCCCATCTTATTTCATGTATTATCTTCTTAAAGTACAGAATCCTCTTAGTGCTGCCTGTCTGTGTCTGGGTGATGGAACCTTTACTGGAACATGGGTAACCTCTTTGGAACCATAGCCCTGAAGTAAACTTGACTTTCTCTTTCAAAGCAGCCAATAGCTTCTCTGAAAAGGGGTGGGACTTTATCCACAATGGGATTCTTTTTAATCTGGCTTAATCTTGTACATGTAGTGTATATAAAGTCACAGCTTCTGTCAGGTCATATGTGCAATGACCCTGTTGTATACAGAAGACCCTGTGTCACTGTAGCCCTCCACTGCATTGGCTCTTACAATCTCCATCTCTTGTAAAAGCTAGGATGAATATTTACTTATGGCTTGTTAATATGTATTTGTACAACTGTTTGGTGAGCAAGAAGATAACTAACCAAACAAAGTAGAGGTATAGAGTGTGGTTTATTCCATGAATTAAATGAATTAAAAATCACCACATACAGGAGAGAAATAAGAGGTAGAAAAGCCAGAGAATATTTCCTGTTGAATTCTCATTTATGGCTGGGCAGACGAAAGACAGGGAGGAAGAATGTACAGGATAAGTTAATTCTCCAGAAAATTTTCATTTTGGAAACAATCCAACTGAAATTTGGAGCTTGGGAAAGTCAAAGTTTGGAGTTCCTACCTCTAAACATTCTTCTTCAATTTGTCTTTTTGAAAAGGCATAATAAAATATCTATTTGATCTCTCCTATCTAGCTACATCTATTTAACTAACCTGAGACATAGGCATAGTTGTTAGGGTTGTCATAGTAACATGAGTTATATGGTTTTCAGAACACTGTATTTCCAAATTGATGGAGGATCAAGGTGTCACTAGGTTGATTAGAATTTTAGTCATATTTATTTATTTTTATGTGTGTGCTTGCATGTATCTGCATCACAGCATGTATGTAGAGGTCAGAAGAAACTTGGCAGGAGTCGGTTTTCTCATGGTCCCATGTGGGCACCAGCCAGGATGGACCACAGGTCACTGACCCTGATTCTTTTCTTCTTAGTCCCCGCTTTGCACTGTACATAGCTGTCCTCTCCCTCTGCTCTCATATACTCTTGGATCTATGTGTGCCTGTGTTCCAATCTCTTCTTCACACTAAGTTAGTCATATCACATTAGGAGTTACCTACTTGTTTCATTTAACCTCAATTTTCTCTGTAAAGGGCACGTCTCCAGATACAGTCACAGTCTGAAGTATGGATGTTCAGCCCTCAGTGTATAAACCTAGAAGGCACTGCCAAATCTTGGCATGGACCCAGCTTTGCTCCTACCTGTTTTCTCTGCTTCCAAACCATCCCAATTTCTTTGTGTCAGTCCCTGTACCTGGAACCACCTTCTACCTGGGATTCCCAGTGGCCACACCAGGCTGGGACTCAGGCAATTCAGTCTTTTTAGTTCTCCATTGCAGTCTCTCTATTTTCACTCTCAGTCCTGTAACAAACTTACCTAAAGGTTTTAATTGCTGTAGTTTTCTGCAAAGTTTGGTTATTGAATCAGTTAAAAATAAGAGACATATGGGAGGGAGAGATGGGTTACTAGTTAAGAGCATTGGCTGCCTTTTAAGAGGACATCCAGTCTCCAGTGCCCACGTGGAGGCTAACATCACCTGTTAGTCCAGTTACAGGGGATCCAACTCCTTCTTTTGATCATTGTGGGCTTCAGACATGCACATGGTGCACAGGAATGTGTTTAGACAAGCACTAATACAAATAAATAAAACCTTAAAAAGAATAAAACAGAATGAAACCCTCCAATATTTCATAAGAAACACCTTGCTTTGAATAAAACATTACTTTGAAATATATCTTCTATATAGCCTATTCATGTTGATAGACTGTGAGTACTACTAAAATTTGTCTGTGTTAATTATCTCATATTTTTAGTTCAAACACTTAGGGAGGAAAAAAATGAAACCTTCCAAATATTTTATTCACCAAATTTGTCATTCTGTGGAAAAGCTCTCAGATATGAATAATGCATTGTGGTGCAGCAGATGATCTCACATATGGTACACATGACCATGAACATAGAAAAAAAAAAAGAAACAATGAGAAAACTGCAGTACAGACAAGTGGGTAAGTTAGCACAGAAGTATCCTTTGATTTAATCCACAGTTTTATGAAGTTTTATGAAGAATCTGCTCCATTTTCTGAGCCCCGTGAAGGGAATATTATTGAATAGAAGTTGGTCATTGCCTTCCAGTGGTGATGAAGATTTGTGGGGATATGTGATGGGCATTATTCTTGTACGCAGCTAATGAGGAAGTGACAATGTCTAGTGATGTAATTGTCTCTAATAGAAGAGAGAATCTAGAGCTCAATGTCCAATGACATGTCTGATTTGGGAGGCAGTCTCCCTGAATGGAAGAGGTGAGAGCAAAAAACAGGAGGAAGCAACACTGGAGGATGGATCTGAAGCTAGCCTGGAAGTAGATTCAAAAGACCTTAAATGCCAAATGAGAAAAGTGGTCTTTAAATTCCCTTTCTTTATGGCCCAGAATGTGTACATAGTACCGCTGCCTAGGAGGATAAGTTTTGCACAGAAGGGGGTGTACAGTTTACAGTTTAGTATTTATTTTTCAACAATTAAAAGAGGAGAGTTTAAGGTTTTAATATAAAGATTAGAATGTATTGTAGAAAGGCTACTTATCTTGATCATTGGATGTTGTACACATCAAATTATCACATTGTACACGTACGTAGACTATGATATAGTAATCTATACTAGTCAAATATCTTCAGTCTAGAGATATTTGTAATAGTGAATATTAGGTAGACAAAGACTTTATGAAAACAAAGACATTACAAAGTCTTATAAAAGAAGAACCTTCATTGAAAATTTGCTGAAGCCATAACTCCGCCAATCATGGTGATACGTGATCATCATCCCAGATCCTCCAAAGCTGAGGGAGGTGGAGCACCACGGGAGCTGAGGATGTTAAGACCAGTCTTTACGATATAATGAGATTTCATTTAATAAAAAAAAATTTCTAATCAACTTATGAAAAATTGTGTTTGTGCACGTACCCGTGTGTGTGAGAATGTTTGGACGCAGCTTAAGTTTAATTCCCAAGGGCTTCCTTTTCAGAAACTTGGTTCTTGCTGTTAGTGTTAGGAGTCTGTAGAACTTTTAAGAAATATGGCCTCTTAGGAATTTTATGGGTCACCAGAGCTGCTCCCCGAAGAAGCATAAAGATAGTTCTTTTGAACTGAGAAACATCTCGTATACATGTGAAGTGTTACCCAAACACCTTCCTCACTCTCTGGCTTCAGTCTTACCCTGTGACTGCTTCCACATACTCCTTCTGTGATGCCCCTGGTGTGAGACTTTGGCATGTTCCTGACTGGTATCCTCTCCTCATTGTTGAATCACAAGACCTGTGAACAAAATGAAATTTTTGTTTATAAAAAAAACCCTCGTCTCTGGTCTTTCATTGTAAGAACAGAAAACAAACTCATGCAATCTAAAGTATGTTTCAATTGTTTCAAAAAATAATGCGAAGCCATGTCCTCAAAAAAAACAAAAAATTTTAAGGATTATTTTCTACTTTGTTGTTGCTTTGTTTTTCATCATTCTTTTGAGACAGAGCCTCACAGTATATCTCAGGCCGACCTTAAGAACATACAATCCTCCTGCCTCAGTGCTGAGATCACAAGTTTGTGTCACTGTGCGCTTACTATTGGGAGGTGAGCATTGTATGTGTTTCTGTCCTCTGCTTTACTGTCAGTTCTCTGCTGAGTCAATTATTTAAGCAGCATAAAGTTTTAGGAGGCCACTGCTCAGGTTTGCATAGTGAAGCTAGCAAGCTTTTTAAAAACATTTTTTTTAATAGTCATGTAGTAAATATTTTAGACTTAATGTATCATACGGTCCACGCTGCAACTATCCGACTCTGGCTTTGTAGTGTGAAAGTAGCCACAGACAGCCCAATAAAACTTGATTTACAAAGTCCAAGAGTGTCTGGATTTGGCATGTGGTCTGTAGCCTGCCAACCTGTCTTCCAGACAAAAGATAACGGGCATTGGATTGTGAAAACGACACTTAGATTGGAGCCGTAGAATTGATTCCAGACATGGTGATGAGGTGGAATTTACAGGGGCTGGAGACAGTCTGTAAACCTGAAGGGGAACGGAGAGGTGAACATGGCATTTCCATGTTTTGCTTCAGACATCTGTGTTCAAGGATACTGGGTGACAGATACCAAGAGAGAACACAAATGAAAGGTATATTTGTGGGAATGTGGACGAGCGATGTGTGTTGCACTGAGACGTCAGGAGGGCAGCTTACCCATATGGGCTTCAAGTTCAAAACTGCACTGAAGAACAGAACTGAGGGCTTAAATGTGTCAGTGTTCCGGTGTAGAAAATGATGAGATGTTGAGTTAAGAAAATGGAGAAGTAGGACACAGGGCCCTTAGGAATCTCACACTTGATTTCTGATACGACAGAGTGGGTTGGGCATGTTTAATTAATTGCTGTCTTCTATTCTCCCCCTTCTCTTCACCCTGGCAATTTGAAGGATAGCTTTGGGAACAAACATACTAACCCTCAGAATTCATATGCACATGCTCCCTGAGTTCCATTCATAGAGAATGCAAACAGACTCCCTTGGGAATCGGGACGCTGGCTTGTTAGCCTATAAAAACAAATGGCGACATGGAAAGCTGACAAGAAGGCTTGATTATTTTTAGGATTATTGTCCTAGGAAGCTAACTTCTATGATTTAAATATGAAGATAACTTTCCCTTCTCCAGATTCATGTGTTGAAACACCAATCTGTAAGGCAGCAATATTAAGTATTTAAGAGATAAGTCACTAAGATCAGCATGTGAATAGTTAATGCCCTTATGGGACAGGCTGCAGAGAACTCCACTGCCCCTTCCTGAGATGACACAAGAAGACACTTCAATGAGCCATAAAGTCTCTCAAAAGACACTGAATTTGTCTTGGGTTTGCACTCCCAAGCCTCAGGAATGAGGGGAAATTTGTGTCTGCTGTTTATAAGCCATTCCACTTATGGTATTTTGTCATAGCAACAAAGATGGACTAAGGTGCTAATCTGTTTCTCAGTGACAGGGAAAGAACCCATATCCTTTGGAATGTCTTCCCTATATTTTCTGTTTAAAAGTTAATTAAGGGCATTGCTTTTTTTTTTTTTCTTTCAGAAAAATCATATGGAACTGAGATACTTCATTGATCTTCACTCATGGGGTGGAAGGGCAATGATTGACATATCGGGTAGTATAGTGACTTAAAGCCAAGAGGAAAAGGAGCTGCATGGAATTTAGCCATCCCTTCTACTTGGAGTTTCTCCTCAACGCTAACTCTGCTAGTATCATAATTATTGTTCAGAGATGTAGTCCCATAAGTAAATATTTGAATGCTGAGTTTAAATGTTTCCATAGAAAAATTATCCTGGATACTTTGGCCTCTTTATGAAAAAAAAATAGGAAATGGGAAAGAGATCTAGGGCAAATTTTTAATAATATGGGTTTTTTCCTCCTTTCACACAGTGTGAAAGCTACAGTGCCTGCCAGCAGCCCTAAAACAGTCAGCCCACTTTCAGAAATCCACTCACCTCTTAAACACTTAGAGGCTGAATTGAGTGAAAACCCATTTTCAGAAGAGTTTCCAAGGAAGTAGAAAGTTTCCACACCCTACATCTTCTACTAAAAGAAATGGAAACTGTGCTCTGCCTGCCAAAGGCTGAATTGTTGTGTCACAGGCTGTTGAACATTATAATCAGCAATAAAAATGTGAACATACTTGATGCTATATTAAAGAACTCTTGCAAAGCTTAACTTAATCATATTTCTAGAATTATTATTATTATTGTTGTTATTATTATTAATTGTTATTTGCAGTGTTGTGTTTTCACATTTCAAATAATAAGAAACCATAAGAGGGGGAAATGAAGAGAATTTAAATATAGTAGTAATATAAACACACTAAATTTTTCCTTAAAAAATTACTTAATTTATTTAATATGGGGAGTCAAAGATTAACAGTAGAAGTTTTCATTTTTGTTTTTTCTGATTATTAGTATAGTAGTAGATTTTCATATAGAACCTGAAATGATTCAGAATATTATAGGAGGAAGAAAGCAGAAACAATTTCCAGATGCTTTAGATTCCTCTATTAAAACTTCAGACGGAGTTCTAGACCCCAGACCACATATGCATGTATATAAAGGTGTGATTTATATGCAACATTATGAAGTTACATAATGTTGCATAAATGGGCACACATTTTGACTTTTGTTTGGTTACATAACTCTTTCTCCTTCAACATTGTCTAGTTGATATTTTTCCAAGTCAACAAATATGAATCAACGATTAGATTTCTGGTTTTTCTCTTTCTCTCTCTTTTTTTTTTATCTACTGTTCTGTTACATGGATCTGATACAGCATGCTTAATCAGTTCCATAGTATTTTGACTTTGACCTGTTCTTTACTATTTGAATAGTAGAAAAACTATCTTGGCTTGTATAGTTTGATGGTTGCACGGAATAAGATTTTAAAATATCTTATTTATTTATAATTTGAATGTGTTCGTGTATCTGTGTATGAGTGTATAGATATAACCCATGTGCGCCTGCGTTCCACAGAAGGCAGTGAGGGATGTGCTGGAGTTGGAGTTACAGGAAGTTGTGAGTCGGTATTCAGGAAACCAGTCTTAGATACTTTGGTATAGGATCAAGGATGCTTGATTATGCAGCCATCGGTCTAGCCCTTCATAGATGAAATCCTAGAAGCAAAATCTGTCCATCCACCTGTTTGTTTATCTATCAGTTATCAAGCATTTATACTTGGGACGTCACTGGCTTAAGTAAGAGAGAAGGAATTAAGGTAGAAGAATAACAATAAATGTACAAGACTGGCATACATGTTGTGGCTATGTCATGTGAAGCAATGGAGACATTGTAGGGTATGGCTAAATTTGTTCCACACACAGAGTTCAGTGAGGAACCAATACCTGTCTACATTGAACCCCTAGGACACTCTGAAGTTTGAAGACTGAGCTGGAGGACAACCAACACCTGAGGTTTGGCAGTAGTCAAGAAGGCAGAAATGGAATCAGAGTAGTAAAACCAGAGGGTGATAATAGCCAGGTTGAACGTAGGTATATTTTGATAATGCTTTTTGTTCAAATGTAGATGACTAGGAAGAGTTCCAAAAGATAATGAAGATAGAGCAAACATACCATTCCACCTCCACCATGGTGTCTCAGCCAATAGTGAGAGAACACCTATGGTGGCTAGGTTGTCTGGGGGAACTTCCAAATTCATGTAGGAGGTAAGAAAGGAATGAACATCACTGAGGACACTGAAGGATTGGCTCATATGGAACTTGTGCCAAGGTGGAAGAGGTTGGCAATGCTGGAGAGACTACATGGTCAGATTAACAAATGAGATATATTTCTAAATAGATATGAAAGACTACGGGTGCTTTAGAATCAACTGAGGAGACATAGCTTTGGGCTTGTGTTTGATGACATTTCCAGTGAGAGTAAACTGAGAAAGGAAGATCTGCCCTCAAAGTAAGCAGCAATTTCAACTGGTAGTTGGAGGAAAAAGCACGTGGTACCTTTTTACACTTTCTTCTTTCTTTCTTTCTTTCTTTCTTTCTTTCTTTCTTTCTTTCTTTCTTTCTTTCTTTCTTTCTTTCTTTCTTTCTTTCTCTTTCTCTCTTTCTTTCCCTCTCTCTCTCCTTGCTTCCTTCCTTCCTTCCTTCCTTCCTTCCTTCCTTCCTTCCTTCCTTCCTTCCTTCTTTCTTTCCTTCCTTCCTTAAAGAGAGAGACTGCTTCAATAGACTATTGCTGACACTAGAGATAGTTTCCATGTTCTTCAGCCTTCCAATGTGGACTGAATCCAGAAGCTCTCTAGGGAGCCCTTAGGTCTTAGTAGCACTTTAGGACTGTTTAGTACAGTTTGTCATACTAAATTTAATCATGATCTAATTATGAAAACATAAGATCATTCAAAATGATGTTATAGCAGATCATAATTCTTTGAAGATAGTTGCAACAAAACTTACCATGCAACATGTAATTTAAGGTGTGACCTTACCATCTTTCTATATAAAGTTAAATTTTTATTCTTTGAATCTATGCTATCTTTATATTTCACCTTTACCATGACATTATACACAGTAGTGAGGATACACCCACAATTAATCCTTTCCAATTTCTTTTTCTTAAGCATATGATAAATAATAAAATAGTTGTTTTATTAAACAACTAAGCTGGGCTCTTGTAGTTTTGCTGTGGTAGTAATGGTACTGAGGATCATTGGTAGGAAAGGTGTGTGGCTTTTGTGAAGAACGGGGTTGACTAGGCAGATAAGCAGAGAAAGCTGCAGTGGTAGACATCTCCAGGTGGTTGATAGCACTGGTGATGTTTTTGAGCACCAAGGTAGAATGACAATGGAGCAGGTAGAGTGAAGCATATGGCTTTAAAAATATGGCTGTCTTGTTTGAAGGTTCTATTCTAAAGGAACGAGAATGTAAAGAACATGGAGAATTTAAAAAGTAAAGACACAAAGGTTAGACATAGCATGAAACATTGGGAGTTAAAATGTCAGACGTGAAGAAATGATTATGAGAGAGTGAGCAGAGCAGTTCTGAAGTACACTTTTGAAAAGCTAGAACACCATATCTCTCTCCATGGTAGCAAACATATCCATACTGACAAGCAGTCCCAAGAATGACAGCAGAAGACATACAGAGGTAACATTTCAAGGTTGGACTTGTTCATATTACGCTGTATTCACGTGCCCATTAGTTACAACAAACCACCTGGCCTCCTTCACACCCGCAGAATCGGAGACGCCAATTTTGCTTACGCAGAGCTATATTAACAAATAACACAGCCTACCATTATTGCTAATACAAGCAGAGTTTGTATATGTCAAGAGAGTTTACTATGCAGGGGAAGATTATAAGGGGAGAAAAGGAGATTTTACAGGCTGGAGAAGGGAGGGGAATAGAATCCAGGTGAGATTATGGTGGAAAGGGGAATATTGTGGTGGAAAAAATACAAGTGGGAAGCATGGGAGAGAGATGATTGAGAGAAAAGGCCTGTATGAAAATATATAATCAAACTGGTAACTTTGTATGGCAATCAAAAATATTAAAAGGAAAGCATAAGATGATGGATAGAATCAACTGGAGAGATAAAACCCACAATAACCATTGTAATGTGTAGAAACATATAGCTAATATCATTAGTCCAGAATATAACATTAGTATTAAAACTGAGCTGGACAGTGAGCACATTTTAAAATTTGGTCTCGTCGTGAAAGATCATATCGTCAACTAAAAAAAATCTAACTGAATCATTCTGCCAAACATAGTAAATGTATTGGAGTAGACACAGATCTGTGAAAGAATTCTGTGCTGGTTCTTTCCCCTTGTATGTAACTTCTTTTACAGCAGGCACCACAATCTCACCAACTTCTCTTGTTGATAAACGTGGAGGAGTGAAATGCTGGTGCACTGAGTGGGCTGGAGACTGTTCATGTCTGAAATCAAAAGCTTGGCAAACCTCTTGCATTTCTTTTTGTATTTAATTAGATACTAAAGATATAGAGACATTATTTTCTTGGAAACTCCATCTAGTTGCATGACTAAGCCTTAATTGAAACAAGGAATTGGATTTAAGGAAGGATAGCATGGAAGACAGAGTTCTTCTATTGGTATGTCACGAAATTATCCAGGGGATTCTCTTGATAAAACTGCCTTCAAAAGCTCTTCCAGTCATACACACAGCTCCCCTAAGACTCACTGATTCTTTCTGAACCTGAAAATAGAATTGTCCTCTTAGCTCCCTTTTCCTTGCTGTGAAAAAATTCAGATAGAAGCAACTGAGGGGGAAAACAGTTTATTTTGGTTCCTAGTTCAAAGTTCCTAGTTCACCATGGTAGAGAAGCATGGAGGGAAGAGAGACTTTAGCTATAAGGTATCTGACCACATTGCACCCAGGAGCAGAAGTGAAAAGATGAAGAATGGTCTTATATTTGTATTCTGCTCACTACCTATTCTAGGACCTCATCCTATAGAATAATACTCCTCACCTTGGTGGGTTTTGCCTCCTTATTTATATCTCTCTGTAGATGCTTTCTAGTACAACCCAGAGGTCTGTCTCCTAGGTGATTCTCAATCCTGTCAACTTGAAAATCACAGTTACTCATCACACAATGATATATCATATGATCAGTAATGATGAAAAGAGCTAATATTTATGAGCTAAATATGTACTTTTTGGGTATATGGACTCCTTAATTGAGTGTTCAAAACAGCTATGAAGTTTTATCAAATTCAATTTATTAATTGAGCAAAGTACATATGAAACATGAACCTCACATTACAAAAGTTGTCTAAATTACCTATGTCATGCTGAGGGAGTCAGAATTCAAATGTGTCAGATCTTGAGTTAACCAAGACAATGTACCCATAGTTCCTTCCTAAATTATATGAGAGACATTATTGGGGATTGCAGTAAATTGTTGGGTTATATTGAGATATCATAATTTTCTAAAATAGCAGCAACATGTTAGACAATGAGCAGATTATTCCATATAAATCGACCTAGTAATACATCAAGATTTTAGATTTTGTTTGTTTTGATTTTTTTCTTAGAGACATTTTAGAAAACCAAAATCAACCAACCAATGAATCAGCCTATCAACCAATTACTGTTTGGACCCCCTGAAATCTAAGTCACACAAATGAATTCTACACTTCCATATCAATGGACTATTGCTTCTGATTAACCCACATTTTATTATTTTTATGCTCTAACTTTTAATATTTTATTTTATTATCCTTATTAACTTAATTATTTTGAGCACCTGTTATATTTAGAAATGTTTGTTTTAAAAATACATGATGAAGATTATCTTCTTTGTTCATGCTGGCTTCCAGATGATTGACTGAAGCAGGAATGTCCACTTGATGTAGTATCTCATCACGTGTAAGACATCTTAGAGCAGGCTGGAGAGATGGCTCAGTGGTTAAGAGCACTGACTATTCTTCCAGTCATCCTGGGCTCAGTTCTCAGCAACCACATGGTTGCTCGCATCCACCTGTAATGGAATCTGATCCCCTCTTCTGGTGTGTCTGAAGATAGCTACAGTGTACTCACATACATAGAATAAATAAATCTTAAAAAAAGAAATCTTAAAGCTGAATGGTAACTCAAGATTTTGTATGAAGATGGAAAAGAATGTCTTGAGACTAGCTAGCCACAGGTTGGGTTGGAAACTTAAAGCTATTTATAGTTTCACACTCAAGTTTATATTGAGAAATTATCCCTAGCTTACCTTGAAAAAATATTCTGGTATTACTATTTCTGATAGGGCTTTTCTGTTTCTAGTAGTAATTTTATTAAGAATTGAAGCTTTCTTCACTAGCTGGTAATGCTCCCAAAGAGATAATTGGATGGCAATTGAATAATGGATTAGTATATTGATTAATTCATAGTTGAAGGGGCAATTAGAAATTTGTGTTCAAGTTTCTTGAAGGGCAATGTCATATCCAGACTGAATATCTCAGGAATCTCTGTCTATACCTTCTATTTCTCTCTCTCTCTCTCTCTCTCAAAGACACAATAACAAATCCTATTTATTCTTTCACTCTCTATATATCTATATATATATGTAGAAGTCATGAAAAACCTTTTCCATATTTAAGCATCAAATGTCCTGAAAAAAGCATAAAGACATAGTATATTAAAGGCATAGTATTTCCCAGTGTCTGTATTGGAAAGGGGATGAAGCATTTAAAGGTTTGGCATTGAAAGATGTCTTGAAGTCATTGGAATTATGTGCTCAGAGAGGAGAGTGGACCTCTAAACCTTTTCTTTTTCTATCTTTTTTGTTCCTTGACCTTGAGGTGGCAAGCTAATTTTGTTACTGACAGATCTGGCTATGATGTCTTACGCTGCTGTAGACCCAGAGTAATGAAATGAATCCTCCCAAATGGTAAGCCTTTTCCACTTACAAGCAGGTCATCTCAGGCATTTTATTAAAGTACTATAAAGAAAGTAGTTTTTGCTTAAGACACGTGGTGTCTGGATATATGGCAGTTGATGTGTACAGTGAGGTGTCAGAGTAGATGAATTGACAATACAAACTTCCCTTTACTTCAGAATGATTCAGGTATCCAGTTTGCGTTTATGGGCAGTTTCTTAAATGATGCTGGTTACCATGGTAATATAATTTACTTATCCCTGCTTTTATGTAAAAACAAAATGAACTGAGATTAGAAATATATGAAGCTATTTATTGCTGTGGAGAGCTAATTAAAAATTTAAAAAACAAATGAATTTTGTAACAGGCTTTCTGAAAGGCACATGAGAAGGCAAACAGCTCATTCAAAGATGCCTATTGATAGCAAGAAAGACAAGCCTGTCTGATCTCATCATTGACTATGGTGATAAAGGCTTGGTAGTTCCTATGGGAGTGCAGAGAGAAGGTACTGCAGACAGATGTTGTTGGTGTGACACTTGGTCTTTTTAGTAAATGATGAGTCAGAAGTAGCCAGTTATAAAACCACCAGGATGGAATAGGCAGATGAAACTGGGGTGAGAAGTGGTGATACCTTTCCTAAGACTGAAAATACTTATTGCTTAAAGTACAATTCAGTAAAGCTATGTTCTTCCCAAGGCATTAGTGAGACTAAGTAACACCTGATGTACAGAATCAGAACTCAGAGGTGCCTGACTCCAAATCTGAGTTCTTGCAAGCATGCCTTGTGTGACATATGATTTAATAACATGAGAGAATTTATAGTACTTTGTGAGCAGGAGAGAGGTATGTGATATGGATATATTGGTACCAATGAGGTGTCATTTGGCTCTCTCTACTTTTTTATTTTGATCTCTTTGAGGTATTTGACCATATATTTAGAAACGTGGTATCTTGCATGTGTTGGAGGTGAGCAGAGTGTATTGTTTAAAGATGTTTAGTGGGTAGATGTGCTTCTGGAGATGTCCTTTAAGCTCTTAGAGGTCAGTATCATAATGTGAGCATATGACAGTACCTCAGATAACATTACTGGCATGAATATGATGAACAGGATAAAGGTTCTAAAGAGGGTAGGTGCATTCTGTGTAAATTTATCACTAGAATACAAAGTCTTCTATACATCTGCCATAGAGGAAAAAGCTGCTTTAGCATGATATGCACTATTTTTCTTGGCTTTGCTAAAAGACTTGGAGAGAAAGAGATGAAATAGAAAAAGAGAGAAAGAAAAAATAGAGACGAGGAATGGAAGAAAAGACAGACTAAGAAACAATTGATGTTCTTTAAATGTCTAAACCATAGGTGTATACAAAGCAAAGCATAATGTGATACTGCACTTCTCATGTTATAATAAGTGGTAAAAATCCGGTAGCTTTGTAAGTAAGAAGTACTATATGACACTAATTTAGGAGAACATAGTTACAGAAAATCAGAGACTAATTAACAATGTGAATTTTT
This sequence comes from Mastomys natalensis, assembly GCA_021653895.1. Classification (NCBI taxonomy): domain Eukaryota; kingdom Metazoa; phylum Chordata; class Mammalia; order Rodentia; family Muridae; genus Mastomys; species Mastomys natalensis. Next base: position 252,319 of record JAJTUV010001016.1, on the reverse strand, counting down.
CCTTCAAAGTTTTAAAGAAAATCTTATAACATGTCAAGATATACCCATGAGTGCAATAGTGGCCTAACTGTCCCTGGGGTAACCAACATATTCTTGATTAAATCTGAGACCTGCAATAAAGGGAGCAAGGTAGTATATATGGCCTCTACTGTAAACCAGATCAAAAGCCCATTGATAGGGAGGTCTAGGCCGTATTGGGGTAAGTCTACTATTCATGCTTTGTTAAGTGGCCATGTGGCTAATCTGCCTTCTAAATACCTACATTCATACCCATGAACTGATCCAGCTCTGAGCCTTATAGTCTCAAAGCCTCCTTTGCCAGTGGGTGATAATCAAAGCAGAGACTCAGAATTTGCCCCGGTGCTAAGTGCTCAGCCCTAAAAGGAGCATCTCTATGGCCAATGCCCAGGGAACATTGTGGAAGAAGTGGTGGAAAGGTTGACAGAGTCAGAGGATGGGGATGACTGCTGTAAATGTCATCTTCTAGATATTACCTGGCCATTACAATGATGAGTGCACACCAGATGAGGTCACCTGAATAACACCTGCAGGGACAAAAGCCATGAAAGTAGAAAGGTGATTAGGTATCAAGGTGAAGGAAGACAGCAGAAGTAGGAGGGGACAAGAAATTAACCAGGCCTATGGATCTGAATATTGTGAACAAGCATAAAACTGTCACAAATTTAAAACAATAATAAATGAATAAAAACCTCCTACCAAAGAAGCATTCTGAACACATGCATATGAATAAAATCCACTCATCATAAAAACAGCATTTTATTTACATTTCTTTATTCTGATGCATTCCGTTAGAGAAAGAAGCCTTTGCAAAAAGGCTTATGTGAATGAGCACATAGCTAATATTGACACCAACTGAAATAATGTCCTGCCAGCCCGTCATCCTCATGTGGAGTGGTTAGAAATACAAAAAAAATTTGATAGCTTTGCCAGAATGAACTAGAATACTAGGCCCAACTTTGTAAATTTGGGAACGGTTTGTCTTAGAGACAAATGAAGTCGTTTGGTTATCTGAGAAAGCGTGGGGGTTTTAAGGTTGAGTCTCTGACATCTGTGTGTGTTGAGACAGCACAGTTAGATGCTGTGTGGGCAAAGTCCCTGTCTCACCTGGGCAGCAATGGCATCTGACTTACAATGTGGAGAAATGGAGGGCTATGCAACATGCTCTCCAGGTGTGAAGAGGCTCAAGTGTTTATAAACTGGACCGCTCAGGCCTCTCAAACTTCAGACTCAGCTACGAGTCAGGGGGCAGTGATCCTTCCTCCGTAATTTCTCTTCAGCACATGGTTCTCAGTATCTTGGCAGGAGTGGCCACATCTTCATCTAGAATCTCAGCCAACTTTCATTTTGTATCTTCATTTTAAGACTTTTTTTTTTTTTTTTGGTTTATAATTTTATTTAGTCGCAAGCAATTTGGATATAAGCTACTGACTACACAATGTACCCTTTCCATCAAAATAAAATGTTATGTTCATTTTATGTTCTCATCACAGAAACACTTAACATGAGTGCTTGGTAATTTTTAAAGTGCACAGTGCTGTATTGTTGACTCTACTTACAATGTTTGATAGCAGGGTCTCAACAGCTTAGTCATCCTGCTTGACTGACACTATGACTGTTAATTACGTCTCATCTCCACTTTCTCCAGTCCTGGGAAACACTATTTAATCTTTGACTCTATGAGTTTGAATAGTTTTACTAACTCTAATTTTTTTTTTACTGCATCGTGGTGTGTGTGTATGTGTGTGTGTGTACTTATGTGTGTGTGTGTGCACATGTACGTGTGTGCGCGCATGCTTGAGGAGGTCAGAAGACAACTTGCAGGAGTCAGCTCTCTCCACTTATAGGTTCCCAGTTTCCATTTTAGGTTTTGTGTTGAGCATTCTTACCCACTGACTCTCTACTGGCCCCGAGTTTAATTGTTTTAGCACTTTGTCTAAATGTAATCATTGAATTTATGTTTTTCTGTGTTTGGTTAATTGGTTTCTGTGATGAGATACTTTAAAGTTCACTCTTGCTATGCGATATTGTACATTTGCCTTTTATTTTTATAAGGCCACATGGTATTCTCTGCTTATACTGCCTACTGCCTTTCCTTTATCTGTTCACCATCAATAGACTTCAAGGTCATTTTTTATTTTGACTGTTGCACATATGCTGAGCTGAGCAGAAGAATTCTAATTCTTCTCCTAGAACACAGTTTCCATTAATCATGATCAATACCAAGAATGACTTCTGGATTATATGGTAAGGTTATTTCTTAATGTTTGGAAAGTCTTCTACGTGATGATTTTTGTAGCAGCTCCAACAGTTTGCATTCCATTGATGGCGTGTAAATGGTTCTACTTTCTGTGCATCTTTTGTTTCCTCGCGGTTCTGAAAGATATCAGATGATGGAAATAATTTTAATCCGTACCTTTGTATACTTCTTGATGATCTATATGCATTTCTTCTTAAGGAATTGCCTATTCAAGTAGTTTTAGCATTTAAATAGTTATTAGTGTTTCTATTGTTTTGCCATCCCATCACTCCTTGAACATGCCCACTTACACACATACACACATACACAGGCACACACACACAAGTACAAATGCATACACATGCATATACACATATATACATGCACACACAAACATGCATATACACACACATGTATACACACACACACAAACACACAAAAGCAAAGATGTAGCTAAAAAGTTAGTAAAACTATTCAAACTACTAGAGTCAAAGAGTAAGTAGTGTTTCCCAGGACTGGAGAAAGTGGAGATGAGACATAATTAACAATCATAGTGTCAGTCAAGCAGGATGAGTAAGCTGTTGAGACCCTGCTATCAAACATTGTAAGTAGAGTCAACAATACAGCATTGTGCACTTTAAAAATTACCAAGCACCCATGTTAAGTGTTTCTGTGATGAGAACATAAAATGAACATAACATTTTATTTTAATGGAAAGGGTACATTGTATAACCAGTAGCTTATATCCAAATTGTATGCAACTAGATAAAATTATAAATATATTTGCAGTTGGCAGGGGTAGAGGTGTGGGGATCATCTCTAGAACATGCCAGAGACCTGGAATGGGGGAGGCTCCCAGGAGTCAATGCTAGTAACTTTTACTGAGACACATAGCAGTGGGGATATGGACCTGAAGAAACCACCTCCTGTATCCAGGCAGGATCCCCAGTGGAAGGATAAGGACACCAAACCTCCCACAAAAATTTTGACCTGAAGTTCATTTTGTTTACAAGAAATGAAGGGATATCGATGGAGCAGAGACTGCAGGAATGGCCAATTAATAACCAGTACAACTTTAGACCCAGCCCATAGGCAAGCACCAATCCCTGACACTATTAATGATACATGTTTTGCTTGCAGACAGAAGCCTAAAATAAGTGTCCTTTGAGAGGCTGTACCTAGCAGTAGAATTAAATAGATGCAGAGACCTTCACTCTAACGTGAGATGGAGGTCAACGACTCATTTGGAAGAGTTGGAAGAAGGATTGAGGGCCCGAAAGCAATACTAACTCCAGACTAAGACTTATGGTGCTATAAGTTCTCATCATGATGTACTATGTCCCCTCCACCTATAAGCTAAACTTTATCTCATCCTACTTTAAGAAAGGCTTGTAGGATAATTGGTCACAGTATAATTTTATGCTGGAGACCAATGAGTTGTGCTTTTAAAACTCATCCAGAGTTCAATTTAGCCTATATTTTTATAAGTAAAGATAAGAATTCAGAGATACATATATAATAAATCAACAAGAATTCAGAGAAAGTCCTTAAATGATAAAAATATTTAAAAGCTGGTCAATCATATATTACAACATATGTAAAATATTAATAAACTACCATTTTTAGACTTCTTTATGATTATCAAAAGAAAATAAAAAAGATCATTCAAAACCAAAAAAAAATATAATATATATGTATATATGGAAATTATTTATGATTACACACATATATAATTTTAGAGATTAACCATTTATGAAATATATTTTTTGTAAATAGTCCCACATTTTTTTGTATTGTATTTTCAGTGAGCTAGTGGCTTTATTTGTTTAAATTTGACTTATTGAAGTTACTATGGTTATTAAACTTGGGACAACAAAGGATCTTTGGAAGAAAAAAAATACTTTATGCACAGACAGGATGAATGAGAAATAGGATTTGCAATTGATGCAGTGAGATCTCAGACCTTCCTTGGGCTTTCCTCTAAAACGTTTGATCACTCCATTTCTTAATACTACTAATTCTTTTCTGTCTTTTATGCATTTCTTTGGTCATTATGTGAATACAACAAAAGCCATTTTCTCCTATTATTATTATTATTATAAATGACATTCATCTCCAAGGAATTGTTATATTTCCAATTGATTTTTAATCCTGAGAACCATTTGTGAATGAAATCATTTATTAAACAGTGAAAAAATGATATACATTTTGACTCTTGACATAACAGGGGTAAGAAGTTTGCAGAAGGATGCTTGGTTTTGAGCTCTTTCTTCCTGTCTGTCCATTTATCTATTAACTTTTTGTGAACCTTTCCTCCATTGGTTGTTTCTATAGCTGATTTAAAGCTTAGCTGACATTCCAAGCTTTTGGATTTACCATATACGACTTATATATAATAATGGGTTTCACAATGGAATTTTTATCCATGTATATAATTTATTTCAATAACAAGCATTACGCTATCTTTTCTCCCACCATGCCCACTGATGTCCATGCTAATTATCTCTAAACAGAGTTTTTCGTGACTTGTGTGTTCATGTGTGACTCAATAAATTTAATTAGAATTCTCTACAAGCACATGGGTGAGGGTTATTTATTGAAGAGAAGGCTACCTCACTGGAGAAAGTGTTGAGATTTTGAAAAGTTGGCATTCTTTGAATTCATCTTTTTGATGATATTCCTGCCCACTTTTTAAGACAACTCATGATCAGGGAGTGCATGAACCCCTGAATGTGTCCATAGCCTCCATCTTTAATTCCCCACTGTCTGTCTTCTTTCCTGATTTGTTTATGCTTTTGTAATTACTATCATTTGATTGCCCAACTGCTTCTCACTGATAACCATTGCTGGTGCAATGATCCTGTAAAGAAAAGAGCATGAACACAATGTACTCAGGTCTGTCTGTTCTCTGAGCTGTAATTTTGTGGCTGCCTTTGCAGACAATAGCAGAAGAGTAAGTACGATACACTTTCTTCTGAGTCTGGCGGAGGGCTGGGATTTGGAGGGGAAAATATGTTTGGTTTCCATTAAGATCCACACTTCCCATGCTTTTTCCAAAAAGAGTGAGTTTCAGAATGAGTAGTTGGTGGGTGTAGAAAAAAATAACTTTATATTAAACTATGAGTCAACTTTGTTAATCAGACCCAATCCCTGTCACAATTAAACATACTAATCCTATGCAAGAACTGGGAAATTGGGGAAATGAATTGGGTGTTTGTTGAATATCCAAGCCAAAATTTTCATAATAATCTCTGAGCTAGGTGACCTAAAATATGAGGTATGGAAGTAAAGGGTTACTTTTAATTTTAAAGCAAGCTAATTTATAGCTGGGGAGCAGTCTTTATCTAAGGACAAAGCATTTCTAGAACTGAGCCAATAGTCCTGTATATTGCCTTCATTTGCCAGTTTGCTTTCTGGATCTCAATTAACGGACCGATATTCATAATACTGGGAAAACTGACCAGGGACATGTCCTAACTCTTTTTCCTTTCTCCAACTGACGTAGAGGTCTTACTTAACTGACCTTTGTAGTGTTAAAAAATAGGCCAGTTGTTTATGATAAGATGTGTCTGCTCATAGACGAATTAGAAAGTTGAATCTTGATTCAATTAAAGCTGATTGACATCAGGATTCCTGGCTGTGCTGTTTTCTTCACCTCTTATGAAGTCATTATTTCCAAGAATTTCCACTTCTTGTGAGGCGCAGTTGGCCTTCTAATTCAGTTCCCACAGATGTACGTTATGTAACCTACATGCACAGTGAGTGGTCCATTTATCCCCAACCCAGACACTTGCTCTAAAGTGTGAAGGCTCTACTTAGAGACACCTAGGTTAAAACAGAGATCATGATATGCTTCCTATCATTTCCAAATGTACTCATTCAGAGCCAGACTGGGGAGTGTAGAGGGAACGTGCATGGGCAGTTCTCAAGTCTTTGTAAATGATGCCTAAAGATGCTTCCTCAAGCATGTGCCTTTCCTCAGAGCTCTGTGGTCTTACTCAGCTGTTCCTTCATGCATTTTGAAATGCAAGAGAAAACGGTAGCCTAACCCCAGTGTGCTCTAAGATGTGCTATACACATCTTGCCAAGAGAGTGAACTCAACTGACCCTGGAGATTTTTTTTTCTTCTTTTTTCTTTTTTGAGGCTCTGCAAACCTCTTTTGAAATTATATTAAAATAATTTCTTGAAAAGCTAGCTTAGTGTACTGAGGATTTTCATTTTCTACCACATACAAATAAAAGACATTTGATTTCTTCTTTTAAACATCTACATATAGTAATTTAAGTCCAACATATTTCTGGGAGTTGATGTCTATAATCGCCCCCATTCAGGTTCTGCCAGGTGAATGTATCTCAGTTCACTTTCTTTAGTCATGTGTTTAGAACTGATTAATGATTAGAAAGTTAGGAAGAACATTTGAATGTCTTCCTATGTAAATACGTTGATGCTCTGTGAGTTGGTACAAATGCAGCTTAATACACATGACTTTGGAGTGTACCAGTGATCTTAAAATGGTAATCCCCTTCTTTCAACTGAAAAATTAAAGCCTTGCTTCAAGTCGTTGGATTTCATAGTTAATCACATTTTCTGGGCACTATAATCTAAATATCTAATACTACTCAAAGCACCACCTTGAGTTTTTTATTCTTTCTATCTCTATGTCTATCTCTCTATCTCTATCTCTCTATCTCTATCTATCTATCTATCTATCTATCTATCTATCTATCTATCTATCTATCTATCTATCTATCTATCTATCTATCTATTTTTTGATTCAGGGTGTCTTGACCTAGCCCTACCTGTTATGGAACTTGTTATGTATACCAGAGTGGCCTTGAACTCACAGATCCACCTGCCCCCAAGGTGCTAGGATTAAGGGTGTGTGCCACCATGTTCAGATTTTTTTGATGAATAAATATTTAAGCACTTCTAAGACATCATCAGCAAGTTTGGGCAAGTAAGTGAAGACACTTTCTGTTATTTATTTTCAAGTGGTTCAGGAATTGGGCTCGCTTTACGGCCTTGAAGCTCATCTTCTGTCTCAAACACCAATATAGTTATGCAGTTCCTTTTTATCTGCTGCAATTTAACCCTGGGTCTGGATAACTTGTGGGGGGATATGAATTTCCCCGGGAGTCCATAAGCATCTTATTTCCGTATATAGAGAGAGTAAAATGGATAATTAGATTCAGTTCTTATTTCATCTTTTTTCCCCATTTTCCACATTGCTTAGGCTCCAGCAATCAAAACGCCACACTCCTGCATCTATTTATACGTTGTTTCCATCTTCTTCAATGGCTAGGCTATGCGTTTTTCCCTTTGAGAAACTCTCACATTTTTTTCCATGCCCAGGATTGCTGAATTTTTATGGTGGCAGCCTGCACGCTCTGTGCCATGGCTGCTGCTCGATCAGGCAAGTCTGAGTGGTCTGGCTCACCATCAGAGAACTGTCAGTCTATTCCCTTGTTTTTCTACTGACTTGTGAGCATCTGCGGAAGGAAGAATGAGTACACGACTTTCTCTCTCTGCTTCATTGACTACTTAACTTCTTGTTCTGCATGCCCTGTGGGAAACCAAAATCCTACGGAAATAGTACTGTTGAACTTATGCCTCACTTTATATGAAATGCCTTTTTTTTTTCTTTTACCCTGCTCACTCTAGTCCAATCCCACTTCCCCCGTAAGTTTTTATATGAACTGGCTTTTAGTAAGAAGTAGAACATACATTTAGATATAATCAACATGATTAAGTATGGTCTTTGAGAAGACTTTACTGACTATAAATGTTGAATATCTCTGCCATTCCCATTAATACTTCCATTTCTTTCATTCAAGTTTCTTCTTGGAGAGTCTGAGGATTTAACTTATTCTTTCTTGCCCTATGGTTTCCTATCACTGAGCCCAGTGGCCATTCAGTTATTTTGCATGCAGGTTATAATTTTTCTTAATGAATAACAAAGACTATTTCTTGATACTGTTCTATCACCCTCTGCTGCCAGTGATCCTAGCACCACTAATACATGCTAAAGAGCCTTTGTGGAGTGAGTTCAAATATGTAAGTGATTAATTTTTAAAAATTATTTTTATATTAATTTATTTTATTTTGTATATGGGTGTTTTGCCTGCATGTATGTCTGTGTACCATGTGCATGTCTGAAAACTGTGGAGGCCAGAAGAAAATGTCAGATTCTCTAAAACTGGAGTTTCAGATGGTTGTGAGCTGCCACTTGGGTGCTGTGAATTGAATCTGGGTCCTCTGGAAGAACAGCCATGTTTCAAGACCATAAGTGGTCACTTTTCATACTCACGTGAACCCGAAGGGGTCAATGTCATCTTCAATGCTCTGGTGAGAAAATGGAAGCCTCAAAGACATAGGGGCTTTTCTGAGACACACAGCTAGCCAGTTGACCAATTGAAAATTGAATTCAAAGGAGTTTGTAATGTGTTTACCATGAACATTTCTATTATCCCAGACAGAATCTTAAGCATATGTTATACCATGTCCCTCAGTGTCTCTTCTCCTTATGCTGCTTATTCATCTGAAATCTAATCCCAGATCTTTCTAGATATACTTCTGTTATACTAATTCCACATCTATAATTTTAACTGCTCTCTCTGTCTCTCAGTCTCACTGTCTCTCTCTTTGTCTCTGTCTGTCTCTGTCTCTGTCTCTCTGTCTCTGTCTCTCTGTCTCTCTCTCTCTCTCATAGTTGTAAAACATTGATTCTTGTAATTAATTCTTTACTCTATATACAGCTAGAGTGAATTTTCCAAAATGTAGCACTAGTAACGTTTTTCACTTTAACTTCTTTAGTAGTTCCTTATTGCCTTTGATAAAGATACCTTATGGAAACTGAGTTCCTACATGACCTTGACTTTCCCATCTCCTTATTTTGATTCCTTCCCGACTGACCTCTGTTTGTCAGTGGTCTTAGATTCTTTTCCTACCCCAAGATTTTCATCCAGACTTTGCTTCCAATACCCTAATTATGTGGTTTAAACAGTCACAGCCAAGTATCATCTCCTGATCTGCAAAGGATCCTTGTTACATCCAGAATGCATCTGAACATGTTCCAAGTGGAGCTTCTAGCATATGTAGGGTGGTTTCTACTTTCAGGACTGTGCTCTCCTCTCCAGCCACTGAAGTTGGTTCTCCATGGATGGCTTTCACGGGAGACTGCCCATGGGTCTCTTCCATGTAAAGAGACAGAGTATTGCAGTTCTTCCTTGTGATGATACTCTCTGGTTACAAAAATACGACTCCTTGCTGTATGGGGCCACTCTAAACAAGGAAGTAAGTTCTGAACTTGTAATTTAATTGGTTGTGGCACCCCAGTGTGATACACCACAAACTACTTCATCTAGGTCTGCTTTTCTGAGTGAGAAAAATCCCATTCCTTAGTGAGCTTGCTGTGTGCATGATCCAGGAGCCTGAATGGTTTTCACTAGGTAATCTATGGAGGTTGATATTAGTTGTTACCCAGGAATATGTTCCAGGAAGCAGATTGATATACCCAGTTATACTACCCATGGCACATTCATGTGACAAGCAACAAAGAACACACAGGGCCATAGCTAAAGAACTGCAGTCATCAATACAAGCACCCACAGTGGATCACATCCTACCCAGTAAAAGTCCTTAGACTTGCAATCTTCTCTAGACCACTGGATGGGGTGATTACATCTTATGAAAATCTTGGAGAGTACAACTCTTCTATGTGTGGATCTCTCACTCAGTGAAACGATGACATAAACTTATGTGCATTGACTTAGGTACTCAAGTTTTGTGAATTCATTTGTGTACACAGCAACACACAATAAATGCCTTTCCTTAGACAGATTTTGAAACTTGTACATTCACATAAAAATTAGCGCATATATATTTACCACAGTTTTAGTCATAATTTCCAGAAGCTGGAATCCAACTTAAATGTCTTTCAATAGATCACACAGAGAAACACAATAAGTAAAAAGAACTGTCACACAAAGCAACTTGGATTAATTTTAAATGGTTATGTTGAAAGAATCTAATTTTAAAAACAAAACAAGACACAACAAAACAAAACCCTTAGCTACAATCTACTGTGTTGATGTGATAATGTTGAGATTTTAAGAGAAAAGTGCATTTCTATGGTTATTAGGAATTAGACATTGTGAGTGCATGTGCATGTGTGTATGTGTGTGTGCGTGCACACTTGTGCGTACATGCCTGTGTGCTTGTGTGAATGTGTGCATGTGCTTGATATGGTGAGATAGCAAGTTGAAGCAGGACTAAGTGCAGCCTCTCCTACTGATGCCCAACCATGCAGGCCAGCTAGGGGAAGGGGATTCAAGATGGCAGGCAAGAGAGTCAGAGTAAAGCTCCACTCCAATTTTTAGGGGACCCACATGAAGACCAAGCTGCACACTGCTACAAATGTGTATGAGGCCTAGGCTCTAGTCTCTTTGGTGGGTGTTTAAATCTCTGTAAGCCCCCATGGGCCCAGGTTAGTTTACTCTGTAGGTCTTCTTGTGGTATCTTTCAGTCCTCCAGCTTGCTTAATCCTATCCCCGAACTCTTCTACAAGACTCCCTGAGCTCTACCTAATGTTTGGCTGTGGGTCTCTTCATCTGTTTCCGTCAGCAGCTGGATAAAGCCTCTCAGGAGACAGTTATACTAGGTTCCTGCCTGCCAGCATAGCACTGTCAGGGTTAATAGTGTCAGGGGTTGGCTCTCTCCAGTGGGGTGGGTCTCAAGTTAGCACAGTATTGGTTGGCCGTTCCCTCAATCTCTCCTCCATCTTTATCCCTTTGCATCTTGTATGTAGTCAGGCAAATTTTGGGTTGAAGGTTTTGTGGCTGGGTGGGTTGATATCCCCCTCCCTCCTCTGGAATTCCAACCTGTGTACAGAAAGTGGCCACTTCAGTCTCCATATCTCCTGCTGGTAGGAATCTTAGCTAGGATCACCCCCAAAAGACTTTGAATAGCCTCCACAGTCCTAGAGATGCCCCCCCCCCACTGATTTCTATTTTCTCTTCCAGCCCTCTCTCCCTCCCTCCCCACACCTGAGAGTCCTTGCAATCTTGGAGCTTACTGGTTTTCTTTGACTGGCTTAGTCAGTCTAAGTCTATTCCAGGATGTTCTGTCTGCCTCCTCAGAGATAGAGACATAGACATGTGTTACTTGGCTTTTTTACATGAAGGCTGGTGGTCAAAACTTATCTCATATTTATAAGACAAGAACTTTACATACTGATCCATCTCTTCATCTCTGGAATTTTAATTTATTTTTGGAATCGTACTTTTTTTTTTAATATGAAAAGCTTGGTTTTTTTTTTCTTTTTTGAGAAGTTGCCTAGGCTAATTTCTAGGGCAATTACAGAATATGTTTTTTCAAACCTTATCCTTTATGTTATTGCAGCTGTGTTTGTAGGTTATTCTTCAGATGTAACATTACGACTCCCTCCAAATACACCCAGTCTTAACTATGGTTTCAGGTAATTACCAGAACCCCTGAAGTCTCCAGGGGTCCTGAGATTAAGAAATGTTAAGGAATGTTGCTTTAGATAATATTTTTCCAGACCTTTAATCATTTTGACCTAAACCAGCAACACAAATACAGTGATCTAAGAAGCTTAGTAAGCCTCTTCAGATACTGAGGCTATGCCAACTGTTGATGGAGATGCTCATTCCTCCCTGGAGATGCTTCAGATAGCAAACGGGTGTTAATATGTTGAGCTGCTGAGCAATTCTGGTGTGACTGACATTTAAATATGCATGTTTATTTTGCATCAATTGATGTGTCTGTGGAACAAATAAATAGCGTGAATGCTGTCATAAGTGTAGTTACATGCAAATATTATGATTAAAACCAGTTTTGATATGCCTGCATTGCATTTTACAATGAATCTATGAAATAGATTATCCACATTTTATAGGCGAGAAAACAAGCTTTTAGGTTTCCTTTAGTTTATCATCCAGCGCTGATGGGCCCTGATTCCATAGCTATTCACTTTTCTCTATATAGAAGGGTCCATATGAAAATACATTCCACTTAATAATCATTCCAAAAATAATTCTTCTTCTTCAAGTACTTGTTTTTTCTCAATTAGATTTTACGTTCAGGCAGGTTACAGTTAATTTAGACTTAAGGGGAGTCCTGTGTACATTTTTGAAGTTTTATGAATTTGTATGCATATCTCTCTTTTCTCAGGCACTCAGTTACATATATTCTGGCTGCCTTCATTTTCCTGGCACCTGATCTAGCCCCTCTTCCTACCTCCTTCCACTGTCTTTTCTCTTTCCTCTATCCCTTCTCCCTTCTTCCTTCCTCCCTCCCTTCTGTAGTCCATTGAGAATGCCTGAGTATGTTTGCTTAAACTGCTTTTGGAAAGGTCCTCTAAACAGAAAGCCAGCACGATCTGATCTGTGCAACCATAATTGTTTATAGGGACCACAATCTTTCTCTCTCACATGCTCAGAATATGGCAAACATCTAAAGTAGAATGGTAAAGGTTATGCAAATAAGTTTAATCTCATCAAATACTAATAACTTGCGTTCATGGTGTTTTTACTGTCTTCCCTCTATACATTTCCCCAGCATCAGTGTAATACAGACTCTATAATTTATTCCACAGGAAACAAGACCTATGGAAAAATTTCAAATGCTCTAGTTTATAAAACTGGGAAGGGCAAAATCTACAATTTCATTTGTTTAATCTGAATCCACAGCTTGGAATTTTAAAACTACAATCATTTTTATTGACTGCTCAGTGTAGGCCATCCAAGGCTAAGATGAATAACATCTTGTTTTCAATCATGCATGAGCTAAGCAATTGTTGACAAACAAGATATATGACCACATTACTATAAATGAAAGTGCTAGATTAATCACAAATAGGAGAGGAAGATAGCAGAACTAAAATGGAGCATGGAGCAGGGTGGTATTGGGGGATGGTGGAACGAAGTTCAGACACTCTGCTGCTGAGCATTCCTACCTTAGGAAATCACTTTTATATTTGACATCATTAGAGATGAGTGGGGCAGGTTCTTAGCTATGGAAAAGAATTCTCTATTCTAAGGCAAACACCATCATGGTAAGGAATGAGACTAGCACCTTGGTGTGGAAGACACATAGAGATAGATTTTCATCCAATCAGGAGAATAGCATAAAGATTCATGGAGGGTAGATGGCTCACCCTTGGCCACAGAAGCAGCAGCTGGCCACAACTTCCCTTTGGGTTCCATGAACTGCGTCGTGTGATCTATGGGACACAAAGCCTCTGTATTTATCATATTTGATTTGATGCGGAGAGCTAGAGTTTTGATTGTTTTGAAATTCCTGAAGCTGGATGTATTCTGTTTCCTAAACTCTTTTCCAAGTAGCTGGTGTTATGTAAGTTATTTTTTTTTAATCATTTAAGGAGACTTGAAAAGTCTTCTGCATATTTGTAAAAAAGAAGTCTATTCCTAGACATCATGTTTATTTCTCAAGTGGTGGCACTATTTTTAAAAATTAAAACTTCAAAACCATGAGCCACATTTTTTAGCCATTACCCAGTACATGTTTCTCAAGTTTATGCAAAACAATGACGCAGAGAAATCACTGAGCCTACGGGGCGGGGGGGAACAGCAGCTCAATTTTAAAGTATGTTAACAAATATTATGATTTTGTTATTCAACAGTTGGGTTCATTTGGCATTTGGAAAGTTTTTCTCAAATGTAAGAGAGTGGCATATTAAGATTTATTTGTGTAATAAGCAAACATCTTTGCCTGAAATATGGTGGCATATATTTAACTAAACCAAAACCCAGCAGACAACATATTGTAAAGATTGATATTTTTCAAAGATATTTATAAACATATGAAACACTTTACTGATTTCTCAGGTTATTTTGGGACCATTTCCCTCTGTATTTTTTTAATGAGGCATATTCAGAGTAATTACTCAGATGTCTTTTTCTTTTTTTCTATTCTTCATATAATGAGTCAGCATGAATCTTATGTGTACTACTATTTCAGCACAATGTGTAATACTATTGAGGCAAATACCTTATGGGAACATTGCTATTGTCTGTCTCCTTTCACACTATGTTAACTACTTAAATTATCAGTGGACCCGTTTTTCTCTTATATATAATTTTCTTTAGAAGGATGATGTATAAATCTAGTTTATGATGACGTTGGTGAAGGTGACCGTCTTAGATGAACTGCGTTGTTGTTTCTGCTCGCGGGATAAAGTTTTAGAACACTTAAAATTTAAGGTTAGTAGAAAATTTGATAATAATAAAAGAACTTTGGCATACTGGGGTCTGTTGTTACATTTATATTGCTTTGAAGCACTTAGGCACATTCATTGTTGAATACCCTTGTTGGAGATGTGTTCACATTTTAGTTTTTAAGTGATTCTGTGCAAAGATATTTGAAGGCAGATGCAGTTGTATAATGTAGCAAATGGTTAATGGGATAGGTAGATTTCATATGGGAGTTTTTTTTTGTTTGTTTGTTTTTGTTTTTTGTTTTCTTGGTTTTTTTTTTTTTGTTTGTTTGTTTGTTTTATTTTGGCAGTTGGGGAGAATGAAGATTACAGATTCACAGCCTCTGACTGGAGGTCAGATGCATCGAAGATAAATGCTTGTTAGAGCTTCTTCCTCCAAAATTAAAATAAAACCTTTTAATATTAACAAATGCAAGAAATAAAAAGAGGGCTTGGGATGGACTAGAGAAATATATTATTTTCATGGAAATAAAAGTTTCCTGACCAATTGCATTGTCAATGGTTGTCTGTGAAGACTATGTCTGTAGACTTTCT
Source organism: Mastomys natalensis (assembly GCA_021653895.1). NCBI lineage: Eukaryota > Metazoa > Chordata > Mammalia > Rodentia > Muridae > Mastomys > Mastomys natalensis. Next base: position 237,271 of record JAJTUV010001016.1, on the reverse strand, counting down.
CCCAGAACGTTCTCATCAGGCAGCTTGATTTTTATTTGATTTGCAGAATTTATAACTGTGTGAGGAAGAGAATGTGTTGAAGAGCCAACATGAGTATTCATCTGCTTGGCAATAAAAGCTTCATAAATTACTCGGTTAGGTCTCTGACAGGGATCAGTCTCCTGTGGGTCTGGGTTGCATAAATGAGACATTTTTGTTGTCTGAGCATCGTTCCTGATGTAGACTACCCTAAAATTGTATCCTGACACATATACATTAGTAAGACAAATTTCTGTGTAAAAGATGGCCCCAGTATTTTCCAGTGTCTCCATCCAGATCTACCTCTCCCTGTTTAGCACAGTAACATATGTTCACTGTACACATAATTACAGAAACTCATTGATGAGGTCGTTGTAAGTTATTGCATAAATCATTGCGGAGCATGGGAGATAGATTCAGATATCCTTCATCACAATTTCTGTAAGCAAAGTAATATGTCTCAATGTGGTTTTGACTTTTTCACTATTTCTTGGACACTAAGTTTATGTACATTAATTAACTTTAATCCCCAAATTACCATCATTGTAGGGTGACATTGTTATTACAGAGGTAAGAGTACTCAGGCACAGAGAACTTGAAATAGTTTGCCCAACATCCGTAGTAGAGCTGTGACTCAAGGTAAAGAATCTAACTTTGTAATACACAACTTTTGGGCACATCATTATTGTGTAATTGTATTCAGTAAGTGGCATCACATTTTGAAACCTGCAAACTATTTTTGCCAATGTACGTAAATTAATTCACTATGTAATTAGGAAAAGTTTGATAGTTTTGTTGACTACTAACCAAGTACTTATTACTATATAACTCTCAACTTGATTTGGTCCTCAGAAGATTCAGATTGAGAATTGTTCAGATAAGTAATGAAATATTTCCCTCACATTGGTGGTAAAAGTTGGTTGTTTAAGAAATAAGTGTGTAAATATATCTGACATGTGAACTAAATTCTTTGTTCTATAGTCTCTTGATGTTTTTGAATTAGAGCTTGTATTCTGTCAAGTCATTGAAAATTTACTTGTGAAGTAAAATTACAAATCTCAATATTGGGTAGCTGAGAATATTTCCTATATTTTCGCAAGGCAAAAAGTTGCTGAGTGAAATGGATCTCATGAAAGGATCTTAACACCATAATTTTTGTTCAAAAAATGCCATTCAGAACAGAAACCAGCAGGGTGTGTGTAAAGTGCAAATATTCTTCCATCTGATGGATTTCTACCTGATGTGGTTTTTATACATTCCCTCAGTTCAACAGCACAGTTGAAATGGTCAGATGAATATCAAAGGGATAATTTGTTATCCTTTTCAGGTGCTGAGCCTAGGAGTGAAAACCAATCTATTATTTTCATTTCTTTTCATCATAAGGTACATTCTTGTTGCAGTTTCAAAACTAAAGATAAATTTTAAAAATTGAAAACAAAATGATTGAGAGTATGAATCTGGAAATATACATTAAAATGCCTAGCTTGGGTTAATTTATTTTATTTTATTTAATTTTACGAAGGGTTTAGAAAATTAACTATGTATTCATAGGGACTGTTCATGATAATCTAAGATGAAAATTTTTGTCTTGGCTTGTTTTGTTCCTCCCTCTCTCCCATCCCTCCACTTTTCATAATAGACTGAACAAATATTTTGATATATTGTTTTTCTCATGTAAATATTTTTATAAAGACATCATGTAGGTAATATAAAATAATACACAGAAGTAGTTATATAATAGAGAAAAATGGTTGTGTGACAGAGAAAATCAGACCCTGAACTTTATTTCCTCCTCCGAGAGAACAAAAACCAAAGAGAATCAGAGAAAATTTAATTTTTTAAAAGAATAACTTCTAACTTTTATCTTGCACAAAGGAACAGAACACCTTAATGGGCCATCACATCAAAGGAAAGCCCAGTGGTCTCACTGTTGATATCGGCTAAATGTTATAATAAGTAACACCACTACACTTCAGATGCTTCCAAAAAATGAAGCAGGGTAGCTGCTAAATTCATTTTACAATGCCAGCTCTATTAGCTGGTTTCCTAAGCCAGACCAAGCTACCGAGATTATAGAAAAGAAAATTATTGGCCAACATCTTCTGATAAAGATAGATTCAAAAAATAATTTTAAAAAACTATTTCCTTTTATCTTTAATTATATTTGCCTATGTATTGGTCTGTGCACATGGGTACATGTATTTACAGATTCTGGAAAATGGAACCAGTTCCTCTATTGCTGGAGTTACTGGTGTTAGTGATCTGCCCTGTATGAGTGTCCCCTATAAGAGAAGTACACGGCCTTAACCACAGAATCTTATCTACAGGCCCAAGATTTAAAGAAAAAAATTGAACTGGCCATCTTCTGTAACCAGGTTAGGCTCCCAGTGTGGAACAGTGAAAGGACAGCATGGTTTCTGGTTGAGTAACAGCTGGAAATCACCAGAGACTCCACAGGTTGGAGATCCCACAGGTTTCCCTGCAAGGGACTGCTTGCATTTTGCCATGCTCCTAGACTTCAGGGTCCTGACACAAGGCCAAAGGCCTCCTTCAATTGCCTTTCAGGACAACACCCCTCCTAACCTCCCCAGCTAGAGGGCATGACTACAGGCCACAGATCCTCAAGACAGATCTCCATATTAATGAGATACCTAAAGGACAGAGGGCATTGTCAATTAAACATTCCTTCCCAGACCCTCCTCCTTGCAAAAAGTATTTAACCTCAGGCCCACTCTGAATACAGGGGTATAGTTTTTATCCATTTTCTGCCATGACAATAAATATCTTAAGACCATAGCCTATTTCTCTTCTTTGGTACTCACTGTGGGGAACCGTGGAGAAGGTTTTCAACTACTAAACCACTGCCTAATCTCCTGCAGATGACCTCTCTACGATTCCAGCTACAGAGGCCACGAACTCAAGCAAGCAAGCTGAGCCAGCCATGACCCAGCCAAGAGAGTCACCGCAACCAAGACTCTCATCCCCAAGGGACGCAGCCAGAGCTCATTTCTCCCCGCTCCCCTCGTGACCTCAGACTGTGTTCTTCCACCCCGAGTGGAGTCCTGTCACTTCTCATAGCCTGATGTCTCCTTGGTGCCAAGTGGAGTGAACACAAATTCCCGTGCCTCTCTGAGCTGTGACCCTAGCCCCTTGGGGGGTCAGGGTATAGATGTGGGACCCACAATTCAACCCAACAACGGACCCACACACATACACTACAACCCAACACCCAGTGGAGGGATTGAGACACAAACCCAGTGACAAAACTTTCAACTTACAACCTGTCACACCTGTAAAATATGCTGGGGCAATGGTGGCTCCGAGCTTGTGGGTATGGCCAACCAGTGACTGTCTAACTTGAGGCCCAAGCCAGGAGAGGGAGCCTGTGACTGGATGACCAGGAACCAGAGGCTGGATGGCTCAGGACCTAGGGTATAATCAAACACATTTGACACACACACCCGCCCCTCCCCCCTTCACCCCCTCCCCGCAAAAAAAGTCAATGAAATGATTCTTAATGGTTTTCTGCTATACAGATAGGTCAGTGCCTAGCCCAAATGCTTCAGTAGCTGCAAATGTAGAGATTCATCAGCCAAACATTAGATGGAGCTCTGGGAACCTTGTAGAAGATAGGGAGGAAGAATTGTAGGAGCCAGAGACATCAAGAGACTTACAGTTGAGGATATCAAGAAAACATGGTAGACAGAATCAACTAAGCAGGACTCACAGGGAATCAAAGAGACTGAAGCAGCAATTATTAAGCCTGCGTGGGTATGTGCTAGGTCCTCTGAATACATGGTGTGTGTTTTTTTTTTTTTTTTTAAGTTTGGGGGTTTTGTGGGATTTTTAACAGTGGGAATGGGGCTATCTCTGACTGGTTTGCTTACTCTTTACTTCTACTGGGTTGCCCGTTCCATCCTTGATGAGGGTTTGTACTTAGTCTTATTGCATCTTGTTAATGTTGTGTTCAGTTGATATTGCTTGGACTCCTGCTCTTTTCTTAAGGGAAACAGAGGAGCAATGGATCTTGGGAAGAGAAGAGATGGAAAGGCCACTTGGGGGAGGGGAGGAAGGGAGGAAAGGGAAGCTGTAGTCTGGATGCATTGTTTGAGAGAATAATAAAGTATAAGGAAAAAAATCTTATCAAAATACTAATAAATAGAAATCAAAGACATGTTAGAAGGATTAACCATGAGGGACTAGAATTTACCCTGGCATGTAAGGATGAGATAACATGAGTTAATGTGCTGCAGCACATTAACAACATAGAGAGAGGACAAAGGCAATGTAACAGAGTCCAAAGATCGAGCAAAAGTCCTCAACATTTCCTAAGAGAAATCTCTCAATAAGGGTCTGGGAGATGGCTCCATCAGCAAAATGGCTATTGTGTATGCATAAGCTCAAGCTTATATCTCCAGCACCCCTGTAAATGGTCGGGGGGCATGGCTTATATCTGTATTTCCAGTGCAGAAAGTGCGGAGACAGGTGGATTTCTGCTGCCTGCCAGCCAGTCTAACCAGTTAGTGAGCTCGGTGAGAGACCCTGTCTCAAAACAAGGTAGACAGAGGAATCAACTGTGGTCCCAATTTGTGGTAATTGAGTTAGCTCTGGCTGTCTTTCTTGTCCCTAAAATCTCCACAGACCATCAGAACTCAAATATACAAATGCTTAAAATTAATAAATGATTGTAGTAACATTGAAATATATAGAATCAATCTTTGAAAATCAGTTAAATATCTCTATTCAATAACTACAAAATTTCTGAAAAGAAGTCAAGAAAATAATTCCATTTGTATAAAGTAAATAGAATAAAAGACTTAGGAATAACTTTGGCTCAGAACATGAAAGATATCCACACTGAAAACTTTAAAATTCAATAAACTAAATTGAAAGGTCATAAATAAATGGAAATATATCTTGTGGTCATGGATTTGAAAGATTAATATTACTGAAATATTCATTTTAAGCAATTTATTGATTAATTGCAAAGCAATCATAGAGTCAATGCAAGCCAATAGTAATTTTGCATAAAAATAGACAAAAATGTAAAATTTACAGAATCATACAATGCTCTTGGTAATGAAAAAAATAATTTTGAGTAAAATGAAAAAGTTGGAGGCATCATCTTATGTAATTTCAAAATCAACTGCAAATTTCTTATAATCAAAAGTATGTGGCACTGGTATTAATAGAAAGGAACTGACAAAGAGAACACAATGGGGAATCCAGAAATAAATCCACACATTTGCACTTACTTGAATTGTAACACTACTGCCAGGAACACACAATGGGCAAAGTGTAGCCTTTTCAGTAAACATTGCTGGGAAAACTGGATGCCCTTTCACAGAAGAAAGGTGCTGGGATCATATGCCGTACTATATATGAACATCCATCTCAATTGATGCCTTTACAGTCTGAGACCCAGGGACCTGAGGCAGGTGTAAGTCTTCACTGAAGAGCTGAAGAAGCAAGGTTGTACTGAACATGGGCCATGCCACAGTTGTAGACACATTCAGGAAGAATGGAGCTTCTAGGTGTTTGCTGGTTTCCTCTTTTCCCCCCTTTAATTTTATCTTCTCTCTACTGCTTGTTGGATGCTGGTGCTCACATTGAGGAGAGATATTTTCTTCCTTGAGTTATTGGCAACTCAGTCATCTTATGGACATCCTCAGAGGCCCACCCAGAAGTGTGCTTTCCTCGTATTCTGGGCATCTCTCAGTCTATTAACAATCAACATCAATTGGTATCTAATGTAAAGTGGCTAAACTCACAGAAGCAGGCAATAAAGTGTAGCTGCAGGGTGATTGGAAATTGAAAGACACTGGTCAAAAGGATATAAAATTTCAGTTGGTAGGGGGAATACATTTAAGAAGCCTGTGTAGTCAGATTGTTCATCCTTGAGTGAGAATGTCTGGCCAGTGTGACAAAGGAGCAAACACTTGATTTTAGCTCATTGATTCAGAGATGTCTATCAAAGCAAGGAGGGTGGGGGGCAGCAGAATGGCCCACATCATGACTGGTAAGAAACAGCAAGACATAATGCCTGTACTTGTTCTAGAACCTTTCCTCCTTTTCCATTTTATTTTACGGGAACCCCAAGCCTATGGAATGGCGAACCTCATATTTATGTTGGTTCTTTTTCTCCCTATGAAATCCTTTCAGAATATGGCACTCTCAGACCCCCAAAAACCTGCTTTATTAAAACCCCAGTTATTTATCTAATCAATTTGATAATCAAGATTAACCAAATATACCTCTTGCTAACTTGATTCCAAAACACATCTCTGTAGACTATCACATTCTATCCACTGGCCTCTCAAAAGCTCATCTCACATGTATCTCATAAAGAAAAGTTCATTCATTCTTTCCTGGAGTCTGAACAGTTGTAATGTTGCTCAGAAAATGCTAAGTTTAGAGTCTTGTCTGAGACTCAAGGTGGTTTCAGTTGTGTGACTGTTCAAAAAGTTAAAACCAAGTTGTGTATGTGTAATGTACAGTGGTACCGGCATCTTCAATCTGATGGAGAGGAATAGGCAAATATCGAGAGAGGGTTAGATCAAAGGAGGGTGGAAATCCAGCAGGAAAAACATGAAGTTTCTTAGCTTTACTTTCGTAGTCTGCCATGTGGTGGAAGAATGTGAACCCAAGGCTTTGGACTGGACCACTTCTGTGCCCTCTGCTCTAGATTGGTTCTACTGGCTGAATTCTGCTTTCCTCTGCAGAGGTTGCTTGCTCTCATCATCTCTGGCTCTGGGAGACCTGCACTGCATATTTGACTTCCCTCATAAAGCTCTAAACATCATTTTTTCTGAGGCTGCCTGCAGGAATCTGACCCTGTTGCTCATCATCTAGCCTACTTATCCTTCTTGGCTAGAAGATTCTTTGACCTTCTATTACCTTTACCACACACACACTCAGGGCATATCTCCCAGTGCCCTTACACAATATATTCAGCTCTTTTCAATAGGCCTAAACAGCTACACTTTCCTTGGCTCCAATTCTACAAGTGCTTATTTTCCTGTCAAATTGTTGTTGCTTGGACCTTTCAGCTTCTTTGATCACTACAATCACTGTAAATGTGGGTAAAAGGAGTAAGTGGAACTTTTGGTGTAGCTTTGATGAAGTGCTGCCTTGAAATTTCGTGCACCAAATTAACATCTGTTACCTTTAAACTTTGTCTCTCACTAAGTTTCAGGGCATAAAAAAAAAAAAAATGTGTATAAGGTCTTTTCCCAGAATGCAACATGCATGGTCTCTAGTCCAGTTCCTGGCTGACTTCTGTCTCTTATCTGAAATCTTATAAACACACTCTTCCCTGTGTTCTTACTAATAGTCTGGTCTTCAGAGCTCTGCTTTGACTCCTGAAACAAGTCTCATGGCACCATGTAGCTCCTTTAGTCCAGATATCCAAATGTATAGTGGGCATATGTTCTATATGTGTTATGTATACACACACACACACACACACACACACACACACACACACCACATACAGAGAGATTCTAAAGAGTCCTGTGTATGATGAATATCTGTAACTTTTATCAATTAAAACTTAAATATGTGAGAGGATAGCAAGATTGTTCAGTGGGTAAAGGCACTTGCTGTACAAGCCTGTCAACCTTACTTTGATATCTGGAACCCATGCAAAGTTGCAGGGAGAGAACCCACTCCACAAACTTGTTCTTTGAGCTCTATCCTCAAACCATGACACACCTGCCTCTCATTCCCCATTGTACACACATTATACACAGAAATTAAACACAAATTTTAAAAGGGAAGTGATAGATGTTCACTGTAAACATTCAATTTAGACTAAATTTGAGCTCTTATTTTCTGATGGGTTATACCCAAATGACTAGAGTTTATTTTGTTATGATTTTGAATAACTCAAATGTAACACTGAGTAGTCTCATTTCTATTTTTATCTAAATTGGATCTCTCTCATAATACAGGGTGCCAGTGGCAAGTGATACATTGCCTATGGGTGCCTTCTTATTAACCAGCATTAATGATTGTATCACAGAAAAATTTCCACTAAATGTCATTTGACCATGTCTACATAAGTGTATCCATTTCAAAACTTAGAATGTTGAGGTGACTTAACCTTTACTAGAGTTTAGAAAGTAATTAAAAAAAAACAAACCATGATCATATAATGTGTGCATACATATATGCACTTGGAATGTATCATTTAATGGTTTAACTATTATTGTATCATTTTAGTAAATTGCATTCATAGATTATGTTATTTCATTCATTAACATTCTATGGGGCTAGTTAGTAGGTTTCAGCTTATCAAATCATCCATTGACAAATCTATACAAGTTAAAAGAGAAGACACATACATGTGTGTTTGTTTCTGAAAAATTAAAAGACTTGTTTTGTAAAATTGCACACTAAACATAATAATGTTTATGGTGGAAAGATGGATAGGGTAGACCACACAAAACCTATGCTATTTTATAACCAGAACAATAACAAGAATAATTACTGGGGCTTAATGAGATAACTTGGTTACTGGCAGGCAGCAGCTCAGTATGTTTGGAGCTGTTTCAAAGGACATGAAAAACGTTCACCGTAAGAAGAATTGAAATGCTGACGTGTGGCTGCCAAGATGGTACAAATGGAAGAGGAGCTACGATCAGCAGGGTTGTGTGAAGGTTGGGAACTGGAGGGAATAAAACAGTCAAAAGCAAATACTATCACAAAACTGATTCATGTACTGGTTTTGGAAAGAGGCCCTGGATGCAGAGTTGTCTTATATTTCTGAAAATACTGAGAAAAGTTCTTCTACAGATGATCTGAGGAATTTTTTCCCTTTCTGCTGAAGTGCATGGCCTTCTAGCAAAGAATGAGTATAAGATGCCCAGCCTGTGTGTTTGAGCCTATCTATCTTATAGAATCTTGTTTCACAATATAGAATGGTTTTCTAAAGAGGTTTATGATTTCTTTATGTATATGTGTGCATGCCTGCATGAATTCATGTGCACTATGTATGTGAAAGTCTTCACAGAGACCAGAAGAGTAAATCACATTTCCAGGAACTGAAGCCACTATGTGGATGCTAGGAACTGAACCCAGGTCATCTGCAAGAGCAGTAAGTACTTTTAACCAAAGTCATCTCTCCAGTTGTAGTGGGACAGAATTCTCAAATCTTCTATGCATGTAGCAATTGCTTGAAGAGTTTTTTTTTAAACTTAAATTTCTAGTTTATTTTTCTCTTCCATTTTCTCTTTCTTCTACCTCCCTCCTACCTTCTCCCTCCTTCCCTCCTTTAACCCCCTCTCCCTCTCTTCCTCTCTTCCTTCCTTCCTCCTCTTCCTTCCTCTTCTATGACAGAGTTCTTTGTATCCCAGCCATGCTTTCAACTCTTATGTAGCTAAGGATGATCTTGCCCTTCTGATCCTGCCATCTTTGCTTCCAAAGTGTTGAGATTAAAGACATGGATCACCACATCCCATTTAGGTAGAATTTAGGACTGACCCAGCACCTCAGTAATGCTAGGCAAGCACTCTACCAACATAGCTCCATCCCTACCCTTCTCGGTCCAATTTCTGACTAATCTCCAGCGAAGCTGATGTCAGGACTTGCACAGACCCTCTTTAATGTGGCAAGGCTGATGCAGAGCAGATGTATAACATGCTTGTTTCTTTCATATGTGAGCTTCAAAGCCACAGGAATTGTGTTGAATACTAAATCCATACTTGAAGAAAATGAGACCAAACAGGAATAGCTCAGTGAAGCGTTTTGAATAAAGTTTTTGCAGACTTCCAAATGACTCATTCTTCCTATTCAGAGAATTGGGATGCTTGGAATACTGGCAGACCCTGATTTGGAGTGATGTACAATTACAAAGAGCAAGTACCTCAACAGAATCAGCCTTTGTCAGTTTAATTATTGATGAGGTGTATATGCCAATAACTTTCCAAAGTATGTGTGAGCACTGGGAGTATGTACCACCAATGAAGCATGTCTATTGTTTATTTACGTAATTATTTTAATTTACTTTTTAAGAATTTCATAATGTATACAAGGAAATATAATGATATCACTTCCATTTTCCTTCTTTAGCCTCCCATCCTGACCCCAACACTGTCCACACCTAATTTCACATCATCTTCTTTACTTTTTAAATAACCAAATGGTGTTGCCTATATATGTATGGGTCTGAACTATCCACCAATCATGGGCAACCTACCAAAAGCCAAACTCCCAAAGAAGAATGATTCTCCCTCCTTCAACAGCTAGAACTGCCAATAGTGCTTTAGTTAGAGATAGGCTCATAGGAGTTCATCACCCATCCATACTCTGTCTATGGCTAGAAAGCCTGGTTGAATGTATAGGCTCTATATGATTCCTCATCTTTTCCCCATCCTGTGAATGAATTATTTATGTTATGGACAAAACAAATTATCATTATTATTAGAGATAAACTTTGGATAAAGTAGAAGTCCACAGTTTCTACTGAATATATACTTCCATAAGGGGTGTGCTGTATGGGCTTGGCCCCTTCATGCCTCTGAGCTTGTGGTGTCTGGACTGGAAATGAAGGGGCTGCCTTCTGTTGCAATACTAGTAGGTTTGAAATTTGTAAGACTCTGGAGGGAACCATTCAAATAGTGACCAGCCAAAAGGCCTTTTTTTTTTTTTTTTTTTTTTTTTTTTTTTTAAATGACTTTCTGGACAAATTGAGTGAATTACTTTTTAAATCTTTTTAAATTCATTCTTGTCTTTCTATGCATCATCAGGTCTTTTTTTAATACTAAGTTTTTATAAAGCTTACTGGGCCACTCCTTAAAAATAATAAGTGAAAATCAGGACATACAGAAGAAGTGAGACAAAAGGCGAGAACTTACTCCTCACACTGTCCTTTCACTGCCTCGCGTGTACTCTTACATATGGGCTCTAACGTTCACATCATTACACACTCACACAGGCACATGCAGAATAAGGAAATTAATTAATTAAAACAAAAGATGTGGGAGGTTTGGGATTGGGGAATGGCTCAGTGTGTAAAATGCTTGCTGTGAAAGTGTGAGGATGGGGGTTTGGCTTCTCTGTGACCCATACAAAGAGCTGGGTTTGGGGATCTACCATTCCTGGAATATCAGCACCAGGGGTTGTTTAAGAAGCAGCCGAGACAAGCAGACCCAGGAGTCTCCACAGGCCAGCCAATCTATATCAAAGGGTGAGTTTCAAATTCAGTGAGAGGCCCTGTCTCACAAATAAGGTGAAGGAAAATAGAAAGACATGCTGTCATTGACATGTCTATACACATATATACATTGCACACACACACACACACACACACACACACACACACACACACTACTACTACTACCACCACCACCATCAACAACAACATGACATGGAAACTTTAATATCAGTATATATCAATAGATGACAATGGTTCAAATTCAATAGTAGAGAGAGATGTAGGAGCATACAGCATATGGATGAATGGTCTCCAAAACACTATAGAGGAATTATGGTCCTCCAGTGAAGAAGACTATTCATTTGATATAACTGTTTTATAGCTAGCATTTTGCTGGTTCCTAGGGTGCCCCAAAGGAAACAAAGATATGTTCTTATAGAGTACATAATCCTATGTCGGAAAGAGGAGTAAGTAAATATGAATATAGCAGTTACACATCCATATGTGCAAGTTTAACCAGCTAGCATTTCTAAGACCTATTATGGTTGCAAGATAAAAGCTGTGGCTTCTTTAAAGGATGCTAAATCTCCTTCTCAGTTCCTTTTCCCTCCAGAAGAAGCCTTTCTAGAGAGACTTAGAGGGTGACCTCCAGCTGACCTCTCTACCAGGCCAACTGAACTTTCCATACCCTCCTGTCCTTCCCTTTTAGGCAACCTAAAACTGAACTTTGCTCATTAAAGCCCTAAAATTTCCACCGAGGGACATTCCCAACCACCACCTTCTAAACACGCAAGGTATGAAAAATAACAACTTCAAACTGACCTGCCCAAGAGTGCATGCCCCTCCAAAGGTAGGAGATCTGTCCTCTCTGAAAAAGTAGAAAGGGGTTTCCCACTACTAGTCCTTTGTTTTGTTTGCAGAACACTTTGCAGAAGTGAGACTTTGGAATGAAGCCCAGCATTGTCCTTACTTGTTTGAGTAATCCACCTCTCTCTGAGCTTTTTATCTATTTGTTTATCAGCTGGGCAATCACCAAAAATACAAAAACACTGTACTAGTTATAGAAATATAGCTATGATGAATCCTGGGGCAGAACAGTAGACACTTGCTTGGAGATTAATGTGAAGGGGATTTGATATAGCTTTGGACTTCAGGAACAGCTAGCCTGAAGATGCTGAGATATGAACAGAGCTGGGCTTTAATGGATTAAAATAAAGGAGAAGTGGAATTTTCTGCTGATGGTGAAAAATTTTCCATATGAAGATTAGACAGCAAAGTACCTCAACAGCCTCGAAGTGGAAGAATGAAATAGCTGAAAAATCAGTATGTTTTGAATTTCACAGTATCTAAAAGCATGATGATAAAATGGAAAATGTATTAATATACTTAGTGTATATATACATGCCATATATACATATGTATGTTTATATATATACATATGTATGTTTATGTATATATATATGTATATATACACATAATATAAACACATACACATAATTTACATGTAAACTTAAAAAAATTAGCACTTACGGTGACATGGACTATGCTATGGATTATTTTTAGGTTTCATGTTATTATATTGGTATTCTCATGGTGTTTTTATTTTAAATGAAGAAATTGGGAGAAATAGAAGTATGGTGTTAGGTATGGACCTGTTGACCTCACTTTTAAGTTTCTTTTAGACATACAAATGGTCATGTCCAATGGGCAGCTTTGTTGATGGATTTATCACAGCAGAATCAGAGACACATTTTTCAAAATTGTCTGTATGTGAGATCTAAGAGAAGCTATATGTTTGCATGGCAGGGGACATCTATAGAAAGAGGCATCCAACAGCAATGGCAGAAATGGAAAATAGCTAGGTGAGGGCTGAGCAATATCTTGGATAGAATAAAACCCAGGATGTGTCATAGCAGTCAAGAGAAGAGAGCTGTTCAAAAAGCAAGGAAAGGTTAATGTTGGAATTCTGGGAGAAGGCCAGTGGAAATAAAAGCCAAGAATTACCCTTTGGGATCTGTTTTATGGAGGTCATCAGACAACTTACCAAATATCATTAAAAATAACCGACATGGAGTCAGTTTGGAGTTTGCTTTAGAAGACAATCTTAGGGGAAACAGTAGAGACTCTGTGTGCTGTGTGTGCTGTATGTGTGTATGTGTATGTGTGTACTGTGTGTGTGTCATTTAAACTATAATAACTATATGACCTAATTATACTCTAGACTTCAATTCTGCTAGACTCTTCTTACTGAAAATGTGGCCTTCTTTTGAATATGCCTCTTTTGAGTAAGTTATTCATAAAGGATACAAGAGAGAAAGGGAAAGAAGTAACAATAAGAATTTGACGTTGACTCCTGGAGTCTTCCTCATCAAGCTGAAAGGGATACCTGGGATGAGACTATTAACTCACCTCTGTTCTGGTCCTTTAAATGAGAGCTTGGTCATCATGAATGCCTTGATGTGAAACTGTCAATTGAGTTTTAGTTAATACTAGAACAAGTTAATTAGCTTATAGGAAAACTAGTAAGAAGTTTCAACTAGATACCTTTGAAAGGGATTCTTTCATTGCGTACTCAAAGCAGCAAGAACCTTTTATCTGATGAAGATGTAAGATGAGAACTTTCCTTTAGTATTCATAAAAGTGATAAAGGACAGTGACTGAAGATCAGAGGCTTTCGGGTTTCTCAGAACATAGTGCAAAAAGCATTACTGTTATTGAGTAGGCAATGTGAGGAAAATCAACAATTTTATTTTTATTTGATCAAACCTACTAATTGTTAAGCTTTTCTAGCCTCTGGTAGCCCTCAAAAAATTAAGCAGTGATATAAGTGAATTGATAATAAATGTATCGATTTAGGTTTCTGTGGCATTATAGTACATAGAAAAATCATGTACATGGTGCCCCCTGGGAGCTGAGTTGACTCCCTGGCTATATTCTATGAATTTCTAAGGTGTATCTTTCTGTAGTAACTTCTAGTCTGGCTTTGAGCACACCTAATGTCTGTCCTGAAAGCCTGTTAGGAAAACTTTACCTTTCTTGGCAGTGCCACACATTAGTGACATACAATATATGAAAGTTTTCTCTTATTCTTTGATAAGTGTGAATCAGATTTTGGTGAACAAAAGAGGGAAACAGGGAAACAGCCATTTCTTTCCACTTTTGATGACTAGAAAGCTGTATTCTTTACCTTTGAAATCTGACTAAAGAGTAAGACTACATTCCAAAGTATGTGTATTTCTTCAAAATTTCTTGGAAACTTTTGGCCAAAGCCTCCCCCTTTGAACTTTCCTGGATCATTTTTGAAACTTTGATCTCTTTCTATTTGGTCTCTCCTTATCAGCAAAAAAAACATCGATGCCAACATGGATGGCGAAAGACATCAGCTGTGTGCAGTGCAGGTAGACCTGAGATATCAGGGGAATTTTAATATAGAGAATCCAGTTTTGAAAAACAGACTTTCCAAGATGCTAAATCACACCAGCCTTATGAAATAATACATTTCAAAATTTATTACTGCAAAAAGCTCTTGATAAACCACAACTTTCTGTTTCAGAAGAAAAGAACCAGAAGTGTCTTTGGTCACCAAAAGACCTCAGATCCCTAATGTGGTATCTTACTAATATGGCTAGAACCACATTAACAAAACTTAAACTTGGTATCAATTTTCACAGTGTCCAAATAGAATAGATTAATTTACATGAATTCCTATGAACTATGGCCAAATTTTTAGCTTTTTATTGAATCTAATTTTAAAGATTTTTTTCCCTTAATTTATTTACTTATTATGTTCTGATCATAGCCCCTCCACAGTCCCACTCTCACACATCCCTGTCCCCATTCTCTCTTTCCCTTCACCTCTGAGAAGGGAAGGCTCTACCCATGGGCACCAACCCACCCTGACACTTTAAGTCACAGCAGGGCTAAGGGCATTCTTTCCCACTGAGGTCAGACAAGGCAGCTAAGCTAGGGAAAAGGAGCTAAAGGGAGGCAACATTTTCATAGTCAGCCCCTTGTTCACTGATTAGGGGACCCATATGGAGATAATGCTACACATCTCCTACATATGTGTAGCGGGTGTAAGTCCAGTCCATGCATGTTCTTTGGTTACTGGAATCTAATTTTTATCAGTGTAGATTCATCAATAAATGTATGCCAGTGTATGCATAGCAATGAGTTTACACACATACACACACACACACACACACACACACACAACACACATACACACATACATCAATAAAATTTATAAACAATTCTTGTGTAAACTTACCTAAGGGTTTGCAAAGTCTACTCAGTGTCCATGGCTCACTCTCATGATACACTAAGTTGATGGCCCCAATTCTCTCTTTCATCTTCTGTGAGGCTGAGATTCAGATTATTTCCTTTATGGGAGTAAGAAAAGAATTTTTTGGCAATTCTTTAGTACCAAAAAGTTTTAAAGTTCATGATCTGTTATGGTTCAAATATGAGATGTCCTTCAGAAAACAACAGTCCTCAGCAATAGGCCTTTGGAAAAATAATTGGATAATGAGGACTTTCACTTGTATTTATGGATTCATCACTTGATATGTTCATAATCTGATGATTTATCAGGCAGTGATGGAGACTTAGGAAGTAGCATCTAGTTGGAGGGAATGAATACTTGTATACATGAGACCTTGGACTATCTCTACTCCAGTTCCCTCACCTCTCCACTATCTGCTTCCTGGCCACCATGAGGTGAATAGCTTACTGTGCCATATGCAGTTCACATTATGATTCTCTGTCTCCTCTTAGGTCCTTATGCTAAATTAATTCTCTAAGGTATGTTGTCACAGTGAGAGGAAGCTGCTTCCTTCATCACCCATCTCCTGGGTCTCTGAATAGCTGCTTTTTTACCTTTCACTGGGAATCCGGAAGGCCTCATGTTCCCACCATATGACAGTTCTACTGCTCAAAAAGAATGCAGGTATCTTCTCAGAAAAAAAATGAATGACGCAGAACAAAACTGACTAATGGACACTTATTAGCCATTTAGCTCACCATGAACGACTTCATCCTATAAAATGAGGAACTGGAGGATATGGCCTATCTTTTTTTTTATTTTCTTTCTTTATCAGAATATTTTTGATTGCACTGTAGTTTCCAGTCTCAGGTTCCCTCTTGCTTTTTAGACTTGTATTAAGACTGACCTACTAGGTTGGCTTTCTTTTTGTATTCTACAATCTCTAGGTTGGATCTGTGAGGTAAACCCATAGGAAATTGCTTGAATGTCATATCTTGGCTTACTGAAATATTGTTGATTAGGCCTGAGCAAGTAGGCTGGGATCACCTATCATTCAGTAAATTAAGAAATGCTTTATCCATTGATCTTGATTCAAAGAAGATCCATGTATTAGTCAGGGTTCTTTTAAAATTTTTTGAGATTATAACATAATTACCTTCCATATATCCTTCCTTGCTGTTGTTTATATTTATGGCCTCTTTCTTTTTCTTTCTTTGTTAATTGTTACATACATGTATATGTGGGTGCACATGTGCATGTGCGTGTGCGTGTGCGTGTGTGTGTGTGTGTGTGTGTGTGTGTGTATGTGAAAGAGCTTAGAGGATTGATGTGACATAAACCTGACATGAATCAGGAATGCAATTCATTGATGAATGCAATGAGCTCAGTTGATTTGACTACATGTGATAATTGAGCACAATGTAAAGAAGGCCTTTAAATTGTCAGCAAGTGTGAATCTTGTGCACTTTTGTAAGAAACTAGATAATTACCATACAACTCAGGAGCTTGTAATCATCTTCTAATTATTCATTTAACAAAATGCCTTATACTTAAGTGGAAAAAGGTTTACTAGTTAGACCCCACACCTGGTAGGTTACACTAAATACTAGACTTCAGCCTGTGAGCATTGTATATATTAGGAATAGAAGAGTTTCATTATTGAAGTATAATGTACTGATGGAGATTTTTAGCAAAGACATGTTAAAGGTTTTATCTTCTGTTCTTTCCATGGGAAATCTTGTTGAAAGTAATCTCACAGCTCTCACTTGAAATATTTAACAGAGATGTTCTGTGTGTGCCCAAGGAAGTTTCTGCCAAAAATGCCTTCTATGAATTATTTTAGGTGGTTTGAGCTAGTTAGAAATAACATGTATTCCTATAGCATATGGCTGTTTTATCCTTTCCTATTAAATTAAAATGTTCAAATTAGGCTCTAAATATGTCTTTTCAAGTTCAGAAAGATTTGTATACTTCACATTATGTCCTGCACAATTTTGGAAATGCAGAGAAAAATTACATGGTTGTTTCTCATTCTATATGATTGATGTTATTTTTCTTTTACACACACACATACATACACTTATACACACACTCACAATTACTATTAGCTCTGTCACATGACTCAGGTAGCCTTAGTGAGGGTCTTATTGCTAAGTATAGAATGAAAGAACCCACATCAGACTGCATCTTCATAAGTTCATTATTTTGTTTTACTCATTTGTGTTTGTATATGTGCACACATATATATGTTTATGTATCTGGAGACCAAAAGTCAATCTTAGGCATCAGTCCCAGAATGCTATCCACCTTGTTTTTGAGACAGAGTATCTCATTGGTCTGGAACCCATAATCACTCTCACATGTCCAGTACTGACTCTGCAAGCATATGCAGCCATTCCTGGATTTTTATGAGTTCCGGGATCTAACCTAGGTCCTCATTCTTGCACAGAAAACACTTACTCACTGAACTACCTCCAAGCCCTCTTTATAGCTTTCAATGATCAGATCTCCCTAGATTCTAGCTGCTTTTGCCTTTATTAGAAAGATGTTAATAGAAACTCTATTTTGAAGTTTGAACTCTGCCTATGAGCTTTGTTTATTTAATACGTCTGTCACAGCACTGCTTGAGGGTTGGGACTTCACATCACATTCCCATGTGACAAGGAGAGGCAGATGCACAGTAAGATTAAGTAATTTGCCCAAAGTCACTTATTAGTATGTCATTGTGTCAGAAATTTGAGCCTGGGGTCTCTGGTTTGGGGCTCACATTCTGATCCTGTGCTGTTCTGTTTTGCCTCTGACATTCTTCTTTTTTCTTCCCTTCTGTTTGCATTGGCAATGCATTTTCTAAGTGTCTTTGTGTGGATTTCATATCCTGCTTGTCCATTATGTGAAAGCAAGTTTAGTTAAGACCAGAGAAAAGAATGCAGAGTTAAAATAGACCAGAAGAAAGCAAACTATGATGGAACAGCAAAATGAAAAGAAAGGAAGACAAGGGTGGCATCTTATGCTGTGGACCACCTCCCATTTTTGTGGGAAACTCATATTTCCTGGATGAGTGGGCACATTCAGAAATAAACACCAGTGTGTTCACTATATATTTAATGCCAGAAGAAAAGGAAACTGTATACAAACAGAAGTTAGAAGTAGCCATTCCATTCACATAGTGAATTGCCTAAGACACCTGCCATACAAGGAACCTACTTGGGAGACCATTGTGATATTGCAAAATGAAGAATGAAGAATCATTGAATATTTAGGGGTGCATCAAAACAAAAGAGGAATGAAAGAAGTCAACTGATATTAATACTTTAAAATCTCCAGTAATCATAGCAACAGAAAATTCAGGGGAGCAGCCCAGCTATTCAAGGCTTTTGAAGGGTAAAATCTCTCTAAATGTCAAAAGCTATTATCAGGCTTTGCTGGAATTGGTTTTGGAGCCTCAGCCTGTGGTTATACACTGTTTATCCTTCAAATACCCTTTCCCCAAGTAGTGGCTGGCACTTGAATCTGTGTCCTATAGGTTCTGATTGCTGGTAAGCTTTTCTGAAAACTCTGAAACTCTGTGGACCATGGATGGGATCAGGATTTTCGGCTGATGAAAAATTTGTGCACTGAATAACATGGGACAATGTTCATGAAAACCTCTGTATGTTTCCACTGATGGACGTACTCTAACTTAGCATAGGAAAATAGATGATAACTTTATTGTCCTGCACACTTACAGCTGGGATATTTGAATCATGTTCAAAGCTTTACAGGGTCTTCATATAATACTAAGAGGTCTGAGACAATATATTCACTGCTTTGTAATTTGTCCTCTCTCCCCCATTGGTTTGGCTTGGACCCTTTGTATGCTACTAACAATAATGAATGTCATTGCATGCTCTATTGATGTTTCAAAAATTTCTAGAGGCTCTTGACTTCTTTTAAGTCACACTCTGGTTTTAACTAAGAACAGTCTCAAGAACTTCGGGTTTTACTGAGGATGTACTGTAGGGGAATTGCGTTCTAACAGACATCTAGAAAGACCTTGATGTTCGGATTTCCTCCTTACAGTGGCTGTTGTTAAATCTCATTGCCTCTTTCATTGCCAAGCAACTCTACTTTGAATCGGTAAACTGAAGTGGAAATTTCTAGTTTTTTTGGAAAGTTAGTTCTGTCAAATGATGGTTTTCTTGGGCACACAGGTGAAAGAATGTCTTGCTAAAGCAGACATGTGAAAGAATGTTTTCCTGAAGCAGACACAGGTGAACAGATATTTTGCTGGAGTAGACACAGGAAAGAATGTTTTCATGAAAGGACATTTTGATATAGCAACCACGTGAAAGAATCCATGATGAAGGAGCATAAATATGACTCCACAGGCAGTGGGAAAGGAGCACTGAGCATTGGTCTGGTTTGCTCCGTCTCGCTATTCTTTGCTAACAACATGCTTGCGAAGGTTTGCCTTTCATAGTGTTGTTGAGCTCAGCTTGTGGTAATGCTGACATTAAGAGAAATTTGACTAGAACTGATCGTGAGGTTTTTGAGGTAGCCTTCCTCCTCCATGACCTCTTTTTAGGCCAGTTGATGAGACTGGTAGCTTCTTCAGGAGTGAACTACAGCTGCTGGTTCGTGCATGGTGTCTGCCTGCCTGGAGGACTGCTCTGTAGCTGCTGAGTTGTATTTGGTGTTTGCTACCGGATTGAACTTCTGAGAAAGAAGATTGAGCTTGCCCTCAAACTACTACTGAACAAGTCCACTTTCCCCAGATCTTAATAACTTTTCTCTTCTACCACCTCTGCTGGGTGGTGGGCTAAAGGAGAGGTTGAACCCTTATTAAAAGTAGATTGCAAAAAATTATGCCGGCAGTAAACCTTTTATTGGTCTTTCCTTTTCTTCCTTTCTCTTATTTCTTGACATCCTAATCTACCAGTAGATTTGAGCTCTGTGACTTATTTATTTATATATAAGACTATATGCAACTTTTAATCTCAAATGATGATAACCCTGGACTGTTTGTGTCAGGGGATATATGATGACATCATCTGAAGAAACACTAACATCACAAAGTAACAAGATGAATCCTCATGATCTTCATGCAAAATACCAGCTACATCCTCTTGTTTCTCCCTTGGTGCTAAGGATTGAACCAGGGCTTTGTGTATTTGGCCCACATTCTGTTGTAGATAGCCCTGGAATTGTGTTTTGATGCTAATTCTGCTTTCCTGGGAGGGAATGCAGAGGAGGAGTAAATCAGTACACAGGTGACTTCTTGTGAACCTGAAGGGAAGTGGAGAAAAAAGGTTTGGGAGAGGGAGAGAGAGAGAGAGAGAGAGAGAGAGGACAGTGACAGAAGAGGAAGAAATGGAAGGACAATGGAGGAGAAGAACGAGGCCTGGGAAAACCACAGGTTATAAGGGATCTCACAGATGGGGAATAGAGTAGTATAATGGTAAATCTGCCCAATCTAGGCGTGCAGTTTACATTCATAATTATTGAGTTATGTTTTCTTTGACCAGTCTTGTTTAAGGTGGAGATTTACCACAACAACATTCCTTCACTGAGCTTTACCTTTGCCCTATGATCCTTTAAAAAAAAACAATTCACAGATGGATCTGGAGATGATGCTGTCATTATAATGCTTGCCATGACAGTTTAAGGATCTATATTGGGATCCTTGGCACCCATGTAGAAAGCTGGGTGCAAGGGGATGTGCTGGCAAACCCAGAATTTCAGGAGGTAGAGACAAGACGGTTCCTACAGCTTGCTGACTGGCTAGATTGACTAATCAATCAGTGAGCTCCAGAGTCAGTGAGAAACTCCCCCCAAAATAAAGTAGAACAGAGTCATGGCAGACATTAGATGTTAACCTCTGTCCTCTGTGCATATTTACCCATACGTATAGGCACACGCACAAACACATGCACATATGTACACATGCACACACACATACACATGCATACATGCACTGACGCTTACAGGCACACACTCATCTACTGTCATGGAACTAATGAGACACATGCTGCATTTTAAGTAGTTTGGCTAAAACATACTTTTAGCAGATCATGTCAGATATTTAAATAATGAAGCCTGAAGCTTGTTCTTTATTGTTATCAATAAAGAAGAACCTCAGAGATTTTTCCAGTGAGTATTGTAATCAGATAAAGACTAAGCATCTGATGTTATGACCAAAATCTTCCTAAAACAAGCAAAAGTCTCTGCTAGTGAGAATTAAGAGAAAATAATGCACTTTAGAATTGTTTTCATTTACCAGTAAATTCAAAACACTACTAGGTTGGAACTGTTATAAAATAATATTTCAAGCAGATTAAAAGTACAATGCTCCATACTTAATAATTATAAATAGTGAATGCTTCAAATGATCACAGTCAATCCTCCTTGTCACCTTATGAAGCCAAGGCCATGATGTCTCCTTGTGCAGAAAGAGATATGAGCCTCACTCACTGTAAGGAAGAGCGTTAAACCCAGGCCGTTGCTCTGAAATATAAGCTTACTTTACTTCTTTTTGTTACTAATTGCTTTCAGGAAATGGAGCACAAGAGGGAACAAATAGGGTCGGGTTGTAAGCTAATTGTTGGCATGTTTGCTTGGTATTCATGGAACCTTGGGTTTCATCCCTTGAATGATGTAAAAGCCTTGAATTCTGCCACTCAGGAAGTAGAGGCAGAGGATTGAAAGATCAAATCATTCTTAGCTATATAGCAAGCTTGAAGCTAGCCTGGGCTACATAAACTCTTAAAAAACGATGAAAATTTTTTATTATTTTCAAATTACCACAAGTTATGGAAAGCTATGTTACCATGTATTTTACAAGCAGAACCTTTTGCATGATTAGTATAATCTGAAAATAGTAAGTAACATTATTTTAGAACCAATTACTTCTCTTTCTCTCCACATTTTAGTGACTGAGTACTGACTTTAGAGCTTCCCTTCCATCAAAATCCCTTATCTTCTTGAGTGATTCCGACCAAATAAATAATGCATGAGATCAGCAAACAGGAGGTCATGGAAATACTGAGGAGCAGACAGAATTGAAGATAAAACTGGTAATTTTATTAGGAGAATATGAGCTAACGTAGAGCTACATATGGTTCAGATTGAGTCCCGACTCAACAAATCAACGAATTTCTCCCCTCCACTTCCTTCGCTTCCCATCCCTCCTCTCTTCCACCCTCTGTTGGGAGCCAACTTCTGGCAGAAAGCGGCTATCATCTTTGCAGCCATCTCAAGCCATATACCCTGACAAGAGACTTGTTTTCAACAGCCCACAACAGCTGAGCACACTCTGATAAACATCTTGTTTTTCTCCCATATCTTGTTTTGTTGTTTGGTGCCCCCAGCTGCAAGGTGCACGTGGTAAAGTGTCTTCAGCAGTGTCCCCCTGCTTATGCTTATATATAGCCATGATTTCCTTTCAATAAAGGGATAAGGGGAACGAGGAACAAGTCTTGAACAGACTCTCTGTCTTGTCTCCATTCTTCGTGTCTCTTGCCCTTCCATTCCCCACTCTCTCTCTTGCTAGACCCTGACCCGCAAGCCAAAGCAGCAGCTCAGGCTGGGATTAGTGGCCCCCAAACCTGGGGCAGCTCCGGGCAGGTACAAAGTGGTGCCTCAACATTGGGCTCCAGTAAGCAGGATACAGTGAAGGACACTGCGGGAATTGGAAGCGTGTATCCTCACTCCTGCGCTGGAGACCCTGTTGACTGACCTGAACGGACGGGTCGTTACAACCCTCTCTTCCTTTTTCCCTTCCTTTTCTAGTTTTCATGATGAGGTGTATTCTGGCAAGGCAAGTACTGTTCACTTGAATTATCTATTTGATGCCAAACAATGTATTCTGACTTCTCCTGTTTTTTTTTTTTTTTTTTTTTTTTAATATTATTTTAGTGTCTACATATATTGTGTTTCTCAGAACCCATAATTATTTTTGTTTGAAGCAATCAGACACACCCTTTTACGTATCCAAACCATCACGTTTTCTTGTGTTGTTTATTCTTTGTTGCTGTCCTGGACGTTAATTTTGAGTCATTTTCCTGTGGCTTGGGGCATTTACTTTGGTTTGTGTTATGCTGTGGGTTGCATTCAATGCACATCTCCACTGTTGTTAATCTCAAAATTCTATGTTTTAGATTTTTTTTCATCATGTGCATGTAGTTTTTTTTCTTTTATCATTTTTATAAATGTTCTGTTGCTCTATGGCTTAGAGAGGTTTTTTTTTTTTCTCTATAGCCAAGAATGATTATTTCTTTGGATGCTTTCATTTCTTGAATTTTTTAAAAGATGCATAAAACATTTTGTTTATTATTACTGTGTATGAATTGCATGTGTTAGTGTGGGTATGCACGTGCCAAGGGGCACATACGGAGATTAGAGGACAAATTTGTGGAGTCAATTCTTTCTTTCCATCTCTATGTATGTTCCAGGAATTAGACTCAGGTTGTTGAGCTTGCATGACAAACACTTTTATCTTCTGAGTCACCTTGCTGGGCCATTTAATTTTTTAAAAATGAAGTACTGGGGATTGAACCAAGGCTCCCACATCCTAGACAAGCTTTATCTCTCTGACATATATCTCTAGCCTTTTCTTTTACTTTCACATTTATCTTCCTTCTTCCTTCCTTCCTTCCTTCCTTCCTTCCTTCCTTCCTTCCTTCCTTCCTTCCTTCCTTCCTTCCTTCCTTCCTTCCTTCCCCTCCCCTGCCTCAGTCTCCTAAATAGCCAGAATTATAGTTCTGTGTTCCAGGCACAACTTGTCTGCTCTCTTGCTCTTTCTCTCTCAGTCTCTTCTCTCTCTCTCTCTCTCTCTCTCTCTCTCTCTCTCTCTCTCTCTCTCTCTCTCTCTCTCTTTGTAGGTGTGTGTTTATATGTATAATGGAGAGTTTTCCTTGAGGAGTTCTGAATTTATGAATTTATAATCTTTTTCATCAATTTCAATAAGTTCATCATTATTTCTTCAAATTAATCCTGAATCCATCAGAATTCTTTTCTGGAATTAGAATGTCACATGTTAAAACTTATATGTCTTCTATGTAATTTTTAAAATAACTTTTGTTGCTTCTAGGTTTCCCCACAAAGAAAGTCTGCAAATCTTTGAGTTTGTTAATCTTTTTTTTTTACTGTCTTTAAGTTGTTCAGATAGTTTTAATGGGCTCTTATTTTTGTCAGATATTGCTTTTTAAAATTCATTTTAAAGTGTATATTTGATATTTTATAGATGCAGATTACTTTTTTGATTCTACATTGTTGGGAGCCAACTCCTAGCAGAAAGCGGCTATCATCTTTGCAGCCATCTCGAGACATATACCCTGACAAGAGACTTGTTTTCAACAGTCCACAACAGCTGAGCACACTCGGATAAACATCATGTTTTTCTCCCATATCTTGTTTTGCTGTTTAGTGCCCCCAGCTGCAAGGTGTACGTGGTATCCACAGCTACAAGGCATGTGGAAAAGTGCCTTCAGCTGTGTTCCCCTGCTTGTCCACGAGGGCAAGGCACATTGCAAAAAGGCACGTTGAAAAAGTCCTTTCAATAGAGACTTGATCAGACCCTCTGTCTTGTCTCCATTCTTCATGTCTCTTGCCCCTCCATCCCCTCTCTCTTTCTTGCTAGACCTTGACCTGCAGACTGAAGCAGCAGCTCGGGCTGGGACATAGTGGCCTCCAAAAGTGGGGCAGAACGGGCTGTTACACTCCATCTTCTTAGCTATTTATTTACTTTGAAAATCATTTCCTCTATTTTGATATAATTGTATTAAATTTCTCTACAAGTTATAATTGTACTTAATATCCTTATCTGTAAAATCTAGTGTCTGAAAAATATTGACTTTTTTTTTTTTGCTTAGTGTTTCTTTTGACTATTAGTTATCCATTTCTTTGTCTTTAAATTTTAATTTTATTTCAAATTAAGAGCTTTGAACATTGGTTATAATTGCTTCTTCATGTAGCATAAATTGAAGTTGGTCAGGGCTGGGCTGGACAATTGATCTAGGACTTTGTGGGCACTGTTCTTTTGGATCTTCAGGTATTATGGTCTGGTTGGAGCAGGGCTGGCTGATTAGTCTCCATCCTCATTGATCTTCAACATTTATAATTTAAGGAAGAGATGAGGGATGAACTTACGGCCATAGGATCTTTTATTCTAAGTACCCAGAAACCACGGAATCTTCCCCTCCTCTTTGTCAATGACTATCTCTAGTTTTTGAGTGACGGGCTTAAATGAGTTTTGATTGTTTTGTAGTGAAATGCAAATCTTTTCAAATGCCTTAAATGAACTTTATAATAGTGTACACATTAAAAAAAATGACACCTATTTGTGTTTATCAAAGGATTTGTCTCCTATGAACCATGAACAAATGAAAATTCTATATCTATCATGACTTTAGGAGCCAAGTAATATCCTATGCTGTCATGTATTTGAGCTTCTTTGATCTTCATATGTTGGGTTAGTCTGTGTGTCTTTCCAAAAACATATTTAGCCTCAATTTTCTGCATGAGAGTCATTCCAACAGTGCCTGAACTGGTTCTCAGCCATTGCCCAGACAGGTTGGTTCCCTCACAGGGAAAAAAATTGTTTGCCAGTTCTTCTTGAGGATTTGAGCTAATCTAGCCTTTGATGGGTCCATTATTTTTCAATGACTTTCTGAATTATTCTTTCAGTTCATGCTTTTTTCCATTCCTTAATTATCACATCAAGAAAAAGACGTTGCCAGTGAATGCTATACTCTGTCTGGAAAAAAATGCTTAATAATTGCTATTGCTATGTGTAACTCCATTCCAGTTTCTCAATTGTTTAACAAAGCACATGCATTTTGGACTTGTTTTATGTTTACCAAGTTTTCTTTCATGTGTGAGTTATGTAATTTGGAATGCCTTCATTTGTCTCTACACCCTCTATATCCGAAGTCCTCATGAGAGAATACCAGTTTCAACAGCATGAATATATGGATTTTCTCTGAGCTCACCCTTATGCAGGATATCTAACAACCAGTTCATTATACATGGGCACATCTGTAAAACATCTGTGGAGACCCACTGACCTACATAAACATATTTTGATTTAGTGTTCTCACTCAGATGATCAAAATGTCTATGGTCACTCAAACATCAATTAACAGAACCAGTCAGAGTGGAAAGACCAAGATTATATATACCTGCTAACAGTTATAATCTAACAACTTTACAAACTTTATGTGAAGATGTGCCCATGTTACCAGATTGCTTAAGAATATTTTTGAGAGCAAATTTTTGTTTCTCAAAAAAATACTATCAATAACAAAGGCACATGTAGTGGTCTCCGTAATTAATAAGATATCAACAGCAAAAGCAAAGTTAGCTGATATGGTGAGTAGATTTGGCTCACTTAAGCTTGTGCTAATGTGTGATAAAAAATTAAGGAACATAAAACTTAAAAATGACTAATATGCTTAAGTGTTAATGAGACTAATACATTTCTAAAATGATAAGGATATTAGCTTATAATGATATGAACATGAATTTTGAAACTAGGAAGGCCAGGTTTAAGTGAGAGTACCACAAGAGAGAGCTCTGACTTTGGGTCAAGTTTTTCTGTAAAGATGTGTTCTCATCTACAAAATGGAGATACATGAATGCTCTGTTTTTACTTATGTACATATATGCATTTAAATGCACATTACATGCTTTTATTTTTATTATTATATGCTACATATTTTCTTTACTATTTATTCCTTTTTCTTTCTCTTTCTCCCCCTACCCCTCTGTTGCCTAGCACACAGTATCACCTCACATTTACAATTACTATTATTTAGAACTATAACTGAAAGGAAGTAAATTGGCATTCTCTTTCTTATATATTAGCATTATTAGCAATAATTGCTTGAGCAATATTTAAACAATAAAAGCCCAAGATGTGTTTTAAGATCAAAGGCATGTCACTAGCTTGTCCTACATCGTAACTTGCATGAACGTGTGGGGAAAAGAATTATACTGAGACATGATCTGTTTTTAAAGCTCTGAGTTCCACCTTAGAGGCGGCTACTTATTTGCCTGTTCCCTTGCAGTCTGCCTGCAAGTCCCAGAGCTCTGTTTTCATAGTGCACATGATGCATCTGACATGATAAGATAATCTCTTTTCTGTGTGAATGACTAGCACAATGATCCTACTTACGGGAAATGTTATTTCAAGGGCATCAAAATGACAAAACATCAAAGTTGTATTCAATGATTTGCTAAGAGCCTCTTATGAAAGTAATCCCATAATAAATATTAAAGGTTAGTGTTTATATTTATAACTGTATATTTTTGTGCTTCATTCTCTTGATCTCTTCAACAAAACATTCAAACCTTTCTCTGGCATGTGATCTGTACAGAGAACACTACTCAATACATTTATTTGTAGATGGGCTGACGTAGCTAAGATTAGATATCTGTACTATTGTTGTATTTAGTGTAAGACACAAGCTTGAAAGTTTAGGAAATATGTTAATTCACTACTTTGATGGTCATCTGGCTTCTTAATTTGTCTCATTATCTGGTTCTAATTCTAAACCAGAAAAGTCTAATTAGTACTGCCTATAGGCACAAGACTGTGAGGTTGTCTACAAAGCATAGGGATCCCAAAAGGGAGTGAGTCTCTCCACCTCAGCATTTATCTACTATTCAAGAGCTTATCAACAAGGAAGGACTTTGGGAGCCCAACCCACATTCATGTTGGTGTTTTTCTGGTTTTTGGTATTGTGTAGGTCTTATGCATGTAACTAGAGCTGTTGTGAATTGATGGGTCCTACTTTATGTCGAGAAGTCAGAATTTCACAGCTTTCCTCCTCATTCAACAGCTTCTACATTCTTTCAATCTCCTCTTCCAAGATCTTTCCCGAGCCTTGGATGGGAGGAAAGCATTAAATTATATGATTCATTCACAGCTGAGCAATCACAGATATATATATATATACTTGGCATTTTGATTAGATATAAGTCTCTGCATTAAACTGTTAGCCACTGTTAAAGCTTCTCTGTCTAAATTGAAGGCAACAAAAATCATAAATATTTTGAAGGTCTATTGATGCTATGACTATATAATATCACAGCAACAGAAGGTTCCCCCTAGGTCCCATGATATTCCTAGTCATGAGCTGTTAATTATGTTTACAGTGCTGGACATAAAATCTCTCCTGTGGTGCAAGGCTAAAATACAATCAGAAAGTGGTTGTTTGACCCCATGACAACCATGCCACTACATCTGGCCCAGTGGGTACATCTTGCCAGGTAGGCCAGTGTTGTAGCAGGCAGGGTCCTCCACTTATGACAAACAGAAAAAAAAAAGACAACTGCTTGTTAACATATTTTTGGATGTAGGACAATAGTTAGTTTGACCTGACAATAATGTACCATCTAGTAAGATGAAACATCTAGTAAGAAATGAAATATCTAGTAAGAAATGAGACAGCTAGTAAGAAAATTCCTGCAGAGATACATAAAAAAAAAAAGAAGGGGTTTGAGGAGAGAGGGGAAATTGATTTTGGCAACTGCATAATAATGCACAAGGAGGAGAGTGGAAGCAAATGTTTGCTGTATGCATTTTACCAAATAGCATGATAGACAGAGGGAACTGTACATGCAAAGTCCCAAAGATGGGTCTGAAGGTGTGGAAATCTGATGAAACATCTTCCAAAGAGAGAAATTACAGACTAGGGATGAGCAGAGCAAAACTAATGAGAAAGACTGTGGTCTTGAGAACTGAGCTGAGACAAGTAACTTTAGTAAGCTATAAGATATTCCATAATCTTCAAAAAATACAGGAAGCTATTCGTTGACCCCGGTTGCTGACGTCCAAGTAGAAATCCTGAAAGTCAGAAGTTTGGATGCCAAGATTTAGGCAATACATGGACAACAGCAACAATGAATAATCCAAGACTTTACCATGCATGCCAAGAGCCCTGCAAAGAGTGGCTTGGTCTGTTCAACCTTCAACCACATATAAACTCTCTTATTATCTCTGCTTGTTTTCTATAATTGATCATGCAAAGGTTGCCCTCCTATTTCAATCTGACTGAACCATTTTTGGGGGAATCTGATTAATGGGTTAAGTAGTTAGGTTACTGTGTGCTGGGAAAGAAGGGCTAGTTGAAGGTGATATGCTTAGTTTGCTCTTTAGTTGTTAGACTAGAAAGTCACCCTTCACGGGATGGGTAGAAATCAGATTTCAGAATTAGTATTGTGGTAGTGGAAGTGAAAAAGTAGTTTGTACCCTTAAAAGGAAGCATTTTCAGCACTCAAGAAACTGGGACAGTTTCTGCTGTAGCACTGCCTCAAATTATCATCACAAAGGAGACAGGTTCTGCATAACAAACTCAGTTAGGGAAGCTTTGAGCTGCCATTGTAGAAGTAGCATTACCCAGAAATCTCCTGCGACCCAACATTACAGTCACCACTTGGCATCATTTTGCAGTATTTGGGAGCTTGCATGTATGTGAGCCTAAGGAGACTTGGGGTAATGGTTAAGACAACTTCCTGCGGCAGTCAGAAGGCTTGACTCACGGAGTCCGGATCTCCTCTGACTAATGCTTAGCCACTGAGCCTGACTAGGGAGCCTGGGCTCTAGCTTCTTGTCTGGAATTGTCATTTCCTAGGACACAATGCTATATGAAAAGGCTCATTGTATCAGTAGGAATGACATAGTAATTTAAGCCTGGGAATGTGATTTATCAGCCTTCTTATTTCCTAAACGAGTTCAATTTTAACAATTGCTGAATGACCATTTTAGAAGCTTTGGTTTTCTCCTCCCCTAGTCCTGGCTGCCCCTTTTTTCTTGGTGTGTGTGTGGTGTTGTATGATAGTAGCGGTCCTGGGAAGGAAGGGGAGGAAGATTTTTTTTTTTTTTTTTTTTAGAGCTATGACTTAAGATGACCACAGACCACATTAAGAGTGCTGTGGCTGCCAGGAATATGGACAAAGAAACATGAACTTTCTGACAATAGGCTTCAAGATGTTCAATATTTTATAGACAAGTTCAAGCTTGTCAAGGTTTTAGACATTTTTCTCTCTAAGTTCCTACACGGTAGTGTTTGTGACAAGAAGAATTGTCAATAATCTCACAGAAACTGAATTGAACTGCAGAAAGGGCCGACTGGCTTTGAAGTTCATTAATCACCAAGAGTTGACTTCCAAAAGCTTTAGGTTCGAAAACCAGAACTATACTGGGTCAGCTATTTTTTTTTTTAATTCTTCTTTTCTATTAAACCTGTGTGTATTTTAAAGGAAACACAATCCATATGTGCCCGCTTCCTTTACACTTAACTCATCAAACAGGATTTGTTAAAGTTATTTGATGTGCTAGGTGCCTTTTGAACCACATCCTTGCAACTTTCAAAGTCTTTTATCCTCTAAAAATAGGAAGTTGCATTTTATGAAAATAGGTGAGCTTGAACTCCCAAAGGTCTGATTTGGTTTTAAATCCTCAGCCGTTGGATTTTGAAGCATGCTTTATTCTATTCTTCCTGAGAAAGTTCAGCTACATAGTTTCCAATCTATGAAATTGGCTACATCTTTACTGGGATGTATGGGAGAGGAAATGGTTTACTTTTTTTTTTTTTTTTTTTTAAATAAGAGTGTACATCATCTTTAATGAATTTTGGTAAATGCTTCTGTTTAAGTGCTATTTTGGCTAAATTAACCTTAGTAAAGCTCAATCAAATGAAATTTTGAAAATTATTAAGTATAATTATATTGTTAAATTATAGTGCTAATTTTATGGACCAGTGTGTTCTTGTTTGCTCTCTGTTGCTGTGATAAAATACTCTGATCAAAAACAACTGTGAGGAGGGAAGAATGAACTTGGCTTATACTTCCGGGTCACAGGCAAGTGAGGATAACTCAAGCAGGGATTTAAAGCAGAAACCATGGAGAAACACTGCTTGTTGGCTTGCACAAAGGGTCACAGTTGGCTAGCTTTTTTTTATACAGCACAGAACCTAGGGAATGGTACTGTTCACAGTGGGCAGGGCCACCAAAATTAACTAATAATCAGGAAAATCTGTTATAGACAAGCCTATCTCAACCTGATGAAGAAAATTACTCAATTGAGAGGCTTTTCTGGTGATTCTAAGTTGTGTCAAATTGACCATTAAGTGCTAACTAGGACAGGATCTAAAGTGATTCTCAAGGACAAAATCTCCTACTAGGAGATTTTAGAGAACTTTCCAGGAACAAAGCTATTTTCACATGTTAGAGAAAGTTTATGCTGTCTTAGCTGGTTTTTTCAGCAGTAAAACGTTCAGATGAAAACAACCAATAAAATGCACAACCTAAGGATTATCTCCTCTCTCATTCCAGGAAGAAATTTTCCCTCCAGTGTGGCACAAAGGAACAGGTTTAATTCTTAGCCTTTGTGATGGGTTCTCCTTATGCTTGGGCCAGTCTTGCATAAAATCATGATGAGTTAGACTACTCTGTCTTCTCAGAGAGAATAACACTCACTAACAGCTCTATTTTTCTCATTCTATTTCTTTAACTCCTCCACTTTTCCATTTCAGGATTCCCCCAGCCCCCTGCCTCCATTCTGTTATCCCGTGGTTTGATTGTCATGTGGGTAAACCCCTTGAGTACTTGGGATGAATCTCAGGTGCAGATTTCATATGATCCTTTTTATATGTTGTAGAATGACTTGCCAGGTTGGTTGTTGACTGTTTCTGCAATTACATGCATATCAAAGTTTGATCTGCAATGTTCAACCTCCCTTCCCACAGAACTTCTTCTTTCCACCTTTCCTGGATATTCCCTTGCAATCCAACTTGCTGTCCTCTTTCTCTCTATTCGTAAATGTACGAGGGAGTCAAATAAGTGCTACTCCTATGCTTATAGATGTCAGGCTATTCACTAGAACATGTCAACTTACTAGGGGCTACATGTTAGAACACCCACTCCCCTTCCCCTAAAGGCCTTAACTGCTAACAGGTTATGGGTGGAGACTCAGGATCCCTTTCCATCTGTGTTGAGATATTTCGTTTCATCCTTTACAGGCCTTATGCAGGCAACCATGGCTGCAGTAAGTTTATGAGAACAGTAGATGTAGATGAGGGCTGTAGATCTGTCATGCACAGATGACATTATTTTAGTTTAGTCTTCCCAGACTTCTGGCTCTTAACAATATTTCCACTCTGAGGGCATGTGATATAGTTGTCTGATTTTTGGTTGAGTTCATTGCAGAAAAGCTTTTATACAGAAGAAACCAATACATACCAGAAACCATAGGTTACCATATAAAAGAAACTTTTTGTATTTGGGTTTTTTTTTTTTTTTTTTTTCTGTGAAGAGACAACATGACCAAGGCAACTCTTATAAAGGACAGCATTTAATTGGGGCTGACTTACAGTTTCAGAGGTGCAGTCCATTATTATCATTGTGGGAAGTCTGGCATCAGTCAGGCCGACTTGGTGCTGGAGGAGCTGAGTTCTATATCTTAATCATAAAACAATCAGGGAGAGAGCCGCTGGCTCCTGCAGCACTATGTCTACCTGTATACTGCCATGTTTCCTGCCATGCTAGTAAGGTCTGAGCCTCTGAAACTCTAAGCCAACTCCAATTAAATGTTTCCTTTATAAGTGTTGCCTTGGTCATGTTGTTTCTTCACAGCAATGAAGCCCTAACTAAGACAGAAGTTGGTACCAGGATTGGGGTTGCTACCACACTGGGCAGAGCTTGAGCACTAGATGCCCTCAAAGCCATTTTACACAGTGACACACTTCATCAAACAAGGCTCTACCTATTCCACCAAGACAACACCTCTTAATAGTGCCACATTCCATGGGTCAAGCATATTCAAACCACCACACTTTTGAAAAAAAAAAGATATCAAAACCATGGAAAATTATCTTATTTAATAATAGATGGGTATATTTAATTATTAAGATGGCAAAACATGAAATCTATCTATAAATGAAATATATTCATTGAAAATAATTTTCTTTTAGAAGCATATATTAATTTTGCAACTTCAGAACCTAAAATAGCCAAATATCTTGAAGAAAGAGAATAAAGATGTAGAAATAAAACTTCCTAATTTCAAAGCCTACTTTACTCCATAATCTAGACAGTGTGTATATCATAAGAATGAAGATTTGGATCAGTGAAATAAAGTTTATAGCTCCCAATTAATTCCCTTCATTTATGGTATAAAGTTTATATCAGTGATGATTTGAATGAGAAAGATTCCTGTAGGCTCAGTACTTGAATGCTTGGCTCCCAGTTGGTGGAGTGTTTAGGAAGGATTAGTAGGCAAGGCCTTGATGGAAGAGGTATATCACTGGGAGTCAGTTTCAAAAGCCCATTCCAGGCCCTGTCTCCATTGAACTCTCTGCCTTCTGCCTGGGGATCCAGGCATAAGTTCTCAGCTATTGCTCTAGTGTCATTCCTGTCATCCACCTTCCTGCCTGTGGGTGCTGGCAATGAAACCTGGGTCCTCTGAAAGAGCAACCAGTGCTCTTAACTTTGGACCTTTCCTCCCACTTTTCTTTTCTTATATGTGACAGCAAAAGTATGGTTGGCAATAACAAATGACTTCATGCTTTAAAGAGCAACCTGAAAGCAGTGAAAAAGCAATCCAAATAGCAAGAGAAAATAATTACAAGTCAGAAATATGAGAAGAGACATGTGGGTATGGTAGGAGGGAAGCTCTATTCCAGACACTATGGGGGACTGAGGAAGCCTAGAGAATTTCTTGAGTCCAGGACTCCTAGCAAATATTCCACAACATAGCATGATGCCTATGTACAAAATAATGTGCTTCATAGGGTAGGTGGGTAACAAACATGCAAAATCCATAAATATTTAAAAAATTTTTTTATTTTTAAAGATTTATTATATTTGTTCCTGTTATTGAAAATAGATTATTTCTCATAGGATATATCTCGATTATAGTTTCTCCTCCCTCTACTTCTTCCAGTTCCTCTCCACATCTTCTCTCCTCTGGATCCATTTCCTTTCTGTCTTTCGGTATTGAGAACAGCCTTCTAAGAGATAACAACCAGATATGACAAAGTAAAATATAAGATGAAGGAAAAGCTATCATATTGAAGTTTGACATGGCAACCCAGCAGGAGGAAAAGAGTCTCGAGAACAGGCACAAGAGTCATAGATCCAGTAGTCCTCACAATTAGGAGTCACATAGAAATATTAAATTGATAGCTGTATTATATATGCAGAGGACCTGATGCAGACTCATATAGACCCTGTACTTGCTGCATCAGTCTCTGTGAGCTCATATTAGTTTTGCTTAGTTGATTAAGAGGGCCTTGTTCTGGGGTCCTCCATCCCCTTTGGCTCTTACAATTTTCTGCTTCCCCTTCTTTGGGATTCCTTGAGATCTGAAGGGAATAATTTGTTGGAGATAGTCCTGGTGATGCATGCCTATAATTCTAGGACTTGGGAGGCAGACGCAGGTGGATCTCTGTAAATTTGAGGCTGGCCTAGTCTATAAAGAAACCTTATAAGTTAGAAATAAAAGGCTTCCCCTAAGGCTCATAGAGCCTCACAGAAAAGAGTGTGGGAGAATTATAAAACCCAAAGGTCAGGGAGAACCAGATTGAAACAGACTTTTCTGTACAGAGTAAGACTAGAGCATTGACAAACTCATAGTAGTAGTGGTGGCTTATCTAAGACACATCTTGCTGCTCTTAATTATAATGTAAAGATCTGTTTTTTCTGATAGTCTTAGGCAACACCTGTGAAAGGGTCATTTGACCCTGAAAAAATGGTTGTGACTCACAGGTTGAGAACCACTGAAGTAGAACATTAAAAAGAGAGGAGGAAGGCGTGGTCAGGATGACAAGAAGTTGGGAGGTGCCAGGCTGTGGTGGCACACGCCTTTAATCCCAGCACTTGGGAGGCAGAGGCAAGCAGATTTCTGAGTTCGAGGCCAGCCTGGTCTACAGAGTGAGTTCCAGGACTGCCCGGGCTACACAGAGAAACCCAGTGTCGAAAAAAAAAAGTTGGGAGGGAAAACTGTGTATTTGGAAGGAGTTGGGGGATGAAGTAAGGGGTGAAGGAAGTGGACATATTCAAAATGCATTGTGTGTGTATATAAAATCTCAAAAATTTAAAACTATTACAAGAATAAAATTATAAATTCTAATTAAT
Source organism: Mastomys natalensis (assembly GCA_021653895.1). NCBI lineage: Eukaryota > Metazoa > Chordata > Mammalia > Rodentia > Muridae > Mastomys > Mastomys natalensis. The sequence goes on along the minus strand of JAJTUV010001016.1, from coordinate 201,719 downwards.
TAATAGAACAATGAACGTAAGTTTGAATTGAGGGCCCCAAAGACAAGCTATTTGAATGTTCAATAAAATAATGGAAAATAGCTTAACACTATTTTCATGAGAAAACACTGATTTACATGAAAACCACAATAAAATATCTTTACAAAACCACCAGGATAATTATAAACTAAAAGTAGTATTGATAAAGAACAAATATTGTAATATTTAAAGATTGCTAGTAGAAATGTAAAATCAGGCAACTTCTATGGAAAGTACTTCAGTGGGTTCTCAAAAGTGAACCATAAAGTCATTATATCACTTACTTCTATTTCTCCATGCTGTAAACCCCAAAGAAGTGAATGGATATGTATACTTAAAAGTGTGCACAAATACTTGCACCATCATTATTCATAGTATCCTAAATAAGGAAATCACCAACCTAAATGCTTGTCAGTGAATAAATGGAAAAACAAATGTGATATATCCATATAACAGAATATCATTTAGTGATTAAAAATAATGATCTATTAATACATGCTTTAAAGTGAAGGAACTTTGATGAGATTATGCTAAATGAAAAAAGTTAGGTACAAAGGGTGAAACTATTACATGAGTTCACTGATGGAAAGTATCCAACAAGACAACCTTTGAGGCAGAAAATAGATCAATATTTGATAGCAGAAAGGGATGGAAAAAGTAAAAACTACCGCACATGGTAATGGTACTTCTCCATTATTTGAGATTTATGGATATGGTCTGGAAGTAGGCATTGGTGATGTTGTATTTCATAAATACTCTTAAGCACACCAGACTATTTATTTTTTCTGGGTGAATTATTTCTAGATGAATTCTATATCCAAAATGCAGCTATTTTTTTTCCCATTTTCTCAAAAGCTTAGAAAGGATCTTTTTTGCATTTTTTTGTTAATAGTGTTATAATTCCTACATAGGAATTATACATAGGTAACTCTGGGCCTCAGTACTATAAAGGATGATTGTTTTGTTATTGTACAAATTTATGTGAGGGAAATATCAAATACAAAGAGAAAAACAGATTGTATATTTTTCTTTTGTTGATATGCAACTCACCTCGGCGTACTATCTTCTTTATGGGCTCTCTTGGGTGCTTGAAAATGATAGATAATCAACTGAAATAGTCCAAGGGGATTGGTGTTAGAGAGAAGCTGCCTTTCAAAACTGACCCTTCCCAGTGGCTTGGTCAGTCAGGCAGATGCTTCAGGAAGGAAATGTGCACATAGATCTTTTTGTTATTGCTGTTCTCTTACCAGAAATGTTTACGTATGTAACCAGAAATACATGAGCTGTCACAGGAGTGCAGGGTTATGAATGATTAATACTGGCAAGAGAGGGACTTAGTATCCGCTTACTGTCAGGTTACAGGGCTCCTGGCCAAAACAGAGTTTGAATGAATGTCTGAAAATGAATGGATTAAATATGATCTCATCAGCACCATAGTAGAGATAAATCAGAGATAAACCTTCTGGCATTTCTCATGGAGCATACAATGTCTTTGTTTTTTGAGATTATAATATAAATACTACATTTTCCTTCCCTTTCCTCCCTCCAAATTCTTGTATATACATACATACCCCTCCTTGTTTCTTTCAAACTTATGGCCTTATTTTTAATTAATTGTTATTACGTGAATATATGTACATACATATATATTTCTAATATTGCCTGAATGAACTGTCCACTTTAGGTGGCACCATTCCCTTAGAAAGAACTACTAGAATGTATGAGTTGGAAAGTGAGCTAAGCACTGGCAAGTATGCATCCATCTACTGCTCTCTGTTCTTAGACTAATGATGTAATGTGTTGATGTAGCTGCTTTACGTTCCAGCTGCCTTGAATTCCCTACATTGATGGACTGCAACCTGGATTTGTGAATTAATTGAACTCTTTCTCTCTTAAGTTGGTTTCAATTATTTTATCACAGCAACAAGAAACTAAAGACAGAATGCTTACAGGGCAAGTGGAAGATTTTCATTATCTCCTATAGTTTCTTTTTATGAAGTTTCTAAAAGAAAATTATTCTTCTCTCATATATTACATCCAGATTGCATTTTCCCCTCCTTCTCCTCCCACCAGCTTTTTCCTTAACCCCTCCCCAATACCTCCCCTCTTCCCCAGGTCTATCAACCCAGTTGCCTTGGGAGGAAAAGTGTTCCATAAGTAGACAAAAAGAATCAGGTACAGTCCCTGTTCCCACTGTTAGTATTTCCATGGGAACACCAAGCTACTCAGCCATAATATCCATGCAGAGGACCTAAGTCAGACTCCCACAGGCTCCCTGATGTCTGCAAGTTCCCATGAGTTCCTGTCAAGGTCAACTGATTCTGTGTATCCTGTTTTCCTCTGTCCCTGACACATCTGGTTCCTTCGATCCTTCCTCTTCTACTACCACAAGACTCTCCAAGCTCTGCCCAATGATTATTTGTGGTACTTTGAATCTGTTCCTGTAGTTGCTGGATGAAGTCTCTCTGGTCCCTTATTAAGGGTTTTTGTTTTTGTTTTTGTTTTATAGCATGCAGCTGTATCATGTAGCATCAAAATAATGGGTGATGATGTAGTATTTGTTGTATAGGCAGAGAGTACTATTGTTAGTTTCTGTCTGCTGATGACATAGTTATCTATAACAATGGAAGAGGATACAAATATTGAAGGCTTCCATTTTTCATTTCCCAGAGGATCTTATTAATAAATTTCATTTTTGCCTACAATCAGCATCCAAAGTTTCTATCCAAGTTTGCCCAAACAAGCCATATCTCTTCGGATATCATCTCAGATTTTGACTTGTAGTTCATGTTTTCAAGTTAAGTGTAGATTTCTGCCCTGACTGAAGTATTTGACTGACTAACACACACTGTGTGCAGAGAGGATATTGCTGAGCAATTGAGCAGCATTCTTGCATTCAGAGTTTAAACTCTGTGGGATAAACAAACAATTAGCTAAGAAATTACAATAAACAAAGATGAGGATGATCACAGCATGAGTTTAGCATCCTTGAAAGTGAGGCGGCTCAAAGATTTACCCAAGGTGAGCCTGGCAAGTAAGACAAAGTCTAGAAAGGCTGTGCAAGGCTTTAAAAATCAGGTCAACAGGTTCTCCTTATTTTTTCTAGGTACTGACAGAAACTAGTAGAGCTTTTGGTCAGGAAATGGTGTCATTAGCTTTGCAGGATGAAATTTTGCCCATATGTGTAGTGATCAGATGGCTTATTGTTTAAACTACAAAGTTTAGATAATAAATGGACCACCACCACTCATCATGCTATGACTGTAGTTGAGAAGTGATCGTCTTGGTAAATTGTGACATTTATAAAATCTGAAATGGAATACAGCCGTTATTGGAGATAAACTGGGAGAGAAATTAATGGAGGGAACTCTGCCAAGAATCAATAGAGACACAAATGATAGTTACTGAAAGAAACATGTATAGAAGGATAGTCTATAATGGGCTGTAAAAAATAGATCTTCCCTATTACTACCTTGAAAACTTGAATTAGTGTTTTACACACACACACACACACACACACACACACACACACACACGGAATGTTGATGCTTTAGAGGGTAGGAGGTGGTTTTAGGCATATGCTGAGATGCAGATAACACCTGGTCACCCAGGAATATCTAGTACTAATGTTAATACTGGCTAGGCTTTGCACATAGTGTGTGTTAGCTATCTATTATTGCAATGGATACTGAAAATGTCTGTCTTATGTTTGAAAATGAAAGATGGACACCTCTCCATTGCCCACATACAAATAATAGACTCAGAAGTCTATTGATGTTTATGCAGCCATCAAGAATCTTACACTTGCTCTCCTGTGAGAGATGCTTAGAGATGCACCTCGATTTTCAGTTCTTGATTTTACTTTGGTTGGCTTCACTTTCTGTAGTGCTGATCTGCATGAGGAAGAGTCATTAGAAACATTAAATGAGCAATATAAACAGTCAAGCATCCTTTGTCAGTGCAGATAGTTCCTTAGTAAATTTCAGTGCTCTGTAGATATTATAGAGTATATTTAAGATAAGACAGCGGCATCGATACATAATGTAATCTCACATGACATTTGTGATATACGTGGTCCACTCTTGACTGGAGTATTATTCGGCAAGGTATGGCTGACTTCTTTATAAAGTCATGGATAGGTCTTTGGGTTGCAACAAATTTATGTAAAAGGAAAAATGTTATGACTTCTCATGTTAAAAATAAAATCTGGAAGGCTGTCATTGTCAAATTTCTACAACCAGTTAATAACAGGATAATATGAAACAGAAACTGTATCCAGATTTTCAGCACAAGACAGTTTTGGTATCAGTGGTGGGTGATTTACTTCAAAACCAATCAATTTTTCCCTTGATTTTTTTTTTTTTTTACAGTGATCCATGACTGGAGACAAGGCAGTTGGAGACTACTTCGAGAGCCTATGTTCGTTCCCTCATGCCCTATGTAAACCAACCAACAACAACAAAATGTATAGGTGCTGGGGACACAGAGTCTGTGAAGTGCTTGCTTTGCAAGCACGAGGACTTGGATTTGATCCCCAGAAACCATGTAAAAAAAAAAAGCCAAGTATGAAGGTGGCTGCTTGTAATCCCAGGACCAGAGAGACAAAGACAGGTGAATTCTTCTTGGGCCTCACTTGCCAGGTAGCCTAGCCTACTTGATGAGTTCCAGGCTAGTGAGAGACCATGTCTCCTAAAACAGGCAGATAAACCTGTTTTATCTGAGAAATAAAGCCCGAAGTTATCCTCTGCCTACAAGAGCATGCACATGCATGCACACACACAGATATACACAAACATATACACACAGATATCCATAAACACATATGCACATACACAAACACACATGTGCATGCACAGGCACACACATATGCTCATACATATACACATACACACATATGAACACACATGTACACAGCATGCATGCACACATGCACACACATATGCATACACAGGTACACACACACATACACACATGTAGCCAACACATGTGCATCTACACATACATACAAATCTCGATTCATAATTCGTTGATGTATCAATAGGACTAACGTTATCACAATGCTACTTAGATGGTCCATACATTCAACAATGCCATTTGAAACTTGAACAACCTTTTAATCTGTGACAGGAAAAAGGCTTGCAAGGTTTTCCTCCAGCTTTATAAAAAGTATTAGCAATATTTTGATTCTAGGATAACCTGTAAAGGTCTCTTCTGGTAAGACCATATCAAATGTTTTTGTTGTCTTTGTTTTACAAAATGCAATGCTTTGTAAACAAAGAAGCTGATGCTTTCAAAGAAGGGCTTTAAATACTCTAGCCATGGAAGTCATCACCACCAGTTAACTTAAAATTGGAAAGTGCTGTGTTTGGTCATTTGTCCTTGTATGGTCACAGCCAATGAAACATGGAAAAAAAAATCTCTGGCTTCATACTAATGGTATTTCATTCATAAAATGCAACTGTGTCCTACTGTTTAACTGAATGGTTCCAGGGCTGTGACAGCAACAGCAGACAGTCAGCTGGTTGGCTTCCTATATAAACACAATAAAATGTTGAGGGTAGTGTTCACTTTTCCTAATTAAAGTAAATTAGAAGCCCCGTTGTGTTTCTGCAGTGAGTTCTGACAGCAGCATGTTCTGTGACTTGCTCATGGTACTTTAGAGGAAGACTTTCCTTCATTCAACATTTATTTATTCCCTTAAGTGTTAAATGTATTCCAGGCTCTGAGACCTTGGTTTTTCTGATTCATTGATAAGCAGGACTGAAGGACTCAGTGAAATTCAGAGAAGTAACTTGTGATGATGTTCCATTCTTTCAGCTTGACGATGCTTCTCTCTGGGTGAACATTCTATTTCCTCCCCATCTTGATCTATCAGTTTGAATAATAGTGAAGAGAATCTCTAAGGGACGACTCAATTTGGCAAGGAGCAGTTGTTTGCAAGAACTCACATTGTTAAGACAAACAACTAAAATGCCATTGCAAACATAGCAACTGGACATCAGAAGGGAGACTCAGCACGCACAAGGAAAGCTTCCACTGAGCTATTATTTGACACATAGAGGCACAGTCTTTACAGCTTTCAGTTTCTGATAATGATATGCGTATCATATGTGTAGTTTAAGACCAGCATCCAGGATACAGGTATGTCTGGGTTTCATTTACTATTTGAAAAAAAATGATCGAAGAATACTTATATCATAGTTGTAAGAAGGTCTAGCCCTTTAATAAAATCCCGTTTAGCTAGTAGCTCATGTAAGTGTTTTCTGTAAGGAGATCAATAAAACACTGTTCATTTCTGAAGTAATCACTGAATTTTGTTGGCCTAACTTTTGAATTATTTGTGTGTGTGTGTGTATGTATATATATATATATATATATATATACACACATTGGGGGAGAGAGAGAAAAGGAGGGAGGAAGGAAGCAAGGGAGGTAGAACTAGAGATAGAGATAGAGATACAGATAGAGAGGTAGAGTAGGGAGAAGTAAATATGTTTTAGTTATTCTCACTGTAGCTTTGAAAACAGACTCTTACTTTTACCTGTATCTTGCCAAATATTAGCTAGGTTGGCTGTCCAGTGAGCCTTTGGCATCTGTATGTTTCCACCTATCCTGCTCTGGGATTACAAGTGCTCAACACCACACCTAGCTTTTCACTTGTGGAGAGCAAATTAGGTCATCCTTCTTGGGTGGCAGGCACTGGATACACTGAACTCCCTAGCCTGTAGCCTGACTTTTTAAGTTAAGTGTTTGAAGGCTGTTTTAAGTATCAATAATCTTTTTATAAGTCAGGCTATGCTGCTATGCTCAGGGGTCTCCACCAGTCATTACAACAAAGAGATCTCAGATGACGACATAGCTCTTACTAGTCTTATCTCCTTTGAGCTAATTTTTAACTCCACATCTTGGTGAACTTTATGTTGGAGAAAAAGTTACGTTTATAAAAAGTGCTGAAGGGCGTTTGCAATGAATGAAAGTCAGAGACAAGAACACACAGAAAGCCCTGCTCCATTCTGAAGTCTTTTAAATAAAAAGCATAGATTCATACCTGCAGTTAAGTAGTGCATTGCTTTGGAAACTATACTACATTATATCTGCAGAAGACAAATATTTCTCTGATACATCTCATTATCAATGCATGTGATTTAATTCAAACCACAACTTATATATACTAAAGGTAAGACTTGAATGCCAGGGGGAAGTCTTTTTCAAAACTCTTTTCTTCCTTCAATCTAACCGCTTTCTTGTTTTTCAGCTGCTGTGTCAGAGACAGTGAAGAGAAATCATAATAGAAGGTGAAATTTGACTCAGTTTGGTCTGTGAAGTGTTGTAATCCTTGTGCAGCTAATGGCAAGAACACAGACTGGATGGAATTTTTCAGTCTTTTATCTTTCTGCCTGAAGACAGTCAACAATTACCTGTAAATACATTTCAGACTCCAGGAAAGAGATTCCACTCCTCTCTTCAGCCCCCAGCCCACCTGTTCATGCAGTCATGGAATTTCCCCTTTTCCTAAAATGAGCTTTATATAGTCAAGCATCTCGTAAAATGGGAGAGGGGGCTTGCGCAATAACAGGAGAGAGTATTTAAAGGTTCTGATTTAAAGAAATGCACCCAGATGAGCTAGGCCAGTTGGGGTCAGTTAAGTCTCCCCTGACACCAGCCATTAGTAATATTTTCCATGCACCAAGTAAAACAATGGAAACTTCATCACATCTGGTTGAGCCTCCAATACCTACGCAGCTTGTAATGGTTTTTGAAATCTTGATATGAAACAGCACCGTGGCAGTCAATGGTGGATTGTTAGTGACCAAAGAAGGCATGCTTGCTCCAAAACAAGGAAGAGTAGCTTATTGCCGTTTCTCTCACATACTTGACTATTTCATCTTGAGCCAAAGAGATTTTGGAGCTCATTCCTCCACACTCTCCTCACCCACCCTTAAAGAAATCAGCAACTTGCCTCCAGAAAAGCCATCTGAAAGACCGTTCCTCTTGGGAGGACCACATTTTTCTTGCTGCAAGTTTTAGTTGGCTCAATGAGCTCTTTAGCACTTGGAGAAATGAACTTTGAGACATTGATATGGCCAAGAAACAGTTTCTGCTTTACCAGCCTTGTTCTACATTTGTATTTTCTTTAAGTACTTTGGATGTTTACGAGCAAGACCCTAAGTTCACCCAAATCACCCTTAAACCACACACTTGATGTTTATGTTGAAGAGCAATGTCATAATATTCCAAAGCTTTAACCATTGTTCTCTCTGAATAGGTTCAACAAGTAAGGCTCTTATAAGAGCGTCCTCTTACTGATGGGAGAATTTAGGTCTGTCTTTTTTGCTATTCCGTCTGTAACATCCACCAGTATATGAGAGAGATTTTAGGCATATTTTATTAAATGCTTATTACCTAAGACTTTTTATTCCAAAACCCATCTCCACCCAATCTAAAAGAGGGGACTTCCACCCCTAGACCAAGCAGAGAGGGGCCACCCAGAACTCCCTCTGACTGGCAATCTGAATTCTTGCTTAGGCTGTGAGGCTAAGCACTGCAAGGGAATATAAATAAAGTTAAAAAAGTTAAAAATCAACCCACTTTGTACTCACAATAATGCTATAAAGTACTGTCTTAGTTTCCTTTCTTTGTGCTATCCTGAAATACCCCAACAAAAGCAACTCAAACGAGACTCAAAGAGTTTATTCTAACTCGTAGTTCAGGGTTCCAGTCTAGCATGGTGGGGGAGTCAAGGCAGCAGAAAGTTGAAGCAGTTGGTTGTGTCACTACCATGATTAAGAAGCACAGAACAACGAATGCATCTTTACCTAGATAATGGTCCCACCCATAGTTGAGTCTTTCCACATCAATTAATGTAATCAATATAAAGCCCCATAGGAATTCCCAGAAGCTTATGACTCAGGTGATCCTACATTCTGTCAGTTTGACAATTTATATAGGTAGTTACTTATACTTCAAGGAAACAGAGGCATGAACACAATCTTGTCCTGGGTAACATACTTAGTCATTGGAACAACCATGGTTCTAACCTAGAGCACTTTCTTTTTTTAATGCTTTGCAACTAAAATGGAAAATAATTTTGCTTCTTCGTGGAACTTCAGTCAAATGAGGACAGTGAGGGCCGGAAAGATGATTTGGAAGTTAGAAGCATGCACTGTCTTTGCAGATGAGCCAAGGTCAGATTGCAGCAACACACGGCTACCCCAACTCCAGCTACAGGGGATACAACATCCTCTTCAGGCCTCTGCAGGCATTGCACTAACACACACACACACACACACATACACACACGCACGCATGCACGCACATGCACACACATATACAAATTCAACGTAAAAATACGGTCTTCACACACACAGAAAAGAAAATGGACACAATGACATGTCAGGAACAGACACACAGATGGGAACAACAGGCTGGAATATTTGTGAGTACATTTTCCAGTGTGAATATGCATGAGATAGCTTACTATTTCCAGGACATTCACAATATCATCAAATGTCACAGGACTTGGCAAACAAGACAGAAGTAATAGATGTCTCATTTCTGCCATAGTAGAATTCTCATATTGCTAGAGACATGTGTTCTTCAACAAGGCTCAGAAATCTGTGTGGTATAAACTCTTGGAGTAGAACAACATATAGTAAGATGTTTCTGTTTATAAAAAAAAAAAGGCCTTCCATATTAAGTTTTTATTTTTAGTTTCCATGAAGGCTAGTAATTTTCCATTTTCTTCTTAGGAAGAATTCTCTAATACACTCTCACACACCACTTTCACATGTAGGCACATGTACATGTACATTGATATATGTTCACAAAGGCACTCATTAACAGGTGCATACACTCATGCATGCCCCTTCCATAAGGTGACGCTGTGCCTTATTGATGTGGGTGACAGTCAGAAGTATACTTTATAACCTCTAAAGTAAGTCTAAGGCTTCTGGACATTTAGAGAAAATGTGTTATTTAGATCTTAAAATCTTTTAATGGAGAAAGTAACTTTTTCTTTTTCCCTCCTTTCAGCAAAAGGAAAAAAGGAAGTTCAAAAACAATATGGGGGATCAATACAAACAAGTCCATGTGTGTAATGCATTACAATCAATTTGCAATTTGCTTTTCTTGGGAGGCAGTGTCTCACTATGTAGTCAGTGCTAGCTTTGAACTGTGGACAATGCTCTTGCCTTTGTCTTTAGCATTCTGGGATTATAGGCATGCACCACCAGGCCAGCAATTACAAAACTCAAGCCCATCTCTTCTTACCCTTGTTCCACCATTTAATACACATTTCTAGAGGATTGTTCTCAGTCAGCAACATGTGTGAATCTGTGAGTATCTATGTGTGTGAATGTTTGTGCACACGCGTATGTTTGTGTGTTCACATATATGGCCCTTGTTGTCTGTGACTAGAGCCCTGAAGCTGCAGCAGGGGTGTAATAGTTGATCATTTGATTTCTTGCTGGATACTTTTAACTCTTTCGCTTGTAACTGATTGCCTTTTAAGCCTTTTATTGTTGCTTTATCAGAGATTTGTTTTAAGCAACATCACTACTTTCTGCCTTTGGTAAAATTAGGATTGTTTCCCAGGATTCTTATTCAACAAGGAGTTTTCAGGTTCTACCAAATATACAAAGGATTGTTAAAGATTCAAATGACGTTTGTCTTCAAATAGAGCTCACTTATATAGCACAGAGGGGGAGTAAGTTCTGGGAAGAGAGCTAAGGGGTCATAATCTAGTCTTCATGTCTGTGTTTGGCAGAACTGACAAACATAACCCTTTGTAAAAATCAGGTTATGACAAATGCACCTGAATGTTGATATATAATTTTTCTAACTTATTTTATGGAGTTCCTGAGAAGTAGATTCATAATTTGAGATATTTTGTTGCCTGTAATTGGCTTGCTACATCATAGCAAGGCGAATTGACAGCTATGAATAATGAAAGATGCTTCCACAGAACAAGCCCTGAGTCTGATTAGCCATTGATCTACTGAAGCATGCAGACAGAGAGAGAAACAGGCACTTTGGGCATGGTTTAGTATATGTATAATTAAAATAATTCAATCATTTTATGGTCTTGTTTAGTTACACGTTTTGTAATTGTGTGTGTGTATGTTTCCTAGAAATTTGTTGGTAGCCATAAACACTTGGAAAACTAAGTTCTGCTCATTAGACCCACAGACATTAACTTAATTATCTTTTGAATGAGGCTCTAGAATACAAAAAAAAAATGTTTAAAAAAGAAGCGCCAGATAGAAATACAGAGTCTCTTCAATACTGGTAAAATTTCATTTTCATGCTTTGAAAAAACAACTAGTCAAACTTTATTTTTAGCAAGCAAGAAAGTAAAAATGGAAAGTGCATCCTTCAGGGTGGGTACAGACTGAGCTAAATGGCAAGGATTTAGTAAAAAAAAAAATTTGTGTTATTGGAAGAAGCATGGATATTAGAACGGTAAGTAATGTTTGACCTGGAAATCATGTTATGATACAAGATGGAAATGAAAGATACCTCCATCCACGGAAATCTGGGACGAAGGGCAAATTTTTAAAAAGTGCTACACATATTATGGAGCCTTCCTCAGAGGGGCACGATACTTCAATCCAGAAGAGGATCAAAACTGATCGAGAGCTGGATGATTTGAGGATATTTTTTTGGCTTGTGTTTGTTGTACATGTGCCATGTATGCATGTGTCTATAATTTTCTGCATCATGTGGGATCTTGAATATGGACTGTTACAAAGATCAAATGTTGGCCTTGGGTATCTTCTTCTATTCCTCTCTACCTTCTATATTGAAGCAAGCTCTCACACTTGAACCCAGAACTTGCCCATTTGCCTGTTCTCACTCACCAGCTTGCTCTAGGGAATCCTCTATCTATCTCTGCCTCCCAGGCACTGGGATTGCAGGTGGATTGCCATACCTACCTGACATTTATATGAGTGCTGGGGATTTGAACTCTGGTCCTCTCACTTGCATGGCAAGAGACTTATCCACTGAACAATCTCCCTAGGCCAGAGAGTAATATTTATGGTGAAGAACAGATGGAATGCCTAGGAACAGAGCAGTGTGAGCAAGAGCACAGAGTATCAGGACTGAGTGGTTTAAGGAAGTGATCATGTTCCAAAGGCAAGTTGGGACTAGATCATAGAGCAGGGTGACGGATGACCTTCATCGTTTGTGCAGTATGGCAATGCCCAAGTTGGCTGCAGAAGACTGACAATATGATTCAAAAAAAAAAAAAAAATCAAGAAACTAAAGCCCAGATAGTGTAGTCTTATCCATTCTCAGAATGTTTAAGGAAGTCACTGTCATCTTTAAAGGCACGGAAAGGATTAAGGTTCTGAAAACATATCTCATAATTAAATATGTATGTATTTTAGCTACTAGTCCGCCAAAGCATCACATTTTTGTTTCCAAAGACCTCTTTCTTTCTCATAGAAAAAATAGCTATAGGAAACATACATTTAAGATCAATTAATTAGCTCCCTGGAGATGAGTATTCAGTGGGAACCATGGTCAGGTCAAGTGCAAATTGACCTGTTTCCTATAGCTATTTATAAACATCTATTGAGTGACTCATTCTAGTTAGGACTATTTTTATTTATTTCTCCTGACTCAATTTATGAACTTAGTGTTTCATGAATGGAACTGTAGTAAATATCTATTGTTTCCTAACAAATTATTATAACACTTAGGTGCTTAAAACTAGTGTTTATTAAGTATCTGTTTCTCTATGTTTATTATTTATCTAACCATGGCCCTGATGGGTCCTTCTAGCTAAGGATTTCTCCTGTGGCTGCAAAGAAGCTTTGGCAAGGACTTCAGTCAAGTTTCTCTCTATGTTTCTTCTATGAGGGCAGCTTGCAATGTAGATGATGGTTAGCTTCTAATTGGCTGCTATCCAGGCAGAAGTGAGTGTCCTTATAGTTTACCTCAGAAAAGAAGTACCGTCCTGTTTACCTAATTCAAGACATTCAAAGTTAGTTAAGGGTCCAGGCCACGTTCAAGAGAAGAGGCCTATGTATGAGTCTGAGTACCAGAAAGGGAGGGTCATTGAAGGGTATTTTAGAGGGCCCCCTGTTACTGATGTGAAGTGCTACTGAGGCAAAAATTTTTGGCACTCTGTGGACCACAGGAGAAAAGTAGCACTTTATGTTCAATCCACACAAATCCACTGATTCAGAATGTGTATGTTATGCTGTCCAGGGGTTCTTCATGAACACATCAAAGTGTTCACGACCTTCACACAGAACACTGAACTGCTATTTATACATCCCAGTTTCTGTCTTGGAGCAGGGGGTGATAAACAAGTGAAGGAGGTTCAGGTTTTAATGCCCTTCAGAAACATAAGTGTGGGCAGCCTAATCCATGATTTTAAAACACAGCCACAGTCACCATGTAATGACTTAAAGATGAAGTCTGAACCTTTGTTGGCTATCAGACATAACAGTGGACACATGGGCTGCTCTTATCCCTGTCTTGCATTTATAGGATAAACCAGAGTCTTTGAACTCATGAAAAGCCCGAGTCCATCACCCAAGCATCTTTCATTCCTGGAGATTAGCAGAGTTTTCATTATAGGTTAAATTCTTTGTAACTTTTTCATGTGGAAACCATCCCCTTACCTCCTGTAAATTCTCCTGCTGAGTACAAATGGACTGTAGACTCCAACTTCCTACAGCTGCTTGAGATTTGGTTACATTTTCCAGGGTTTTTTTTGTGTGTGGGGGGGGTGGGGTGGGGGGGGAGTGGAGTGCTGACAGAATGTGGCTTCATCTACAACTCTGAACTGATTTTAAGAGTATAGACACAAATATGTGTCCTAATTGTATGTATCAGAGGAATAAAAATATTATCCACATATTCAGTGATATACTGGCTGTTATATTTCTAGCAAGCATGCATTAAAAGAAATAGATAACATGTTGGTCGAGGAGAAGATTGTTAAGATATAAGTGCAGTAAAATATGGGTAGGCAAAGAAGGAGGAGGAGGAGGAGGAGGAGGAGAGAAGAGGAAGAGGAGGAAGAGGAGGAGAAATAAACACCACAGTTTTCAGTTTGCACTATTTTTAATGAAAGACATTTGCTTTATAAATATAGTGGGAAAAAAACCCTCGCCTTTTGTATCTGGGCAAAATGTCAGAATCAAATAGATGTAATTGGAAAAGTTTACAAAGTGATGGACTTAATGTTACCACTCCCCAATGGTCATTTTTGTTTTATTTTACATAATGGAGAAAAATCCCCTTATATAAACATGTTTGAGTGAAAAAAAAAATGCTCAAAAGTCACATTTTCTTGAAACAAGATAGAGGATATAGAAATCTAACTCCGATTCACCAGTGAACACATTACTCTGATGCTGCATAATCACGCTTAGTAGGGAGAGAAAAACCCTTCTGTTTGGTTTTCAGCTATGCTGTACAAGCAATAAAGTCAGGAACAATTTCTGGCTTTCTCAATTGGCACTCTAATCCCCAAGGTGAATTTTTCTCAAAGAACTCAAGTAGACTAAATTCCTGCAGAGCAAAGGGGCTAGGGAATAATATATGTTTGGATTTTAGAGTCAAAAGGCAGATGGGAGACTCACAAACTTGAGACCAGGTTTGAAACAGTTTTAAGAAGAGGCAGATAAAACAGGCTGAGGAATTTTGGGGGACATTGATCTTGGTGATGGCAGTAGAATGCCCAAAGGTCTAGTCTTCATGGACAAATTATTCAGATGAAGATCCTGTAATCACATCAGAAATTCTACTAACTGTGTGGGCACTTCTGGTGTGTGTGGTAGGTGCTAATAGAAGAAACCTGTTCTGAGATAAGGCTCTTACCACATTCAAAGGGATCGATAATTACCAGTGACATAGTAGGACCCTAGTTGTACGATATAGGATCTGGAAGGGGTTGGTCATTCATAAAGACAAACAAAACTTGACTCAGAGCAAATATTTAGTCCACGATCTGGAATAGGAGATGGGTGGGCATTCTGTGAGTTAGAGAGAGGACAGAGATTCCATTTCACCGCCGTAGAATACATGCTTTCTTGATAAAGGAGATTAATAGTTATAGAAACACAGATGTGGGAGCATAGATTTAGTAGCTGGGTCATCAGAGTCCAGGTGTGAGAATATTGACTTGATTTTGACATTTTTATCCATTTCCCTAGAGAAGAGTAGATGGTTCTGGACAAGGATGAAAAAAACAATTGCAGAGGCAGAGGAGATGTCTGAGTTCGTCTGTGTCTGTCCAGATGTTGGGGAGGCAACATAAAGTAGAACCAACATGGTGCTGACATCATTTCCTTACATTCTGGCCAAATTCTTCTCTTTAGAAACTCACTTCAACCTATGTATGTACTACTGGACAAATGATTAGCTAGGGCCATACTTACAGGTTTCCTTTGATTCATTTTATGTGGTTTCTTATGAGCAAGGGAGAAAGTGCTGATCGTAGTAGCCTCATAATCAAGAAGACGCCCTTATTAGATCCCATTATGAGAAATAGAGGCAGTATCTGATTTCCTTTGGAATCAAAGCAGTGGAGGAAAAAGGGCATCCCACCATGAAAGACAATCTCCTCTGTTTGAGTATTGAACTCTGGGTCACACTGAGCATTTCCCAGCAGTGATATCCGAATACATAATTACTCTTCTTTTCATGTGGTATTGGTAGTGCAAAGAGCAAGTGTGTGTGTGCTTCACGTTGATTTTCCAGATTTTTCCTTTATTATTTCCCAAGTGGAATGATGGAGCACATTTTCTGCCACCACATTGGAAGATAACTTTTTGATTGCTTACATTTTATTTCATTCTGATCCTGTTTTCATTTGATTAGTGATCAGATGATCCCCATGTGACTTCTTTAAACAGTATATTTACTCACTAGAGGCTGTAGCCTAGATGGTCACAATGAGTGCTTATCAGGTACCATCCTTTAGAATAAACAATGGTTTTAGGGATGGGCAGAAAACTTAGGGTGTTTTCTGCTTGGTCACAGGTAACAGCTGAATTTGTGAGATCATGGTGAGATTAGGGTTCCAGAGGATAGATGGTACCAAGTGAGTTTAAGTCAGCTGCAAATTTATTAAGTAGTATCAAAATATTTGTATATTTTCATTATCAGTATGCTCAAACTAGTCCATAGCAACCGACATTCATTTGATTTTAGAATGCGGTTACAGAAAAAAGTACGATGAAAGAGCGCCAAAGACTAACACAATCTTTTCATCTCTAATTAAACTTGTCTTCTGCTTTCCTTAATCCATGAATATTCATTGAGCATCTATTGTGTGTCAACCCTTTTCAAGACATTCCTAAGATAACGAAGAAGGGTAACAGTTACTTCAATTCTAGCCCAAGGGATGAGTAGGAAATAAGGGGGGGGGGGGAAGAATATGTAAAATGATTTTAAATAGCACATGGAAAAAAAAAGCAGAGCAGGATAAACAAGGAGAGGGGGTGAGGTAGGCTTTCAGTTTGATGTCTGGGAAGGTAGGGCCTGAAGGAGTTATTTCTCTGCCGGCGAAAATGAGCCAATTTAAGCCAATCCAAGCATGATTACAGTACACAAAAGCATGTTCATTAGGAAACTGCTCTCTCGGGTGGGAGAGTTCAATGGCCCCAAGGAAGAAGGCTAGAAAAGTCACCACCACAGGGAGAGAGACAGGAGAGAGGGGAAAGAGAGAGAAAGCACACAGGCAGAGAGAAGGAAAGGGGAGAAGGAGGGAGAAGAAAGGGGCGAGTGACCAAAATATCTGGATTGTGTAGGGAAGATTTTCTGGGGGAGGAGCTCCCAGCCCCTGGGCCTGAAAGGCCTGTTGCCTCCCCAACATCTGGACAGACACAGACGAACTCAGACATCTCCCCGGCCTCTGCAATTGTTTTTTCATCCTTGTCCAGAACCATCTACTCTTCTCTAGGGAAATGGATAAAAATGTCAAAATCAAGTCAATATTCTCACACCTGGACTCTGATGACCCAGCTAGAGGGTAAGGTGTGCTAGGTAGAGCCTGAGGAATAATGGAAGAACTGGTATGTCAAATATGCTCCGCAGCCACTTGGCCTGAGTCTGAAACCCAACAGGCACAGCAAGGAAAGATCTGTGGAGAATGTCTTGTGTTACATTCGTTCGCTTGACAGGAAGGAGTGTGTTGCATGAGACAAACAAACAGAAAGAGAACAGTTAGAATATAAAGCTCTGGTTCCCAACCTGCGAGTAATAACCCCTTGAGGGTTAAGGACTCTCACAGGGGTAGCCTAAGATCATAAAAAAACAGATTTCATATCTCTCTCTCTCTCTCTCTCTCTCTCTCTCTCTCTCTCTCTCTCTCTCTCTGTATCTCAAGGAGACAATTCATACAATGGCAATGAAAATAATTTTATGGTTGGGGGCCATCTAGGAACTGTATTCAGGGGTCTCAGCATCAGGGAGTTTAAGAAGAACTGAAGTAGATCTAGGAGAGCAATTCGAAGAGACGGAGGAGAGCAAGAGTCCAGGCATTTTGTATGTGATTTTGAGATTTGAGATTTTGATTTTGTGCACGTGTGTATGTGTGTGCATGTGCACGTGTGTGCAAGCATGCATTTATATGTACATGGTGCACATATGTAGGTCAATTCATGTACATGTATATATGTCTGCATGAAGAGGTCAGGGGATAGCTTCAGATGTTGTCCTCAGAAACAGTTTATCTCCTTTAGACCAGAGCTTTTCAATGTCTATGAACCTATTAAGTCCAGGCTGGCAGATCAGTGAGCTTACAGGGAACTGTGTGTCTCTGCTCCTTCAGTTCTGGGATTATAAGTGCATGCCACATTTGGCTTAAAACAAAACAAAACCAACCAACCAACCAACCAACCAAACAAACAAAAAAACAGGTTCTAGGAGTTTAATTTAGGTTCTTCTGCTTGCCATGTGAGCCTTTTACCCAGAAATCAATTAACCCAGTCCTCAAGAATCTAGAGTTTACTATGAGCATGGCAGAAAGTTGCTGGATATTTATGAAGGTAAATTATGTTTTAGACATATCACTGTAGTTGACTCATTGGGAAAGTGTCTGGGGTGATACGAGGCCAAACATGGTAGTCAGATAGGTTTTCCCTTCTGATTTGCTTTGTGTTGGTCTCGGTGTGGTTTTCTGAGAGCTTGTAAGAGGTCACGAGGAGAACTTTGTGGGGTTCAGAAAAGCATGGCTGCTTCCAAGATATGCTGTACAGCTCCGCCTCCAGCTTCCTTACCACGGTGGTCAGTACTGGCCGATCAGTACTGGCTGCTCGTCAAGTTAGAAAAGACAGCTCAGCCCCCCTGGGAGCCTGTTATTGGCTGTCTTGGGCTGTTTTATGTTGCTGTAACATGATACCTAAGATTGGGTGATTTTTTTTTTTTTAGAACAGAAACTATTTCTCACAGCTCACAAGGCTGGAAAATGTAAGACCAGGGCATTGGCATCTAGTCTGCTGGGGGCTTTTACTTTCCTCTGTCCTCATGGGGTGCAAGACACAGAAACCAACGTAAGATGAGTTCTGTGTCCTCCCATGTGGGAGATAAGAGGAAAGAATCCATTCATTCAGAAACTGTCTTACAAAACAAACCTATTTTAATGCATGCAGCGCCCAAGCCTAAAATACATCCTAGGAGAGAACATCACAGCTGCAGACCTCCATCATAGGACCTTAGGGGACACTGTCAGACCTTAACACGTTCCCAAGTCTTTCCTCTTTCTCTTAGTGCTCCTCCCCCAGGCAGGTGAATTCTAGCATTGTAGCAGAAGGCAAAGGATATGTAGATAGCATGGAATCCTCAAAGAGGATCATCTTCCTTTACTTGCAGTAAGAATTGTCATCTTCACTTTTGAACTAATTAATAGTTAATTGTGTGTGGAGTGTATATGTGGCTGTGCACAGAATCCAGAAGTTGATAAGAAGATGTTGTACTTTGACCACTTTTCGCCACCTTGAGTTTTAGAGACCGGGTCTCTCCATGATCCAATCCGTGGAGACTCATGGAGACAGACCCACCAAATGCCTGGGATCCAACAGTCTCTGTCCTGATCCAAGTCCCATGGTCACAGATGTGCACTACCATACCTGACTTTTATGTGGATCCTGGGGATCCTAAGTCAATGTCCCTATGCTGGCTTGCACAATAGGCACCCTCTGAGAAGACTCCCAATGCCCACTGTTATTTGTTTTCAGTACCATTGGAAACAGGGATGAGGAGAGCTCAATGTAAAGTGCAAAGGGAGCTAGAGAGGAAGAGGGAGAGGCGGAGGGGGATGGAAGGGGAGGCGGAGAGGGTGATGGAGAGGGAGAGGCGGAGTGGGGGAAGGAGAGGGGGAGAGGGAGAGGGAGATGCAGAGGGAATGGGAGAGGGAGACGGCAGGGGGAGGAGGAGAGGGAGATGAAGAGGGAGGAAGGGATGGGGAAGGGAGGGAGGGGAGAGGGAAGAGGGAGGGAGGAAGGAACTAAAGATGAGACATCCCCTCCCCCAAAGCACATGAATTGTCAAAATAGAGATCTTGCCTTGATGAAGGCTACAATGATGGCTTTGATGTCTGTCCTTCTAGAAATCTATCTTTTCATAGCCTGGGAAACAGCTGGTGGTCTTACTTGCTAACTATGGGATCTTTAGGAGGCAGGACCAGATGGAAGGAAGTCAGGTCATTATGAGTGTGTTCTAACTGGACACATCAGCACGTAGGAGCCTGTCTGTTTTGTATGTATGTATGTATGTATGTATGTTTGTATGTATGTATTTTCTTCCTGGGCATCATAATCTGAGAGGTTTTGTTTTGCCACAAGCTTCTTGCCATGCTGTCTCACCTCCACATCTATTCCCCTGAAGGAGACGAAACCCACTGATCATGGACAGAAGAGATTAACCTTCCTTACTTTTAAGTTGATCTTCTCTGCTATTTTAACTTCTGAGGTCAAGTCTCTGGGCAGCCTTCCAGGACATACACCCGTGATGGCAGCCCTGGATGAAGGCATTTGATAGTGCCTTCCATGACCAGTGTCATAGAATACGGACAACTCAAAGAGGAAGTGTCCTCTCATAACCCTCTGCACCCAGAACCCTCTGCTAGGACTATGGACCCTAGAGCATGTGAGCACGGAGAGGTCGAAGAGTGGCATTCGCTGAGTTTAGCTTTTTCGGCATGAGTTAGAAGCAAACTGCTAATGTCTAGGTAAAAATTAAAGATGCAGTAAGGCTTTGCAAGCTCCAGTAGTTCTGATCTCCTTCGGAGTTCTGTCTTTTGATCCCGAAACTTAGCTTCTGTGGTATTTCCTGTCACAACATAGATACGTTGTTTTGAAATTTGATTTCAGAGCATTGGAGATGAAAGTGAGTGGGAAGAAAGAAAAAACGTCACTTCTTGAGGAAGATGAAGACATCAATTAACAGCCTCTGTATTTGCTATCTTCAGAGTTTCTGGGGCTGCCTCGTTTTGGAGAATCACAAGAGGAAATGACCTAAGTTTACTACAGGGCTTACATAGAGACCAGCTCGGCAGTGGGCGGTGGTATCGCAGGCTAACTCCCTCTTCCCACTCCAATGCCAAGCTCTAAAAATAGCTCAGTGGGAACTGCCCAACAACATCTCCCTCATGGCCTGCAACTCAAAGCCCGATTAAATCCAAGGATGGGAAATGTGGTGGCAGAGTTGCCCTTCAGTGCCAAGGGCAGAAACCTTCCTGCCCTCTCAGAGGTTGGGACCAAGCCATGATTCGGGCCTCACTCAGGAGTTCTTGAACCTTTTGGAAGTTGATGGCTCCAACAACTGATTCCAGGGGTCCAAACATGAACACTGTTCAATTTACTCTGACTTGACATTAGTCCAAAGAATGCCATGTCTCCTGGGATACTCCTCTTCTCAGGAAAAGAATTCTCAGTAGCCCTGTCTTATATTAAGTGAGGCTACTAAAAACTTTTCCTTCTTCCTTTTTTTTTTTTTTTTTTTTTTTTTCCTGATGGAACACATTAAAGCAGTGCTGGGTGCAGGTCACTTATGTGAAACTGTATGTTCTGTGACTGAAGGTATAAGCAGGCATTGAGGAAAGCAACTGAGTGTAATGTGCAGTGGTCCAGTTTGGGAACAATATTCAAATGTTTTAGATCTTGGTCATGTCAAATTTCTATAGTAATACCACATCCATATGGGCATAAAGACAAGATAGATTCTGGGCTGAGAAGATGACTTAGTAAAGTTCTTGCTGCACAACATGAGGACCTGGCTTTGGTACCCAGCAGCCATGTCAAATGCCAGATGAGGTAGGATGCGTTTTGTAATCTCAGCACTGAGACTGTGTAGATAAGCTAACCCTAGGAGCTTGCAGGCCCGCCAGTTACAGTTCAAACAGCTCCAGAACCCGTGAGAGTCTGTCTCAAAATTTATGAGGGGATCATTTCCAAAAATGAGGAGTGGCAATTCCAAAAAATATATAACCATGTTGGGAGTGACTGAGGAAGGTATCTGACACTTGAACTGTGGCCTCCACTTGGACACACCTGTTCATCCCTCACACAAGATCAATCAACCAATCAATAACACACAAAGATATAAATGTATAAAATCATATTGTTAGAGTTCATAGACGCTGAAAAGTCCTGATCAAGATGCCCAGAGTTTCTATAGTTCAGGTCAGCATCCTCACCACACACACTTGTCACTGTGTCCTCATTTGGCAGAGGGGGCTAAGACAGTGAGTCTCGATCTATGGGTCACAACCTCTCTGGGGTCAGATGACCTTTTTACATGGATCATATATCAGATATCCTGTCTATCAGATATTCACATTATTATTCATAATGGTAGCAAAACTACAGTTATGAAGAAGCAACGAAAATAACTTTATGATTGGGGGGGTCACCACAACATGAGGAACTGTATTAAGAAAGCCACAGCATTAGGCTTGTTGAGAACCACTGGGATGTGCTCTCTCTCTGGTTCTTTCTTACAAGGCACTGATTTCATTCTGGTGTACTTTATCCTCAGAACCTGATCACATGCTGAGGTCCCTGAACTCTAAATACTGCCGAACTTCAGCATATAAATGTGAGGAAGATATGTACATTCAACCCACGTCACTTTATAACTGGGACTTACAGTTAATTCCTCAGGAGCACTATGCCCCATTCATGCATTTCTAAATGCAGTTTTATTAGGACTTTATTTACCACTATGACTCATGTCTGTATTTTTAAGGGCTCTGTTCACGCTACAGATATAGAGCTGAGTGGCCCTTAGAGACACCCTCTGGCCCTCTACTAAAAAGGAGCAGTGCTGATCCCTGCTGTATAACGGTGTCTGTCCAGTTGCACACATTCTAGGAGATAGTGGTTCAATGTGGATAGTATTACGAACATTTAAGAGACAGGGAAATAGAGGTCACACATGTTCAAATCACATAGATGACAAGTGATATGGCTGAGCGTTGTTGTTGATATGTCGGAGTCCATGGTCTTCTTTTAACCACAGGCATTTTTCTCATCGCTGAGCTCCCATTGGCTCCTTGATGTGACTCTCTGGCTGAAAATTCCACTAGTTTTTGGGCTAGGCAGGTGAGAGCCAAATATGCTATCCTGAGCCCAAGGGAATGGTGTGTGCTTTGCTTCAGCTGGAAAGTACAAACCCAGCTGAAAGACATTCAAATGGGAATGGTGTTTTTCAAATCTTCAAGAGCCAAGCCAAACATGTCAGCTGGCTTTATCAGCCTAACAGGTCTTTGGCTTGTGACCCCTGGATAGAGTTTGAACAGGTGGGGCAAGAGGAATGAAGATACTCTCAGTACAGCAATGGGAGAGCTTGTTTGTGCTTCTACCTCTGGATCTAGTTCACTTCAGAGGGAACACCGTTGATGACTCCACAGAGAAATCACAGGCTTCTAGGCAAGGAGTGGCTTGGTGTTTTGTTCTAACTTAAGATAATTAATCATGGTGTGACCTTAAGCAAGTAAAGACCACCTTTACAACATTCATGTTTTCATCTTTAAAGTTGAGATACTTAGTTCATTCTTACTGGTCCTCTCCTTGTAAGAGAGGCTATATTTACATCAAGGTATCCCAGGGAACACCATACTTGGAAATATTTTTGGATGGTTCTTAATTCCATTGTTTCTATCACACCCCTGTCCAACCAGTCCATGCAGGCTGCTGGTTCTGTGCTTGGTGCATATCAGTAACCTTTTCTTAAATTCTAAGTCAAAGCTTTCATCATCATCATCATCACTAACTTAGGTTCTTTATTTTGAAAAATATTAAGATTTAATTTATTTATATCTCCTCCTAGGCCAGGAGTCTGTCTTCAATCCAGCAGCCATTCATTGAAACTATGTATTAATTACTTTTCTTGTCTCTGTATAAAAATACCCTACAAAGAACCTTAGGAAAATTTGTTCTTGTTTACAATTTGAGACTACAGTCTATCATGGTGGGGAAGGCATAGCAGCGGGAACTTGAGGTGTTGGTCTCAGTGTATTTGCAGTTAAACAGAGAGCAATGAAAGCTATTTCTCAGCTCACTTTTTCCTTTTTATTTAGTCCAGCACCATAGACTATGGAATAGTGCCATCAACATTTAGGGTAGGTCTTCACCATATCAAATAACCCAATCTAGAAATACCTTGATTTGTCTCCTCAGTGATTTAGATCCTGTCAGATTGGCAATGATAACAACTATAGCCTCCATTCAACAACTTAAATGAGACTGTGGCATTTTCTTTGGATTTTGATCTCGAATCAAAAGTCAAGATTCTTTTTCTTCTTCAAAATAACATTTGTATCAATTCTTTGAGAATTTCATACAATGTATTTTCATCACACTTACCCCAATTCTCCCATACCTCCACCTAGATTCACCTTCTATTGCTTCACCCCTCCCAACTTCTTGTCCTTTGTTTTTTTACTTAATAATTCACCAAGTCCAATTTATACTGCTCCTGTACTCATGAGTGTGTGGCCATTCACAGGAGTACTATCAGTCTACCAGGGGTCACACCCTTAAAGAAACTGACTCTTCCTATCCAAGCAGTCTTCAACTGTCAAAAGCTTCTCATCTGGGGTTGGAACTAGAGCTCTCAGGACCCCAAGTTCTGGAATGTTGAATAGCTTCTTCATGTGCAAGAAACCATGGATGCTGTGAGATCATGCATGCAGAGGTCCTGTCACTTGTAGAAATACTGTTTCACTCTGATCTTCCCTACCTCTGATTCTTGAATTTTTTCTGTCCACTCTTTTGTGATAGTTACTGAGCTTTGGGGGAGAAAGGAGTTATGGATGTTTGATCTGTGGCTAAGCGCTCTACTGATGCTATTCTCTATTAACAAGAACAACAAGGATACGAACAACAACAACCACCACTTAATCAGAGTTCTCACAGTAGCCTTCAAAGTAGCAACATTGTCTCGCTCTGACCCTCACAGCCCTTTCTTTCAGACTTCTGAGACCCAAAATTCTCTGACCTGTTCAGGTTCTTCTAGCTTCAATGCCTTCTGCTTGTCTGGTAAACCCACCACACAAGCTCCTGTCTCCTGTACAGGAAGACTGTCCACCTGAATGCCTCAGACTATTCCTCATTTCTTCAGTTCTTACAGCATGCTCTCAGTCAGCATGTAATTCAAATGGCACACCGACTTCTTATTCCTCTACCCTTATCTCCCTGCCTAGTGCTTACTATCAGCACCTATTTTCTGACTTTATTTATTTCCATTTTTTGTTTTGTCTCTTCCACAATAGGCAAAGGATTGGCTGTAACCTCAGCTCCTGAAGGTTAACACATGACAGAGAAATCCAATACACTCATTCACTCCTCCTTTTTTGTTCCTTTGGCTTTCTCGCCAGAAACAAATTTTCTCCAACTTATTATTTTTTTTTTATCTCTATTTTATTTGTATGAATGTTTCACCTGTATGTATGTCCATGCACCACTTGTTTTCCTGGTTTCTGGGGAGACCAGAAAAGGGCATTTGTTCCCCTGGAACTGGAGTCATAGAGAGTTTTGAACTTGCTGGTAATTCAACCACTGAGGCATCTCTCCAGTCTCCCTGTTATCTTCTTTAATCTGATATAAGTTAAAGACAATTCTTTCAGCTTGAAAGACCAGTAGCCAATGAACAGAAGCGCACTCTCAGATTTATGATGGTTACCACGGTAACAGGGATCCCAGATCAGCATCACAGCTTCACCTGGGAATTCTGTCAAAATGAGAATGATTAGACTGCACACCAGACTTCTTGAATGAAGAATCCCGGGGAAGAGTCCAGGAAATGATTTTGAGGCAGGCTCAATTTCAAGACCCATTCTATCATTTCATCTTCTCTATGAAAAAATTCTAGGCCGAACAGTGTCTAGGTGAAACGAGACACGGTTGGCCCATTATGACCTCCCATTTGGCTCCCTGAGGTCCAACCAACTGCAGACTGAAAACTCTCTAAAACCAAAAAGCTGTATTAATTGAAGACATCTAGTTCTTCTCATTCCACAGACAGTTTAGTACATCATTTATTCATATAATATTTACAATGTGTTAGGTATTATAAGGAGTCTAGAGATTGTTTGAAGTATGTACCAGGATATACATGCATTATATATAAATACTACAGAGTTGTATGTAAGACTTGAATATCTTTGGGTTTTTTGGCATCTACAGGTTGACTGGCAACCAACCACAATGAACCATAGGTATGCTGTACATGGGATGGGTTTCAGGACACCATTTTCACACTCGCCTCTGACTTTCAGTTATTTCTAATACATTATTTCTCTTCCCTAGAACTTGAGTTCAACAGTTACATAGGATACAGAACAAGGTGACATTGAATATCCATCTCCCTATGAACATCGGGTAGGTCTGTTTTGAACACGCTCCACAGTGTGGATTCTGCCACTTTTTCTAAACATTGACAATTATGGTGCTTTTTCCCTCTGCTTTATGCTCTGGGTAACACAGTCCAGTGGTGAGCGTCTGGATCTTATATCTTCAAACAGCGTGCTCCTAACATAGAGAAAATAAAAGATATTGAATGTTTGTCTGTTTTACTTTCTTTATATTATACACATATATGTGTGATTTTATTTTTATTTTCTTTATTATTTATTAGGTTTATTCCTGTGTTGAGTGTGTGTTGTGTGCTCAAGTGCAGTGTCATTGGAGGGCAAAATAGGGATACCGATCTCCTGGATGAGAAATTAGGGCCAGTTAGGAGCTGCCACATAGGGTTGTTAGGAACTGAACTCAGGTACTCCATAAGAGTGGGGCATGCTGTTAACTGTTGAGCTATCTTTCGATCCCCACCTGTGTTTTTATATCATTACTCAACTTTTTGTCATACTCGATGTATTTCAAGTCATACATAACGTGTAAGTGCAAGCTTATATACAAGAAGATATGTTATGACCTAGGTTAATTCTATAGGATACCACTTATATAGGGAACTTGAGACTTGCCTCTACTTAACTCCCCCATGGGCCCATTTTCCAGGTAAGACACATTTTCTTTGAGAGTTAAGCATAATTGTTCTCTAAAGTCAACTGGGTGAGTAAATTCATAGAAGAATTATCTTCCTTTTTCTCAAGTTCCCACTCTGTGTTAAACAAAAGGCTACTGTTCCTCAAATACATTAATCTTGCTATGTTTTCATACTGTAATACATGTATAATTTAACCATTTGGATGGATCTAGAAAGTAAGCCATAGGTAGATGTTCAAGGAGCCAGTAAGATAGATGTCTCAGTCAGTGAGGACTCTGCAATGCAAGCATGAATATCAGAGTTAGGATCCCCTAGACACACATAAAAGGCTAGAGTGACTTTCCTAGAGCTCCAGCACTGGAGGGAGAGATAGGCAGATTCCTCAAGCTCCTTGGCTGGTCAGTCTACCAAATTGATACACTCAAAATCAGTGAGAGACCCTGTCTTAAAAATGTAAGATGGAAAGACTAAGGAAAGACACATAATGTATACCTCAGGCATTCATAGACATATAGGCTTACCTATATGCTCACACACTAGCAGATGTGGGTACCACATACACACACACACACAAACACATACACATACACTCCATTGAAGTTTTCATGTTGACGATTGGCAATGCTTAGACACTAGTAGAATGGTACGTTCCTTGTGCAAAAGCATGAAGGCATTTCTAAGGCTATTACCTCTCCAAGAATGGTCCTTTAGCACATTGGAATGGCACTCGTTTCTGATGGTAGATTTGCAGTGGTAGATTGCACAGGAAGCTGTTTCTCATGGCCATTCAGTGTATCTAGTTCAATCGTTTCTATCTGACAAAGAGAAGAGACTAACCCTGAGGCTAGGGATATGGTTTACTTCAGGAGAGGTACCCTACTCTGAAGACATCTTGGGTAGTGAAGGTATGGTGTGGAAGAACAGTTTTTAAGCATCAGCAGAGGAGTAGTACTGTAGAATTGATGGAGTTAATGAAAACCATTTTGGTAGCTTGAGGCACCCTGATACATCTTTTGTCACACCTATAATGTCTTGAATGTTCCTCATCGAATGGCTAACGTCGTGAACCATGTATTAACTCTTCCTCGGAACTGATGACTGCTTCCCTCAGTTGACAGGCACTTGGAGTTTGCACATACCGATCAGCCACATCCTCACTTGACATGCGATATGGAAAATGTCTCAATCACATCTGTTTATTCAAAGCACCGACTGACAGAATTCGGTTACTTTCCTGGTCTCCAAGGAACTGAAAAAAATCTCAGAAATCTGACTTTATGAAGTTAGGTTTTTCCGCCACCGAAAAATATCTTCATATTAAAGGTTTGTTTACAAGAAATTGCTGTTTCCATTTGCTGGAGCAGCTCTTAAACATTTTTTTTTAAAAAAGTTGTTTTTTTCCAACCACTAAGTGGATCTAAACATTAAGTGTTTCTGAAGTTGGTTTTCCAGCTTCTGGGCAGCTATTAACTTCTGCTGGGATACAACAAACGCCTTCACTCAGCTCCTGGTAACGTTAGAGCATAATATTGTAAAGCTCCATTTCTTTTAGGTAGCTCATAGCGCAATATTTATATTTCACTCACATCAGCTCAGGACAGGGTTGACACAATGGTCTATTGTTGCTGTTGCGTTCTCCTTTACTGTTCTATCTATCTGACAGGAGCCTGGCTGCCGCTCCTGCAGCTAGAAGCTACGTCTGCTCGAATTAAAGAGCCAGGACTGATGGACTGTCTGCATCAGACCTCCCTGCGGAGAATTGTGGGTAGAAGTGAAGTGAGACCCCCTTTATAGCAGAGAGAAAATTTCGCCTTGCTCTTAGAATCATGGTGCTCGGAGATTGAGTCTTTTTCGTTCTCTCAGAAGGAAAGACAAATGAAGTGTGATGTGGTTTCATATAAAAATCTGTATTTCACGCGTCTTATGCTCGCCATTATCAGATATTCACAAAGAATTTCTCACTTTGTGTTCCAGAAACCAACTAGTGCTAGTATGTGTGTGTTGGTTGCAAACAGGGACCACTGTGACCAAGAGTTTCACAGAAGGTATTTCCAGCCTTCTCTAGGTTTCATGATTACTAAGGACAGAGTCTCCAGCGATGAATAGAATTCTATGCCACTTTCTGCTTGTCCTCTCTCTGTAGTAATACATTGTACTATTAATACTTCCTGCGAAATGCTTTGGAACCACGGTTAATCCTTGGCCAGTAGAGACAGTAAAACACAAGCCATGTGCAGCCGTCATGAGACTATGCTGATTTTCATGACTTGATTTTTCCCTTGACTTAAAAAAAGAAGAAAAAAAAAAACTGGATGAAGAAGCAACAAAAATAGCTCAAGTTCAGAACTGGTAGCAGGTTGTTTTGATTGTAGCAAATAACCTTGCCAATAACGTACCAGCTCCATTCTCTATCAGACTCTCCTTTCCTGCCTTAGCTGGGTATTCAGTTTAGAAATCAAGGCACAGAGGTCTGTGAGTTTCTGATCCTCAGCTCACCCACCTGGTTCCTTACTTCTTTTATTTTATAGCCAGGATAGTCTTCCTTCAGCCTTTGTCTCACGAGGGATATAAATTTAGAAAAGACACCTGGAGATAATTAGCCGGCCAGCATGTCTGCCATTCCTTTGATAAAAGTGTTGGGTGTGGTTTCTCAACAGCCCTTGATAAAATGCACCGCTGCTTTCTCATCTGACTTTCCATTGGTCCACCCCCACACCCCCAACGAGATTGTTTTAATGGCCAGCTTCTGTTTTCAATCAAGGGGGACATTTCTATGGATTTTTCTTATTTATTTAATTTTTGCATTTTTCCAATAAGAAACATATTCTGATCCTTTTAAAGGTTAGATGTAAAGTGTGGAAAGAATGATGCACGTCAGCAGGGAAGCTTCTTGGCAGGTTAAAGTATCAGACATGTGTGCCTGTGTATGTAAACACGTGTACTCATGTATGTGCATGCATGCATATGTACATGCATGTAACTTTAGATCCTGATTATCTCCTTCTCTTAGAGACATGGATATGTCTTACCCATCATTTCTTTACAACCATTGTGACCTATGGCTGGCTCTGATTTTTGTAAGTTACAAAGGAGGAAAACTTCTTGGGGGCTTTGAGCAGCAAATGGCAGCTGACAAAAACCACAGGGTGATGTTTTTAGGTTTTATATTGAATTGAACAAGTGAGTACCAAAGTAAAGCCCTGAAAAGTTTGTGACACCTGGTTAAGCTACTTAGAGTATGTGTGTGTGTGTGTGTGTGTGTATGTATGTGTACCTATATATATATATATGTATATATATATATATGTGCATGTATGTGTATATGTATGTATATATATGTGTGTTCGTTTGTATATATATGTGTGTGTGTGTGTATGTATGTATGTATTTGTGTGTATGTATGTATGTAACTTTAGAAAGCCTCCAAGAGTCCCTGTATGCTGTGGCCACTGAATGCGAGCTGGAAGGACTCGCTGTCCCTTGTCCATTTGCAGAGCTCTGATTTGCTTTGGGAAGGACATCACAATGACTCGTCACCGTTGGTTGTTGAGCTGTAGGGTGGTGAGTACATGACTCCTTCTCTACACTGTATGTAGATGCATCTGTTCTCGAACTTGGATTGCTGTTTCTGCATTCTCTTCTAGCTAAGCTAGACTCAATGTATTTTACTTTTTTTATTGCTGTTCATCACATACACACACACAATTTCACTCTGTAGCTAAGGCTGCCCCAAATATACTATGTAAACTCACGTTTGCCTGAAATTTATGGCAATCTTTCTGCCCTGACCTTTTGATTTCTGATATTACAGGTTTGAGCCACTAAACCTGGCAGGTGCCAACATCTTAACCTGTGTTTTACAGATGCTATCCTAATGGTGGTCAGTTTATATTTATGAACTTCCAATAGTTCTCAGCCATGTTTAGACAGCGAGTCATCCGTGGCTTGTGGCCATAGATTCTGATCCTTGGTTGAGTTTTTATCTCGGGACACATTATCTTCAGAGTGCATATTATGTGCTACATATGATGTAGGCACCAGGTACCATCCTTATTCTTATTTAGCCTCTTATGATTTACCTCATGGCCTGCATCAGCTCAGGCTGGCCACCATTTTCAAGAATCCATACCTTCCGTTGGATCCACACACACAAGATAGAACTGGCTTATCATGAAAAGCCAGTCCTATTTTCATTCCTCCTGAGATTGGAGATAGAACTCGAGTTACAAATCTGCTGTCTTGAAAAAAGACTCCTCGTTTAGTGAACACCACTCTCTACTGGCACTGTGACCATGCCTTGGAGAGCAGACACTCTGCACTGTGGCTGTGACCATGCCTCGGCTTGCAGACACTAACCACCGTGGCTGTGCCCTAGGCTAGCAGAAGACATGTATCTGAAGTTGTTGATTCTAAACACCTTCAGTTTGTCTAACAGCTGCCACCAGCACCCTCATATCTTGTTTGCAAACTGAAACCCCAGTTTTGTTCAGAATAGTAGTAAAACCAAGTAAACAAAGTGGTAGAGGAACAACCATCATTTTACAACCCAATGATTATCATTAGGATCACCAATGGTAATCCTAATCTCTTTCCACTTCTTCCTCTTACTTTACATTACCCTTGAATCTTTGTGATATCATTACCAAATAAGGAAAAATCCATTTAGGATTGACAACAAAGGGGTTTGATGGTACTAAAAGTAACGTATTAGAAGAACTCTTGTTCCAAGGATGGATATAGTTGAGGAATCCAAATTCCAGAATGTGGAAGTGAATTCAAAACCCTCACTGCCCAGTCTGCTCTCTAACTTTCTTCTTATAATTAATTGTGTTCCTTTGGTCCAATGACTATGGCTCTTCATAGCTCAATTTCTCCATTTTTGAAAGTGTGAGGCTGATAGAAACATACGCCATATATGATTTCTAAGAGAGTTCATTTATTAAAATGTACTTAGAACAGAGACTGGCACCCAGCATAACCTAGAAAGACATTTTGTTTAAAGTAAGGGCATGATGATCATTAAAGGAGAGTTTTGTTTTAATTAACAAACACTTGAGAGGCTGTTTTTTCTTCTATGAAATCAACAATGATAAAAAATGAACAATAGGGCCCATTAATTGCTGGCTTATGAATGAATGTTATCAATTCTTCCAGTGCTGTGGAGTAGGTACATCACATACCTCTGACTATCAATTTATTTCCCAACAATATAAAGAATATATAAAGTGTACTACTAACCCACCAGCAGCGATACTGCATCTACATATATTTTTAACTGAACATTTGTATAGGGCTAAAGAAGGAATCAAACAGAAAGACATGTTGCATGGAAGAATAACATACATTAGAGTATTTCTATTTCATCTATAAAACTGCATAAAATAAGACTGATATCAAGTTCTGAGGAACTGGGTCATTAAAAATATTTTCCATTTTGCTTACTTGGTTCTATGTTTTATGTAAATATGTTAGTGGTATGGACTATTTGTATTAATATCATTTTCTTTCTTTCTTTTTTCTTCTTTCTTTCTTTCTTTCTCTCTCTTCTCTCTCTCTCTCTCTCTCTCTCTCTCTCTCTCTCTCTCTTTTTTCTTTCTTTCTTTCTTTCTTCTTTCTTTCTTTCTTTCTTTCTTTCTTCTTTCTTTCTTTCTTTCTGTTGTTTTTAGGTACACTTGCCCATGTATGGCATATGGAGGCCAGTGGTCTATATTAGGCATATGTCTTTATTCTCTGTCTCATATATATATATATATATATATATATATATATATATATATATATATATATATATGGAAAAACGTCTTGGATTTGAAAGAGAGCAAGGAGAGACATATGGGAGGGAGTCGATGGAATAAAGGAATGGAATATGATGTACTATAGTATAATTTCAAAAACTGAAATAACTAATATATTTTTAAGACAGGATCTACTACTTAAATTGTAGCTCACCCTTTTGGTTAGATTGGCTAGCCAAAAAGTTCCCAGACTATCCCTTTCTTTACCTTGCTTCCATTGTTGAAATAAAGATGTGTAAGGCCATGCTTGGCTTTTTACCTAGGTGGTGGGATCCAACTCAGATGCTCATTTTGTGCAATAAGCATTGGAGCCACTGAGCCATCTCCCCAGCCAATAATACTCTATTTCTGTAGAATAAATAGACTGACTTAAGATAATAGGAAAACCATGAGATTTATGCATATATAGCTGTCTGGAATGGTAAACACAGAAATGGTAATTGCCACATCTGGATTAACACTTGTCAATGTCTTTACTTTCTGGTTTTTACTGAAGTTATGTATCATTTTGATTTAAAGAAAATAAGAAAAATAACAGCACATCCTTTAGGTATCAAGGGTGATCCAAATTTCATTTCTCTGTAGGTGGCCAAGCTGGAAAATTCTATAAGTGCCAGATGTTTGAGCTTATAGAGATTCCAGAAGAATCTTCCCTCACCCAATCCCAACCCCATACGTTAGTATGGAGCTATTTATGTTTGGTGCCAAATATCTGCCCCAAATCATCCTGTATCGCTGACATTTTGTCAGATTAATAGAGCTCAAGTACTGTGAATATGTTGATTTTATGGCAGACCTCCAGGAAAGCCCTTTTACAGATAAAAATGGATAGGATAAATTATGTTTCTCAAAACCCTGATGTTTCTATTTAAAGGTGTCTGTAGGTACTCAGCTCTTTGAAAGCCTTGTGCTCCATCCTTTCTTCTCTCCGAACTGAGCCAAGGTTATCCCGAGGGTAGGTACTTTTGGCCCCATCGTGTGGTTTGTGAATTCCTTGGCCCACCTGCAAATGTAAAGCATTCTCTTTTCATTCGAGTCCCTTCCTCGGTCTAGGAAAAGGCTCTGCCTTCTCTGAAGACCTGGACTGATTGGTTAGGGGAATGTAATTTGGTTCTTGTGTTTGTCCTGGAGCAGAGATCAGAAAGCAGTTTCAAACTACACTGGCTCAGGGACTCTGAGTGGTGGAGTTCAGAAGTGCAGCTAAAGACCAGAAAGTCAGTACTGTTTATCCAGTCTCTTTGCTGTATTTCCTCGAGCATTTTAAAGAGAAAAATTAGCCCTGCAAACTTGTAGGATTGGCAGCAGCACTGTCATATGATGTTAATTCTTATTTCTGTCACAACCCTTCTGTTTACTGAGGGTGAATGACAGTAAATGAGGGTAAGTATAAGTGGTAGACATAGGACTCTCCTTTGGATATTGGTGTCAGACACAAGTCCAATTCCAGATATTTATTACCCCATTTAACAATTATTAACTGTGAGAAAGTAATGTCCTCATGGACATATAGATGAACAGCAAATATGCATTCGAATAACACTATGTCCTTTGTAGCAGGAGGATTTCTCTTAAACCTCGTTTGAGGTAGGTTGTTATAAGCCATAACCATTCATTGTATCAAACTCTTTCTTCATCACATCTGTCTGTGAATAACAACAGTGATGGTGATGAGGAAAATGTTAAAAATAACAGTAACAGTGACTCCTACCTCAAGGCCATCAGCCAGTTTCCAGATGGGTGAAGCCACATGTGTTTGCCAACCACCAGTGTTCTAGAATGGCTTGATAAAAGCAACTTAAGTAAGGTCAGGTTTACTCCAACTTATTCTTCTAGTTATAGTTTACCATGGTGGGACACTGAAGGCAGCAAGAGCTTAATGTAGCTGGTCCCGTCACATCTAGACAGGAATAAGGGAGATGTGAGTGCTTGCTGCTGCTCAGTACCCTTTCTTCATTGATAAAGTACAGGATTTGATTTAGGGAATGGTGCCGCTCACAGTGGGCAAGTCTTCTCATCCCAGTTAACACAATCAAATCATTTAACACAGGTATGCTCAGAGTTTTGTCTCTCAGTTGACCCGAGCATTTGTCAAGTTAGTAATTAATACTGACCCCGTCTCACCCATTTCTTTTGGCTACTTTTGCTGTGGAGAGCAGCAGCACATTAATTCCAATAATATGTTCTTTTTGTTTCACCCCAACGTCTTCAGTTATCCATCCATCCTAGAATTCAACGTAAAGATCAGATTTCCAGTCCTTCTCTATAGTAATGAATCTCTTCAAAGATCTGATAAATAAATAAAAATGAGTGCTCTACAAGTCAGTAGTGTATGAGCAAGAGTTTCCAGATTATGGAAGTATCTGTTTAAAAAGTTGGCTGAGTGGTCTTCATTCTCTCTCTCTGATATGTTGTTTTGAGATACATACTTGAGACTTAACAGGTTCATTCTCCTAGCTATACGAGGAAAGACTGGGGTTTCTATCACAGACCCAGTGGAGACACCACGTGGATACCACTGAGTTTTATTTTCCTCATCTTCAATTTTCTATGACAGGTGTCATCTAAATATAGTGGATCAGCTATGCCAGCTATTCCTCAATGACTTCATCACTATGATTATTACTTTAATCATCTGTGCTTCAGTCGGCGACCCTATGCTTTACTCTTTGTGTAGACACTGTGATTTTCAGAACTCTTTCCTAGAGGCTGTGTCTAGGGTAGAGGAAGAGATATGGCAAGATGTTAAGTGAGAAAGAAATTAGGTAGACAGTCATTTATATCCATGGACCGTGGACCCTGTGTGTGTGTGTGTGTGTGTGTGTGTGTGTGTGTGTGTGTAAGTCATAGATGGATGCTAAGTATCTACCTTGTCCATTTCCCATTTTTATTTCTGAGCAAGGGACTTTCATTGAACCTGGAGTTCCTTGAGTGGCAACTCTAGGAGTCCTCTTATCTCTATCTTCTCAGCTCTTCAGCTTAGAGGTGTATATCACTGAGCTCAGAATTTTTTAAATTTTTTTATGAAGGTTCTGGAGAACCATCCAAACAAGTTCTCATTTTTACATACTGTGCATTTGACCAGTTGAACTATCTCCCCAGCCCTTATTTAAGCTAACTTTATTACATGGAGATGCTGAGGCTAAGTAATGAGGGAATAGAAAAATATGACAATAGCTGAGTGTTGTGCTGACATTCCCCTCCTGCCCACTCTTAGATATTTCTGTTTGCTTTACAGGTTTTATTTTTCGCTGGTACATGTACATTGGATATTTTATCTATTTTTACTGGAAACAAGTTCAGAGGCAACCTGACTTACTTAAATCCCAGCTGTGTCAAAGGCAGAGTTCAGACCAGAATCTTTGCTAAAACAGAGGAAAATAAACAAAAACCATCCATGAAAGGTGTAATTCCTGCCCTTGATGGGCTGTAAAGAGATTCAAAAAATATGCCTGGAAAATGCAATAGCACACAGCATGGGGAAATTTATAAATCCGCAAACTGTAGAAATAATCTGAGGAAAAGTTCATTACATTATTTCAGGAGAATATGTTAATTGCTATTTTGTAAACCGTTAGGTCAGCTTGAAGTAAATTTTGAGAGCCTGGGAGTCTCTTCCTGTCTCTCTTTGAGAACTTTAAATAAAATATTTGAAAACTAATCATTTTAATGTAAATTTAAAGGGCCAGGTTCTTGAGAATCATATCTTTTTAGGTAAATTGAACCCTGGGAAATCTTTTTAATGGTGTTGACTTTCTCCAAAAACTCTTTCTTCATAGATAATAAAAGTGAATTTAAACCCATCTAATTTCAATCACAAATGCCAAATGAGCTGGCTCTGAATTACTAAGCTTTCATTGCAACAAAGAATGGGTATATTTACCCAGAATGGCGATGGAAGAAAGAAGCAAACAGAGTCAGATGCAATTAAGGGGGAAATTCCACAACCTAAAAATCGTTTGATTTTTCCATGGATAAAGTGGAAATTCTATCTTGTGACATTTGATTCTTGTCCTAATCTAAACAGGCTGTTCCTCTCTAAAAACAGCAAAAATATATCAAGGTGATTGGAGTTTCTGCCTTGAATTTCAGTTAAAGCGTAGACTTGGAATGAAGCAGACAGGGGGGAAGGAGATTCTGCTATTTATGAACAGGTTTGAACAAAGAGCATAACCTCCTTAAGAGCCATTTTAATCCTCCACAAAATGGGGCACGTGGGAGACGGAGCAAATGCATCTGGAATTAGTCTGCTTTGTTATCAAAGAAGGGAATAAAACAGTGGTTGCTGTTCATTGTCATTATATTGCCATTTATTTCAGAATTACTCAAGTGGTTTCAGTATGCAATATGATGAACAGTCAACTCAACTGTACAACTTCAAATAATGAGTGTGGTCTCATTCATTAGTGTGTGTGTGCGTGCGTGCGTGTGTTTGTCTGTGTGTGTATGTATGTGTGCTTATATGTGTTTCTGTGTGTGTTTGTATGTGAGTGAGAGCGTATGTGTGTTTGTGTGTGTGAGTGTGTGTGTTACATGCTAGTGAGTATGGATGCACGTTCCCTGCACACATAGGGAGGCCAGAGAAGGATGTGGGGTGTCTTGGTCTACTACTCTTTGCTTTATTCCGTGAGGACAGGGTTTCTCACTGACCCTGGAGCTAAGCTGGCAGTTAAGTCCCATCAGTACTCATGTACCCACTTCCTCCAGCCCCGGGGTTATACAGGTCAGCTTGCAGCCATGCTTGACTTTTCAAATGACTGCTGGGATTCTAACAGTGCTTTCTACATTTGCATAGAGAGTGCTCTCATCCAATGAGCCACTTCTCCAGTTTACATTAGGTATTATGCTTTTGAAAGGTGATTGTTACATTTTATTATTTTCTGCTTAGGAAATCTAGGTTGGTTGTGCTCTAAGCAGGGCGGGAAGAATCGCTGCTGTTTGGTCCTAAAGTGCGCACGTGCACAAAGTTTCTTAGAGGATATTTAGCGGGCTCTGCTCTCCGTGAAGCACCTATGAAACTTGACAGAGAAATCCTTGAAAGAGGCTCATGGCTCAGTTAAATCTGCTCAAGTACTAGGAAGAAAGCTCTTGCTAACATAAAAACGACACATCTGCAGTGCATTTTGGTTACAGTAACAAAAACTGGACAGGTCCCTGGCCCAGTCAATCACTAAAATTGACTTTCCTCTTGTGAAAGTTCAACAGTTTCCATGGGTTCTTGTTTGGTGTTTGAATGGGCATTAAGTAAGTTAAACTTTTGGGCCAGCAACATGCTCAGCGGTGCAGGGTGCAATTTCTACGTCCCCACAAGCACTTTAGACATTTCTTCCGACGGTCATGTAGAGGATACGTTTATAGAATATCATTTTCTTTCATCTCCACTTGCACTGTTTGGAAAGAGTCATTTTGCACCAAAACAAAACAGAAAAACCACCCAACCTAATGCAATTTTCCAGGTTCAACTAAAAAAAAAAAAAAAAAAAATCCAAATGCAGTAGCGAATGCACAGGACCTCTCTCATTGGTCTATCTGGAAATACTGTCAGATATTTCTTCCCTGTACTCTGCTGTAGCTTCCCAAGGAAATGGAATAAAATATGAAAGGAAGTCAAATGCACAGATGTCTGAAATTGTATCACTCAGAGATGTGCAGGCTACCTGTAACTGATGCTATTTATTCCCCAGTGAGTCCCACTGCTTTGGCTGGTCTCTACTGTGCACTGTTTCTTTATCAAAGGAAAGACCAGAGAGAGAGAAAGAGAGAGAGAGAGAGAGAGAGAGAGAGAGAGAGAGAGAGAGAGAGAAATATCTGAGCTATAAAATGTCAAATTGCTTTCCAAACTCGTTCCAATTTCCAACCACATCAAGAAGGGTGTCTGAAAAGACAATCAGCTTTTGTACTAACCAAGTATGTATACAATTATTTATTTTTAAGAAATGTTCCTAGGGACTGCACCATCAAAGGAACACTCGGGGTGATTTTCAGGCTATTTGCCTCCAATGCTTTAGAAACTAGATTTTCAGCTACAGTATGTTTGGTTTTTTTTTTTTTTTCCTTCCTTTAAATCTTTGTAAATCAAATAAGCCACAATTCAATTTATGTAGAAAAAAATGTGGAGAGCTGGATATATTTTATCCATTTTCTGGGAATAAGATACTAGTGTCCTCTCGAAGATCAACTCAAGAAGAAATAATCAAAACCATTCTTTTTTTTGCCTCTGATACCCTTGGGGAGGGGGCTGAGACTTGGTGAAGGCTATTTCATTGATTCTGACGTTTATAGACTTTTGAAAGAGTCACTTTTCTGTCATCAATTTCATTAAGCCTTCTCTGCTTGCCCTATCTTTCTTTCCCTTCTTTCTTTCTTTTATTTTCATCCCTTCTTTTCTGCTTCCCCCTCTCTTTTCTTCTCACTGTGTATTATATCAGAAGTACACTATGAAGGGGTTGGTGCGATGCCTCATTGGTTGGGAACAATTGGGTCACAGTCATGAGGAGCAGATCTCAGATCTCAGCACTGACATAACAAACCAAGCATCATGCACATGTGTAAGGCGTCAGCTCCAAAGGGAGCAGAGACAGAAGGATTTGTGGTGCTTGCTGGCTTTCAGCACCATGAGAACATGGAACCTCTCAACCCCCAGGTTCAGGTAGAGCCTCTGTCTCAGATGCCTAGGTAGAGGAGAGCGATGGAGGAGGACACCTGGGACAGTTTGCTGGGTTCTGCACATACAGTCACAGGCACATGGACCTGTACATACACTCATATAAAGAACACAGTACGCATAGTTCATGTGTCATTTTCTCTTAGGAACTCCCTTCACTACACAGCGTAGAACATCTCATCTTTGTCTACTACCCTGAGTACCACATCTCATCTCTGTCTAAGGTGCCTCTGTTGTCGCTAATTCATCCTTTCTTTCTTTACCTAATTTAATCCTTTGTTTATTTAATAACCGAACTTAATTTACTTTTTCGTGTGGTAGAAACTCTCCAGTGCATTGGTGCTGTTTCAGCTTTATAAGAGTCAATTGCCTTTGAAGCAAATTAAGAAAAGGAAAAACCATTCTTTCAGTATTTACCCACCTCTGCAATCTGGTGCCTGTTTTTCCACAGTTACCACTGCCCTGGAGGTCACAGATACTCCTGCAATGCTTTGCTGTTAACGAGAGATGACTGTTTACAGATCTGTCAACCTTTACCCATGAGAAGTGTGTCCCCTCTGTGTTGAAGGTTCTTCTTGGTAGATAGCTAGAATTCCAGAACAAAAGAGTCTTCCCATGTTCTTCCCTATCTAGCTCTGTAACACCATCAGTTATGGAATTTTTTTGCTCACCTTGCTTTGATGAAAAAGGACAGAGTCAACTAATCAGGGCTCTTACTGGCTCAGAGAGACTGAAGCAGCAATCACTGAGCCTGAGTGCATAGGCCTGAGCAAGGTCCTCTGCATATGTAATGATTGTTAGCTTGGTGTTTTTGTGGGACTTCTAACAGTGGGAGTGGCAGTGTCTGTGACTCTTGTCTGCTTTTGAGACTCTTTTCCTTCTACTGGGTTGCCTTGTCCAGCCCTGATATGAGAGTTTGTGCCTAGTCTTACTGTATCTTGTTATGCTATATTCAGCCTGTATCCCTGGGAAGTCTGCTCTTTTCTGAAG
Organism: Mastomys natalensis; assembly: GCA_021653895.1. Classification (NCBI taxonomy): domain Eukaryota; kingdom Metazoa; phylum Chordata; class Mammalia; order Rodentia; family Muridae; genus Mastomys; species Mastomys natalensis. Next base: position 161,786 of record JAJTUV010001016.1, on the reverse strand, counting down.
GGAAATGAAGGAGAAATGGATCTGGGGAAAAGGGGAGGGTAAAGGGGGAGGGACTGAGAGGAAAGAAGGGAGGGAAGCTTTGGTCAGGGTTGGGACTTATTGTATGAGAGAATAAATTAAAAAAAAAAAAAAAAGAAAAAAAAAACCAATAGGATCATTATTTCACGGGCCCTTTCTCTTTGATAATGTTATCTTTCCCTTTGGATTTCAGCCATTTCACTCCATATAATTTTTATTTTTGTGTTTGTAATATGATTTGTATTTGTGTTTATATGTGCTAAGGATGGATGGAAGATTTGATTTTTTTCCCCCGAAATTAGAACATTTTGACCACTGATTCTTTTTTTTTTCAAAAAAATAATATTTATTTTATCTATATTTGTATACATGAGTGCATGTTTTTATTTATGCACTCATATATTTTATATATATGTTCACATGTTTATGTGTATGTGTACATGCATGCAGGTGCCTGTGGAGGCCACAAGAAGTTATAGGATCCACTGCAGTTACTGGCATGTGTGAGCTGCATAAGGGATATGGTGCTGGGGACTGCTCTCTAGTCCTCCAAGAGAGGAGCAAGCATTCATAACCACTGAGCTGCCTTTCAGCATCTGCTTAACACTTTGTTTTGTTTTTTGAATCAAGTTCACTGTGCATATACATACATATATGTGCATGCATATACTATATATACATATATATACATATATAGTATATGCATTACAAATGTATATATACACATATATTTTAGCACCCTTTTAAAACTGTTTTGTTTTCTGAGTCTGAGTTCATTGTGCATATATTATATATATACATACATATGTAAGATATGACACACACACACACACACACACACACACACACATATATATATATATATATATATATATATATATATATATATATATATATAAAATTTCTACTCCTCATTTGGGGAAATTTCTACTCTTTAATTATTTGTGCTTGCTTTCCCATTCAGTATTCATACTGCCAAGTACATTTAAACAGATGGATTTTCACGTTTTAGAATTTCCATTGAGTTAGGTTTTTGACACTATGTGTTCTTTCTTATGTACCCTTCTCATGGTTAGTTTTTTTTTTTTTTTTTTTTTTAATCATCTTGCCACAAACTAATTACCTGGCAAAGGGAACCTCAACTGAAGAATTTCTTCCAACAGATCAGCCTATGGCAGGTTTGTGATTTTCTCGATTAATGATTTATGTTCAGGGCCCCAGCCCACTGGGGATAGTGCTGCTCCTTGGCAGATGGGCCTGGTGTTACATAAGAAAGGTATCTGAGCAAGCCAGAGGTAGGATCTAGTCTGTATCATTCCTTCCTCCATGGTCTCTGTATCAGTTCTTGCCTCCTGGGTTCTGCTTTGCATTCCAGCTCGACTTCCTTGGATGATGGACTGTAACTTGTGAGTTACACAAACTGTTTCCCCCTGTTAAGTCAGTTCTGGTCAGCGTATTTATCTCACGTCAGAAAACAAACTAAAATAAGACCCCTATCTTCATCATCATGTTTCTTTTTTCCTGGTACTTCCTTAAGTAGAACTTCAAGCCCTGAACAGTTCCTGGTAATGATGTTCCCACACACGTGACTCTCTGCTTGACTTCTTTTGCCACCTCAACTTGAGGTGTTTCTTTGCACGTGTCACTATTTTTATTGCTCTGAATATTTTATGAAAAAAATGAGCTGTGACAATGAAGGAATCTCCATAAGAGAAATTGTGTCCACTTCCCAAAAGTCTGCAAGCAGTCTACATCTCTTCAGTCAGGGTTGTTTAGAGTGCAAAGAAGGAGGAGCCGGAAGCAATGAATCAAATCATGAAGAATAATTTAAGAGATAATTAACCTTTCATAAGCCCAATTCTAAACCTCCACCATTATTAAGACCTTTCAGGTAGGGGTTCAGCATATACATGGTTGTGTTAACCTCTGACAAGGCTCGGAAACCTAAGCATTGCAGGAATGCAGCAGACCCTGGGGTTCTCCCTTGTCCTTCAGTTTACCTTAATGGTTATTTTAAACCAGCAGCTGAGGTGTTAGGTTGACTGGTTCATTTTTATGTTTGAGGCTCTACCTGATTCCATTTCCCCCCCATCATCCCTCTCCAACTATTATAGGAAGAGCCTCTGATCCTTCTTATTCAGACACAGCATCCTTTGTCAATAATTCTCGCCCCTCTATATTCCTGCTCAGTCTAGGAGCCTCCAGTAGGTCAGGGGCTGCCATTGCTCCAGCTTGATGGTGGAGCGTTTGTTCCTTCTGAAACTCTTCTCAGCAAAGCTTCCTCTTGTCTACCACTCTTCTGCACTCCAACGTTCTTTCTTCATCGTGAGCAAACTCATTTACATTGTTGTCAGCACACATGGAAAGGCCTTCGAGACTGGTACTTAGCTCACTTCTATGTCTGTTTCCAAGGCACCTACAGATCAGTTTAAACATAAAAAAATGCACCCAAAAGGAAGGAATTTGAAAAGAAGAAAGGAAAAGGAGAACAGGAAAACAGCGTTCAGGTAGGAAAACTGTACGTGGTCTTTCAGGTTCATCCAAAAGATTTTATGGTAGTGAGCATTTGATGAACGATTGTGTATGAGGCAGTTACTGAATCTCTCTGGAGATGGTAGGATAGAGCGCTTTAGGCTATGGGAAGAGTGTGAGCAAGAAGTTAGCGGAATGACCTTCACAGTCCACAGAAGATATTAAGTTCATTCTTAGGAAGGATTAAGAGATGAATAAGAAAAGATGAAAAAGTCTGAAGATGTCCTTATGTTCTATTTATACCTTCTGTGTTGTCTGACAGATTTTTCTTTTTCTTTTTCTTTTTTTTTTTTTTTGTGGTTTGAGCTGCTTCATAAGTGTGGATTAGTGTCAACAGAGAACAACGTCTCTCTCAAGGTCGATCACATAACGCTGGATAGCGCTCAGCCCCCAGGACTCAGCAACTCAGTCTCGGTTGACAGTAACTGGGTACCAGGTCATTTTATGTGCAAGCTTGACTGAGCCACGGGGTGCCCACGTATTTGTTCAAACATTCTTGGGAGTGTTTTCTGTGAAAGGGTTTTTGGATGAATTTAATACTTAAATTGTTGCAATGGAGAAAGCTAGTCATTCTTGCCAAGATGTGTAGGCCTCATTTAATGAGTTTAAAAGTGGATGTGGAATGAAAGAGTGCTTTCCCTGAGTACGGGGTCTCTTCCTGCTTTAGTAGAATATTCTAGCATATTTGAGTTAGAACAAGAACACAGTTCCATGCATTTTGAAGTTGTCCATCTTAACTAATCATATAATCCCACTTTGTATAATTCATGTCTGGATGCCCTTTGGCTCAGTCAAGTTTGCACATAAAATTATCTATCATGGAGTTAATACCAACTGAGAGGGAATTGTCAACTGAATGTATTGAAACCAAGGTTGTTGTCTGCTGTGGTCTGATGAACCTCGACAGTAAATTTCATTTGTGTGGTGAATCTCATCTGTCTATCTGCACAGAGACAAAATACATCTATACACTATTATTTCCGTTCTTCTGAAGAACTCTAATATAAATCTTGTAGATTGTTTGGTGAACCTATACTAGCAAAAGTGGAGTCTTCACATGCCTCTTGGTATGAAAACTGGAACTTACAAGCTCTGCCATTCCTATAATCCACATAAGAGTGTGACACCGCACTCCTGTCAACAAATGACTACCACTTGTCAGTCTTTGGCACCATGGCCTATTGAAAGGAAATGATGGCTTTCGCAGGGTCCAGGAAGGGACCTTGTTCCAGCTGTTCACCTGGATCATTTCCATCCTGAAGCCATATGACTGGCTGTTGAAATTGTTCACTGTACTTATGTTGGCAAATACTTTGTTTTCCCCAAATTGTGTCTAGAGTCATAAATACCTGCATGTAGCTCAGCTCTTAAAAATATCTCAATGGCATCCCACAAACAGTACGTACTTCCTGTTAAACCAGATGGAGAAGTCTACAGTGCACAGAGCCAGTGTACAGAGAGTAACAGCAGCGGCTGGAACCCAGCCACTTATGCCAGAGGAGCTGGCAAAGGCCTGCACATAAAATGTAGTCTAGACCTGGTCAAACCTTCAGCGCTTCCAGGAAACTGAGCTTGAAGTGAGGAATTTGGGATTTTATTTTCCCTAGTGGGGAAATACTTACAGATCATTCACAGTGTGCTGCGATTATGTGTAAAACTAATATTTTTGTTTTTCTTCTTTAAACCCTTTGCACGGCTTTTCTTTGGGGGAGGGGGTTCAGTTCAACCTTTATTTTTCTAAGTGAATCCATGCAACATGCATTGCACATACCATGGATTTAAGGCATTCCATGAGCGTGTTTTGATGTGTTCTCTTTGCCTTTGGCTATCTCTGAGCCTCCAAACTATATCGTTTGGTCACTTGCCTCGGCTTCAGTCATCTCCTTTTCCTTTCTCTGGCTTGATGCTTTTGTGTCCCTTTATCCTCCAGTCCAAGTTGACATCATGTGGCAGCTATTTCCTTTACATAATGATGGGTTTGTAAGGAAGATTTGGGTTAACTTTCCTCATAGTCAGCAGTCAGGAGGCATAACCTTCTCTAATGTCAGTTGGTTGGCTTGCTTTATTTATTTATTTATTTATTTATTTATTTATTTATTTATCAAAGTACATGACAGTGGGGACAAGTCTGTGTGATGGCTTACTTTTCCTTTTAAAAGTAAATGAATTAAGAGGGGATTATTAATACATTTGAATTTTCTCTATTTGTCATACAGATTTGATGGGGAACACCTGCTTTCCTTGGTCATGTGTTAGAGAAAACTTTGGCCTTTGCATATATGACTATCCAGAACCAAAATCCAAAAGAACATACAATTTATTTGAGCACTAATCTGACAAGAATACCTGAAGGATTAAAGAAATGAGTGATTATGTCTTGCATGAATAAAACATGTTTTCCATACACTCACTAAATCCAAGAAGCTGAACAATTGAAATGATCTTAGGTATAGAGAAATTTCCAAATTAATCAGTGGGCCACACATTTTTGGCCAACATTTAGCAGGAGAGTCATTTTAGGACAGGGGTTGGCAAGCTTGTTCTGTGAAGGGCCAGATAGGAAATATCTTCTGCTTGTGTTGGCCATACAGACTCTATTGCAAATACTTGATTCTTCAGTCACAAAACAGACATAGATTATGCAAAAGCCAAGTAGGGTGGCTAGGTTCTAATAAAGCTTTATTCAAAAACCAGATCTCACACATGTTTAAGCCCCCAAACCTCCTCTGTTAGGGTAGTAAGTTTAGACTAATAACATGGGAAGCATATGACATCATTCTGAAACATTTATTAAGAAAAATAAAATGTAGAGGATGCATATTAGAGATTCCTAGGATGAATACTGAAAGTATTGACCCAGAGATCTAGTCTGAGATCTATGAGGCAGAACCTAGGAATTCAAGGATGGGTATACACCTCAAGAGGATATTTTCACAAACTGTGTAACTACCACACCTATAGAGTCACAATAGTGTAGGCTGGCTTGTGGGCCCATCAGCAAACTGAGAGGACAAGATGTTGCCTGAGTGGGCACTTTTATGCTTTTTGTGTTTTCTCTTATTTCAAGCTATGCTACATTGGCTGCAGAATGGGATTAGCATCAAAGAAGTATTATATATATATATATATATATATATTGCCATTGACTCATTAGGAGACCTTTTGTTGGTGATGCTAACGTCACCTGTAGCATATAGTTATTTTCAGGGAAATGAAATAAGGTATGAAAGGCACCTAGCACCTCTCTGATGCACACTTAGCAGTCATTGTATAGCTGCATTTAGATATGGTAATCATGCTTTCCTGATCCCAGCAAAACTCATTGTAGATGACTTAAGGTATGCTTAAAGGTCCAGCCTCTGGCCCAGAAAGCATGAAGCTACCATCAGTGATGGACACCTTCATTGTTCTTCAATAGTGAGCAACTTGATTTCAAACTAGGTACAATTAGGGTAGATTCTCTGATTGCTCGTTCAGCTAGAAAAAGAAAAGACAGTGCCATGGGTCTGTTACCTGCTTTATAAATGAAACTCTCTACTCTTCGAAAATGTAATGCATTGCTCGACTCAGAATAATACCAATCCCTTTTCTGCATTCATTTCAAATCTCCCCTGTGTTCTTGTAACATGATCAATTGCTATGTACCCCTTATGCTATATTATTGGTGAAGAAAATGAAAATCTGTCTAATCTGTGAGTTTCTCAGCCTTTAGAGGGTTAAAGAATATTTTGAACTATTGCTAAGATACCTGTTCAATAGTTGCTGTTTATGACAACCAATTCCAGAAGTTTAAAAGCAACAATGCTGCTCCTTCCATATCTCCAGGAAATTTAGAGTGCATCTGATTTGGGGGAGACAAAAGCGCTTCCACTTTAAAAATATCTCTTGCCTCAGTAGGCAAGAGCATGTGTAGTAAGCATGGGGACTTGAGTTTGGATCCCAGAATCCATGTTAAAAAACCAAGCATGGTCACTGATGTGCCTGTAATTCTGATGCTGAGGAGAAGGAATGAATTCTCAAGATTTTCAGAGCTCGCTGACAGCCAGCCTAGTTCCAGGTTGTGTGAGAGACCCTGCCTCAGGAGAGCAAGGCAAAGAGTGACAGGGAAGGGCACCCAGTGTCAGACTCTGGCCTCAACACAGGCACAGGCACATGTACCTGCACACATACATAAGCATACCCATCCCTTCCCATAGGACACAGGACATGCCCTTCCTCCTTATAGAAGGTGTCTATTATGAATCAGAATTGACAAGTACCACTTTCTTACTAGCGTGTTTTGAAGACAGTATGTTTTCTCCTTGTAAATGATATTCTCCCCTTATGTGTGTTAGCATTATTAACTATATTATCTATAAATGTCTCAAATGCTAAACTGAAATCAAACCAAATTCTAGGACCTTTAAAAACCTTGTGCTTACGTCAAGCATTGAAGATCAAATGCACTAACTCTGTGGTTACTAGTAAGCCTTCCCAATGTTTGTCTAGCTCCAAAAATCCTTGTATTTGTTTTTTTGGCATCTAAAACCAGTCAGTTCCACAAACCACATTCAGAGCTGATCAAAGGCAATTCTAGGTCACTGGCTGAGTAGGAGCGGGCTAGCTAGTGTGCTTAATCTGATGGTGGGATCCACTCTGAGGAAGGTGGATATAGAATTTAAGCAGTGTCAGGCAAGTTTCTATGGTTGAACTTTAATCAACCATATTAGATACCTGATTCTAATAGACTCTTTTTCTATTTTCCTTTAGACCCTTTGTAGACCCTTAAAGAGCCTTGGGGTACATGGGTGACCTGGGGTAACTGAGAATAATGAATAGACAGAATATGCCACTTTGTCAACTGTTATAGGAGAATATAAAGCTACCTGGAGATGGAGTTTCCTGGTAATAGCTTTGTGGAGAGAATAATATGGTACTTAGGCATAGACTAGACCAAATAGGGTTGGTTACTGTGATGGTTTGTATTTGCTTGGTCCAGGGAGATATAGCCTTTGTTGGAGTAGGTGTGTCAGAGTGGGTGTGGGCTTAAAACCCTCACCCTAGATGCCTGGAAGTCAGTCTTCCACTTGCAGCCTTCAGATGAAAATGTAGAACTCTCAGCTTCTCCTGCACCATGCCTGCCTGGCTGCTGCCATGTCCTTGCTTTGATGATACTAGACTGAAACTCTGAACCTGTAAGCCAGCCCCAATTAAATGTTGTCTTTTATAAGACTTGCATTGGTCATGGTGTCTGTTCACAGCAGTAAAACCCTAAGACAGCTACCTTTGATACGAACTTCGGCATTTTAGTCAATCTATTTAAATATATATTCTTGATAATAAGTGATAGAAAACAATATGACTTTCTATACATTTTGAAGACTGTAAAGTGGCAGAGGATGGGGATACCCATACTTTGTCATCAAATGAGCTGTTTGTGTAACTGTTAATCCACTGCCTTAGCAGGCTGTCATACTAGAGTTGAGTTTTATTAATTAGATTACCATTATTCCACAATTTTGTTGGTATTTTTGTCAAATTTGGCATAAAGATCATGAGTACTCAAAGACCTAATTGATGATTTTTAGAGCAAAGATCTTTGTCTGTAATATTTTCTTAGATGAATTTATCTATCTTTTGTTCCAAAGTATATTATTGTAACTCTGAAGGGAATATATACATTTTTATACTTTTCAAATTCTTACACAACCATTTTCCAGGCCTATAGGGGAAGAAATATCTTTGTCATATTTGATAGACATTTCAACTTACAGTTAATTATCACATATAACAAAATATGGCCTAATAGTAATAGTAATAGTAATCTTACATGTTATTGAAGACAACCAGGAATTTTGATAATGATGTACAGACCCCACATTAATGATTAGTATTTTTATTTCATATACATACATATTTATGTGCATTAACATATTCTCAGTCTTCAGGATGCATGAAATTGGTACAAATTTGAAGAGTTGGGATCCTCTGAAAGCCTTTTATTTGATTCTCTATAAAATTATATTATACTAAGATATTAACAAGTTTAATTATACCAAATTATTGTGAGTCTGAAGGGAATAATGCTACTTCACAAGTTTTGAGTTCTTTGGCCTTTTGGGAGAGCTTTATTAAGAAAACTAGTAGTGAAGAAAATTGTATATGTTTTAATGCATATAATCTGAGAGTGGACACACATATACACCTATGATATAATCAGGGTATGCTCATGACATACAAAAATTCTTTATTCTCCATTAGTGACTGAGTTTAAAGTAACTTTTTACACGATATTGGTCCTTTCAAAACAGTATTCAATTCACAATCCTGTATTACTAACAATAGGCACCATGGTGTTTCGCAGGTCTCTAGGAGAAATTCACCTTATACAACTGAAACCACATTCCCATTTAATAACAAATTTTCATTTTCTCAATTCCAAGCCCCTCATCACCACCATTTGGCTTTCTGTCTTTATGAGCCTGTCACCCTCTATGACATCTGATCATTTTTCTACAGCATAAATGAAGCAGAAGGACACGATTCTAGGTGAAATAAGCCTGTCAGAGAGTTACATATACTATATGATTCTACCAGCCTGCATGTGTAAGGTTTTATAGCATGGATATAACTTGAACTATACAGAATATCTCTGGCTCAGACACAATCAGCCTTGACAGAACTGACTTTAGGGGTAAAATAGTGATTTGATGGGAAGGGTTATTCATTGTCTTTGTGGAATAGGTATCAGCATCTCTTGCTCTCTAGATTTCAGTGGCACCCCTCTCCATTGGTGGCTATCCACAATGTCTCCAGGAATTGCTGGGTGTGTCTGAGAATGAACAGTTACTACCCATTAAACACACCAACACACGTTCCTTTCTGCACATGGTTCCTCATCTGCTTCACACGACTGAGATAGCCATATGGTAGTCCTTGTACTGCAGAAGTTCATAATCAGAAGTGAAGGTACACTGGATATTGTGACAAATTGCATACTTGGAGGCAATATATAGTAAAAGGTGAGGTTAATTCTAAGTGTGGCCAGAAGCAAAAGAGGAAGAGTTCTGTGTAAAGGAATGTATGTCCCCAGAATAAGAGCTAATATATCCATGGAGGGCAACTGATCTGTGAGAGACCCTTGTTTCTGCCATGAATTGTTCTAAAGCCTTTTTTATTTCACTTTGCACCTCATCAGTCCCACTGTCATTGATGGTAGAATATGACACTGAGCTCAGCTAAGATGTATGTGTTATTAGGTCTGAGGCTAAATCTTTCTTGCTTAGTGTTCATATCCCTTAGAGAGTGTTGTGGTAGTTCCAATACGTGTGGTATCATAGACTCCTGTGTTTGAGTGCTTGGCCCATAGAGAGTGGTACTACTAGGAGTTGTTGCCTTATTGGACATGTGTGGCCTTGTTAAAGGAAGAGTGTTACTATCATGGTGGGAATTTGAGGTCTTAAATGCTCAAGCTACTCCCAATGTGAAACTAATGTAGTCTCTCTTGCTGCCTGTGGATCAAGATGTACAACTCTCAGCTACTCAAACACCACATCTCAGTGCGTGCTGCCATGCTTCCCAACATGATAATAATGGACTAAACCTCTGAGACTATAAGCCAGCCCCAATGAAATGTTTTCCTTTATAAGAGTTGCAGTGGTCATGGTGTTTCTTCACAGCAATTTAAACCCTAACTTAGACAAGTGTCTATTAATATTAGTAAATGTCTTTTAAATGAGTTGCTAAATAAGTCACAAGAAATTGGGTGTGGTGGTGCATATCTTTAATCCCAGCATTCTGGAGGCAGAGGCAGGCAGATCTCAGTAAGTTCAAGGCCAGCCTGGCTTACAAAGTGAGTTCTAAGACAGCCAGGAGTATTAAACAGAGAAACTCTGTTTCAAAAATTAAAATGAATAAATGAATGACTGAATCAATCAATCAAAAAATTCAATCAATAAGTTATAAGGGAGCTTAAATAGGCCAAAAGATGTGAGGAAAAACATTTATTTTGCCACAAACTTTTTGGGTAAGTCATTACATCTTTCTGAATACACTTGTCTGAGAAATGGAGAGTTGATGTATAACTCGAGAGTTTCATAAAACCTTGAGATCGTAGGGTATCTGGCAAGGTCACAAACAATGCTGCATAAGGACTGTTGGTAACTGGAGCTATAAATATCTACATATAGGACATCCTGATATCTCTGTTCCACCAATAGTGATTAGAGGAACTTGAGCCATGTTTTTCCCCAAAGTGTATGCTGCAGATAGATATGAGGTGAGGAATGGATCAAGGCAAGCTTTCAGACGTCATTATTTGACATTAGATAATTCATTCTGAAATAAAAATAAAATGTTGAATAACTCACACAGTTATACAGACAACTAGAGTCTGGACACAGAGGAAAGAATCATGCACCAAACTGAAGAAGATATCTATTCACACACAGAAAACGGTTTCTTTGTAGGTCTTTATAATTAGATCATAAACCAATTATCAATGCATCCTTTAGGGTGCATCTATGGAAAAATCAATTTCAAAAGACAATATTCAGCTAATAGTGGCACTATTGGTGAATAAGAAGAAAACAACAGAGATACAATGTTAAACTAAGAATCTTCAGGAGAATAAATAGTATCAGAAATTCATCCCTCATCTAGAGTGTAAGTCAGCAAAACTCCTTTCACAGGAAGTCCAATTACCACCCACATAAATTAGTCAGTAAAAGTGACCACAATTTTACACCTCTGAAACTTGGAAAGGTAGAATGCAAATGGATTAAAAAAAAAAAAAAAAGCTTCCTACCGTCTCAGAACAAATCCAAATGTGGAAATGACTATTTCAGATTACCCACCCATGCTGACCCTGGTTCCGGAGATACTGTGAAAAAGAATTTATGGTTAGAGCAAGATTTACTGGACAATACTTAGGGTTTTCTGTGGGAGGCTAGGACATGCGTAGGCTTTTGAAAATTATCACAAATTTTAAATTAGGAAAAGTTTGGTTGATGACAGACATGGAAAATTTGGCAGCACACGGTGGCTATGAGGAAGGCGTGAGCAGACATCACGGCCATAATTAGCACCCTGTAAGGCAGTTTGGTGGCATTTGTATAGCAGTCCCAGAGAATCAGGGAACCAAATCAGGGCAGTGAGTAGAGCCAGTAAGGGGAAATGACTACAGAGTTTTTGGGGTGTTAAGTATAGGGAACAAAAGTAGTCAAGCAAGGATCATGGGATCTAGCACCAGGGTAGATTTGGGGAAGAAAAGGTTACTCCAAGGGGGACACAACACTGGGATGAAAGTTCAAACATGAAACTGGGTGGGAAGTTATTAACCCAAGCAAAACAAAGACAAACAAACAAAAAACCTTCAAAATGCTCTAGACATAAGAGACATGGAGAAGAAAGGGGATCCTACGCTAGCTAGAGTGCAGGAAAGAGCTTACGTAGTCTAGGTCTCGGAAGAGTGAAGAGAAAAGCCTGTGAGTCTAAGAGACCAAGAGTAGACTCCAATCTGGAAAGCAGACTGGTGACACCAGAGATAATGAAATTGGTGAAATTGTTTCATTCATGAAGGATGAAAATCTGCTGAACTTTTACCTTTTCCCATGATGGGATCTTCAGTGATAAACATTCACGTGGAATTTTTTTTTTTTTTTTTTGCTTTTGAGATACATACTTAATCTGCAAAGAGCCAGAAGCATCAATGATTGTTAAAGCTGATATAGAACCCTGGGGAGGAACAAATTGCCAACTCAAGACAATCAGCGAAGCCAGTTTAGAGTAAATGCCACCAGCCTGACCCTAGAGATGTAGGTGAATTAGACAGAGGAGGGGGTACAAAGGTGTGAGATAGGCAAAGTTAAACTTTTGGAGAACATAGCTTGTGTGTGTAGAAGAATTGGAAAGCCTAAAATCTATTTGGCATTTGGAATCTGAGTTCAAGGAGATATGAAGTGGAAATTTTTGGTTTCTTTAACAACTCAGTTGTGTCAGCTGATGTTTTTCTGGAAGCTGTCTTGAGAGAGTGCATGGATATGACGTTTAGCTGAAAACAGACACTTGTGAGGGATTGGGATGGTTAGAAAGAATGTAAATGGAACCAACAAACAGTGAATGCCACACAATACTGTGCTTCTTCACTGCTCTCTGGTCTTCACTGGTCTAGCTTCTTTGCTGGTCTTTACTAATCTTCGATTTCTTTGTAAAAAGAAATGTGCCAAAGAGCTTCTTGTGGTATTGCAGCTGATTCTGGAAGCTTCTGCTGACTCGTGATGTCTCCATGGAGCCTTGCTGTTTCTGTTGCATTGTGCTGCTGCTACCGATTGGTGTTTGCTATTGAATTGTACTACTGATATCCTGACAACAAAGAGAGGGATTACTCCAAAGAACTACCACCTAACAGGTCCACAACCATCTTTTTCTATTAACCTTCTTTCTCCCCTACCTCTGGTTGGTGGGCTAGAGGGAAGGCTGAAACATTTAATAATCCTAAATAAAGTAGATTTTGAAATATCCAAGCCTACAGTGACATGAGTGGAAAGAGAGAAAGAGAAAGACAGATAACATTGCTAACTCATTATAAGAAGTTGGAATTTATGCTTTGGTGGGTGCTAGGATGGGTAATGATTATCATCCTTTTGATGAAAGGAGTGAAGAGCATGGGAGACATGATTGAGGTTGAAAAATAGAACAAAGAGAAGTGTGCCAGTTTGGGTAATGGTCATCTAACTTAAATGCTCAAAATAAAAGAATAGGGATGATATGAAATTTAGCTAAGTACTCAGGAAGTGGAATGACCACAAGGGGTCACTGGGTGTGGGTGAGTACAAAGCGGACTTTGTAATGCTTCTTTTGTTTCCAGATGGTCATATGGCATCCACTGTCAGGAAGCAGAGAGTTGAAGGCAAGTACTTAGTCTACCTTCTCTTATTGTACTTTTTATTCTATCTAGGACCCTACTCTATGGGGTGATCCCAGCCATATCCAAAGTCGATCTTCCATTCACTGTTAAATATCTTTGTAGATGGCCACACAAACACAACCAGAGGTATGTTTCTTTGGTGATTTTAAATCCACTCAGGTTGATGATGGTTAACCATCACCATGCCACCCTTTGTCAATTTGACATCCAAACATCACGTTAAATCACAACATCCCTGACAAATCTCATTTTTATATCATAAAGCCTTTAGTCCCCCTCTTAAAGTCTCCATGGTCTGTAACAGTCCAAACACTGTTCAAAAATCCAAAGTGAATATTCATTCCCAAGACACAAGACACATTGTGAGCCTCATAAAATATCACATACTTCCAATACTACATACAATGGCACAAAATAAACATTTCCACCCCTAAAGGGAATAATGAAAGGATAGCAAGTTAAGGTGGCAAGAGAAGAAAAACATAAAACACAAAACAGAGCAAGTTAATCTCAAAATCCAGCAGCTTCATGCTATCATGTCTCAGCTGCCAGGACTCTTGGTGGCATTGGCTAGGCTACAGAAGTTCTCAGCAGACTCACAGCTGTGGATCATCTGCTTGAATAACCTATTTCTCTGGGCAGCTCTACCTGAGAGCTGAAGTTTTACTTATCAAATATCCTGTGATCGTGGCATCTCTCTGGGGGCTCCATTCAAACTCAACTTTCATCTTCCCAGCTTGATGGGGTTAATCTCCTCTGAGGTCTACCATACTGGGAATCTAATTCCTTGCTCACTTCCTGATCTCAGCAGCTGCTTGAAACATCTTCCCAAGACTCTATTACACCCCCTTCCACTCTTGTTTGTTTCAGGCCAGCGCTGTGTGGTCAGTGCTGCAATGTTCTGCTGCTGGCTCCAGAGATAGCCTCATTCCTTTCCAGCAGAGCTAGCTAATATGAGCTTTATGTCTTCTCTGTTGTCTGAACCTGGAAAGACATTTCCTCAGGCAGTTTCTTTTTAAAGCAACACCATTTAGCAGCACTCTTAGTAGACATTCTCCTTTCATGTTGCTACTGTGTATTAATATTTTTAGTCATATTATAATAAAATATGTCAAGCTGCCTGGGTTGAAATAAAGGAATTTTGTTTTGTAAGGTCGTGGAGGCAAGATGTTCAACATGGATCTTTCAGAGAAGGTCTTTCTTGAGAACTCAGGAAAAGAATCTGTTTCATAGTTCTTAGCTATTGTCAGGTGCCATTATCCCTCATTCTCTTGCTTAAAGAGACATCACTTCAGTGTTAACCCACACATGTGCATGGCTCCAGTAACGTGGCAAATCCCTCTGAGACCTCTAGGCTTTTGCTTGGAGTGGTTCTGTCTGTGCTTCTGTCTCATTGCCTCTGTTTGTAAATACACCAGTCACACTGGATTAAAATCTGAATTGACTTTAGGTTTACTTCATCTTAACCAACAATATTTGGAACAATGCTGTTTCCAAACAAGTTCATACCCTGAGGTCCTGGGAAGAACATGCAGCTGAAGAGAGGGAAGACTCCTCTCTCTAGTGTGGAAAGGCTCATGTGTAAACTCCACATAGTCAAGGAAGGTGATAGCTAACCCATATATATCTCAACACAAACTACTACCCAAGACAGATTATGAAAGAACAGATGAAATTATCAATGAAATAAAATACAGTATTGAGTATAGAATATCCATGTGACATGGTCAGATGGTAAACCATATATCTGGTAAATCATATATCTAGGCAAGAAAAGTAGGCCAGAGGTTAAGAGCACTTGTTGCTCTTCTAGAGGACTCTTGTTCAATTCCTGGCAGGTACATGGCAACTCATGACTGTCTGTAACTCTAGATCCAGGGAATCTGTCACTCTCTTCGGACCTCCTTGGCACTAGGTATAGTACACAGTCAAGTGTTCAGGCAAAACATTCATACACATAGAATAAAGATAAATTTTTAAAGACAAACAAACAAGCATATCCTTAATGAAGTTCTAGGTAAAAGAAAGAGAAAATGAAGAAAAGAAATGTAGGAAGAAATATTGGCTGATAACTTTCCAACTAGACACAATATTCACTCAAGAAGGTGGGAAAACACATAGAAGAATAAACTTTTAAACAGGGAAAGAAACGCACGAGAGAAAGAGAGAGAGAGAGAGGGAAGAAGAAGAAGAAGAAGAAGAAGAAGAGAGAGAGAGAGAGAACAGAAAACAAAATAAGAAGAGATCACGAAACCATTTCTAGAAAAATGTGATCTTATAAGCACTACAGAAACATAAGAAAGTAGGATTTTATCACCAGCTACAGAAGTAAGAAAACAAAAATGCTTCATCCTTAAAGCATTGGCAAGCAATAATGTTGTTAACCTACAATTCCGTCCCTTGTCCCTTTCTCACTTTGTCTATCTCTCTCTGTCTCTCTCACTTCTATGTGTGTGTTATATTCACATGTCTGTGTTAGTGCATCTGTCCATGCATACACATGCACACACCAGAGCAGGATACCAGGTACCATTTTCTATACCTTTCTGCTTCTATACCTTGAGTCAGGGTCTCTCACTTAGCTGGGAGTTTACTTCTTTAGCTAGAACAGCTGGTTAGCAAGCTCGTAGGATCTTCCTGTCTTAATGCTGGAGTTAGAGGCATGCACAGCCATGTCTGGCTTTTTACATAGGTGCAGAGAAAACACATTGATCCACTGATCCTTCTCTATAGAATTCTTTGTCTAGAAGAATCTTCCTAATACAAGAGGAAAGACACCCCCCCCCCGAAACCATGAACTAGAAGAACTAGTTACCAGTTGACCAGTATGATAAAAATGCTAAATTGTCTCAGAGCAGAAGTAATATGATACCAGGCAGAAATGCTAAGCTATACAAAGAAATGAAATGAAAAAGAATAATGAAGGTAAGCGTACAATTCAGTAGTTGTTACATTAAATTACTATAACAGGCTGAAGAAAAACGAGTATTGATATATTTTAGGCTTTAGGAAAATGATAAAACAACAGATGGGAGAGGTGAATTAGAAGTACTTAACTGTAAAGTAAATAAATCCAACGTAAGTGTATTATATTACTCGAAGGTAGACATATATTGTAAACTCTGAGACTAAATAGGAAATGAAATGTGTTTGATAAAATTCAACATTTGTTTTTGATTAGGAGGAAGAAAAAGAGCTCACAGTAAGCTTGGTCTAGTAGAGAACTTTCTTCAACTGATATAGGGCATGTAAAAACATCTATAGTCAACAATCATGCCTAAGGCTGAGCTGTATATTAAAAGTAATGAATTTTCTTGAATGCACTTTAAGAAACAAATTGCATAATAAATTATCTTTGCTAAAGAAGCCCAATCATTATATATCACCATAAAAAATAATATCAAGACTATTGAAATTTCAAATGCCCTGCAGGCCCTTCTTTGTCAACACACATAGTACCCGTGAACATTGCCCAAGCTGGGACCAGACAAGTCCTTCACTGTCAATGTCAATCTGGCCCAGCTTCCTTCATTGGGTATCTAGTTTGTCTAGTTCATGAAATGTCCTGTGCTGGAATTATCTGTTTGTTGCTAATGTTTTGAATTTTTACAAAGTTTTTCTTGTCTTAGTCACTGCTCTATTTCTGTGAAGAGTCACTATGACCAGGGAAACTTGTATAAAAGAAATCATTTAATTGGGGGCTTGTTAACCCATTATCATGATGGTGGGGGCCATGACAACATACAAGTGGACAAAGTGCTGGAAGAAAAGCAGAGAGTTCTAAATCTGAAGCATCAGCAGAGATTCTGGGCCAGACCAGAGTCTGGGCTTTTGAAACCTCAAAGCCCATCTCCAGTGACACACTTCCTCCAATAAGGCCACACCTCCTAATTCTTCTAATCCTATCAAAGAGTTCAACTCCCCTGTGACTAAACATTCAATTATATAAGCCTATGGGGACCAACCACAAAGCTCACCTTTTTTGTGAGGTGGGTCTTGAAGATTATTTAGTTCATCTTTGTACCTTAATCTTAATTGTCAACTTGAGAAAATCTAGAATCACTTGAGAGATATACCTCTGAAGATGTCTGGTGTGGGTGCTATTTTTGACAACATTGACTGAAGTGTGAAGATTTGACCACTATGGGTAGCATCTTTCCCTGGTTAGAAGCTCCTGGACTGTGGAAGAGTAGAGGAAGAGAGCTGAGTCCTCTATTTACTATGGATATAATTATGACCTGTTTCCTCAAGCTCCTGACTGTGACTTCCCTGACATAATGGACTGTAACCTGGAACTGTGAGCTGAACAAACTCTTTCTCTCTTAAGTTGCTTTTGTTAGGGTATTTTATCAGAACAATGGGGGACATAACTAAGATTTTATCCTATTTGGCTTGCTCAGCATGCAGCTCTATGTTGCTTGACTTGAGATACTGCACACAAACTTTGATCCTTTCCCATGAAATCAGTGAAAAGAATTCCTGCTTTCTTGTGTGTTCTCTGTCTATAAGGTAGGGTGTAGATGTAGCAAATTGTCCTTCCAGTCTCTTAAAATACCACCAGGGACCCAGGATTTGTTTATAATCTTTTAGTTCATTATAACTTCCCTATTCCTAAGAGACTGAGGACTACTCTCTGGGGAACTAGGAGGTAAATTTGAGGGACATTGTGAAGTTTAGCTTCCTTCAAAATTATTCATCCCTTCCAATTTGTTTGTTTACTATTTTCTCCCCCTTCCCCAGTGTGTGTGTGTGTGTGTGTGTGTGTGTGTGTGTAGGTGTGGTATATGTACACATGACTGTGAAGTTATGTGTCAGTATGAGCACATAGAAGCTGAATGAGAATGTCAGGTGTCCTATTACCCTTTGTCATATTAAGACATGCCCTCTCACTGATCCTTGCTTTAGGTTGGTCCAGGGATCCTCCTGTTTCTGCTCACAAAAGCTCTGGAGCTAAAGGCATTAGTGTCCAACGTGATTTCTTTTCCATGGATTCCCCAGAATTTGAACTTAGGTTTTCATGTTTGCTCAGCAAGCACTCTTACTGTCTGAGGCATCTCTCC
This sequence comes from Mastomys natalensis, assembly GCA_021653895.1. Taxonomy (NCBI): domain Eukaryota; kingdom Metazoa; phylum Chordata; class Mammalia; order Rodentia; family Muridae; genus Mastomys; species Mastomys natalensis. Next base: position 143,270 of record JAJTUV010001016.1, on the reverse strand, counting down.
AAGTGCCTACTCCTGATTATTCATCAAAGTCACTTAATAAGTGAAAGTCAAATCTAGCTGTACATGATATTGGTTTTCTGTCCAGCTAATTAGCCATGCTAATGCAGTAGTCTATACATCTACTCACAGCACACCAAGAGTCCATTTGTGAGGAGAAACATGTAGATAAATAGAACTGCATTAAGGATTTAGGCCAGGCATACCAGTGCACCCCTTTAATCCTATCACTCAAGAGGAAGAGGCAGGCAGATCTCTACCTGTAAGTTCAAGGCCAGCCTGGTCTACATAATGAATTCCAGGCCAGCCATGACCACAAAGTGGATACACTCATAACCAACAAAAAATGCATTTATGATTAGTAAGATGGCTCAAGATGTCTGAAACCAAGCCTGCTTCTCTGAGTTGTTTCTCTGGGTCCCAAGAGGTAGAAGAGGGAGAGCCACCTCCCTTAAGTTGTCCATCATTCTCTGTTGCTGGACTTTTCCTGTCTATTGTAATTGCAGTGGAGCTCAGTGATTGGTCAGTAGAAGAGGTGGCTGGGGCAAAGAGTGAGAAGAAGGAACTAGAGAAGGAAAGAAGGAGGAGGAGAAAGAACATGGAGGAAGACATATGGGTCTAGAGAAGTCTCAAGTAATTAAACATATCAAAAGGTTAGATACTGGGTAACAATTCTAATTGTGTGGGCATCTTGTGTATTGAGCATTTTCTAATATATATAAATATTATATATATTATATGGATAATCTTTAAGCTTTAAGAGTCTTCATTCTGCTGGATACCGTGAGCATGGTGGATATTGTATGGGGCTTAGCTGAGCATTATGAGGGTGGCAGAGTTGAATCAGGGGCCATGCTTAGAGTCATGGTCTCCATGGAGCCAGCCCACAAAGGCAGCAGCCATGACTGCTTTTCGTGGGTCCCCGGCTGGCACTCCTGGCTAGGTGGTGCTGTGTTAGAGTGGGGAGATAGAGCACCAACATGGTGGTGGCTCAGAAACTGGTCGTTTTTTAAAATTCTCCACACACCTGTGAAGGCAAATGCAAATCCTCACAACAAATACACTAAGATGTAATAAAAACATCCTATATATTCAAAATGAACCGATAAGAGAATGAAAACAATTGACAAAAGAGAAATGGCCAAAATATAAATAGTATGAACCTGAATGCTGTTCTCTAATACTGATGTCTTATTTGTATCGTATTTTGTAGTTTATATTAAACATGTTCACTTATGTCATATTAAGAAAAAATAACTTTAATATCTAGTCAAGTTGGTGCACACCTGTACTCCCAGAACTTGTGAGAGAGGCAGAATTGGAAATACAGTCATAAGTTCAAAGGTAGCCTCCCCTACATAGAGTAAAACGCCAGTCCAAGTTTATACTATACTCTATCTCAAACGAAGTAACAAAGGAAGGATTTTTAAAATGAGGATATTAAAAGTAGGATGTACTATGCCAAAATCTTGTTTAATAACAAAAAATCTGTTCGAGTATATGCCCAAAATCTGTATTTATACATATTCAACCAAAGAAATGTATAAAAGTTTCTGGTAGAAGAGTGGATTGGTAAAGTTGTGGTGTATGTGCGCATTAGAAAATGACTCTGTTATAGACAAATATTACTGCGGGGTTATCATGCAAAAAAGGGAAGAGAAACATGGAAAAGGTTTCATTAGATGACTGTTTATATAGAATTAAAACTCAGGAAAGTATAATGTAGGCTGTTTATCCCAGGACAATGTGTGGCTTTAGTAGTGGCTGAAAGAGGAGTCCAACATTCTGGCCATGTTGCAGATTCTCTCTAACCTCTCAGGGAGGTGTTCCATCTCCACTCCTGACGCTATCTTTTTGTACTTTCAAGAACACAAACACAGATAAAGTAGCAAGAAGTATGTGAGGAACGTTAGGATGATGGAGAAGAAGTACGAATCTAAAAAAATGTAGAGGAGCTAGGGAGAGGTATCATTCGTTGGTGAACAAGCATGAGGCCTTGAGTTTGGATCCCCCCAGGAATCAAGGAAAAAGCTGGGTATGGCATCAGACACCTACAAGCCAGTGCTGGAGGAAGGACAGAGATAGGACCCATGAGAAACATTGGCTAACCACTGTAGCCAAAATGGCAGTCTCCTAGTTCAGTATGAGACCTCAACCACAAAATATAAGATGGAGGGTTATGGAAGAAGTCAATGTGACTCTCACATGCACAAGGGAGTGAGTCTGAAAACTCACATGGACACACACGTGCATGTAAGAATAAATTGGGGAAGGATTAATTCTAGGGAAACAAAATGCAACATACATCTTAATAGCATAAAAAGCAATATGGAAAAAGAACACATACACTAATTAGATTTCATGGTAACTGAAACAAATTAAATAATGATCTGGATAATATTAATCTGTAGCTTCCTCGCCTCTTTCAATTCTTAGAATTCTCCAGTGGAATATTTTTTCTTGGAGTCAATCTTAGTCCTTCAGACCTCACCAAAGAAGCGTCTAAAGTGGATGGGCGCTATTTCATTTCTATGGGAGCCAAATTCACATATTAATTGACATCCCAGACCCTGGGCTTTTTTATTATTATTATTTTCCATGTGCAGTGAGAAGAAAGCACATATGTTCTAAGTTCAAGCTTGGGAATGAGATGTTTGGAGTTCCTGAAGTCATTCTTCACTCTCTGCATCCTAAATCCTTCCCCCTCCCTCCTTGACTGCACATGTGTAGGGGAACATTTGCTGCAAGGTGCCTCTAACATGAGCCTCAGATCACATCCTTTCTGGGAGTTCCAGAAATACAAATTAGCCAGTGTTGGCAGAAGATTAGGGACAGCTCTTTAAGCAGTCTTTCATTTTGCAGTTTTATTTTTCCATTCATCTTGCCAAGAGCATATCTCTGTCCAGAAGTTTCTCCCCTTTTCTCATGTTAGTTTTCTTTCCCCTCCCAGATCCAACTGTGTCTTCAGTGATGTCTCTTGGTATTTCTTATTCCCCACATGTTCCTACATCCTCTTTCATCTTTATATTCTATCTTTTATTTTTGAAATCTTGGCCGAGAACAACAACGATGTTTGTAAGTTAAGACTAGTCCATGAAGTAGGTCAATGCCCTGATTTGCTAAATGAACTTTATTTATCACTTAGGTTTTTTCTAATCCTATGGGTTAAAGATGTGGGACAAAATATAATCCATTACCAAATTTTGATTGTATATCTAATTCCTAATGGTAATGTTCTTTTTCTCGAAAGGCACAGAACTATCTGTAGGAAGTTATAGCTGTCTTCCACATTTATATATTTTTAAAAGTCTCAATGCTCCCTAGAACACACTGTAACAATTTCTGCATATAGTAACCTTCACTAACATAAGTATATTATTTTCCAAATCCCTAATGTATATAGGGAAGCTCTAGTAGAAATCTTCTGTTGGCCAATCCTTTCTTTGGATCTCTGAATATCTGGCTCTTCTCTAGCTGATCACATAACACAGAAATCTTAACCTTCCTAGCATCAGGCAGGAGAGAAGCCAGAGCCCATCAAACTCTGACTTTCCATTGTCCCCATTTCCTTCTGAGCTTGCCATAGTAGGTCTTGTTTTTTTTTTTTTTTTTTTTTTTTCTTGTTTACAATGTCCAAGCTTTGAAAGTCTCTTTATTATCAAAAAGCCTCACCATTTACGCACAGGAAGGATGACTGCACAGCCCTGGGGTCTGTGGTTAACCTGTACTATTTGGGTATGTCCAGGGAAGGAGGGAAGGCCAGCGGTTTGGGTTCAGTGGAAACCCTGTCTAGTGACCCAGAACTTGGATGATTGGTTGAAATATTTTGTATCATTAGCTTAAATCCTGAAGTTGAAACACTGTAAAAACAGTATCTTTCCCAGTCTTCTATGAAATTGGAATATCCTTTTCTCGCCACTAAGGCATCTTGATAGTTGATCTTCTTAGGAGCAGTTTCAGATGTACTTTTTTCTTCTTAACCTCAAAACAAGCTTACTCATGAACTGACCAACTTCAGAAACATTTTTCCCTAAATGTTGGGTGTTGCTTTCAGTGTTTTAGAAGAGAGAAAGCTTCTGTGGGGAAAGATGCCCCAAAAGATTAATACTAAATATCTATCTCCCTTTGAATGTTCTATTAGTAATACCAGAACCCAATTCAATGATAAAGTCTATAAATGGAAGAGCCAGTTGGGATGGTCAGGCTACCATCTATCATGTTTTAAACATGGATTAGTTATTATTATCTGCTTTAAATCTGGACATGCTAGTGTCCCAGAAATACAGGGAACTGTTAGTGTTGAGATTAGAGTTTTGTTACCATTTGACTGCTAAAGGCTTCCTATTTATCTTCTAAAAAACACACTTTGCTAAGAACATGACACTGTAACAATTGTTAGATCACAGAACCTCCCAATTCTGTGTGTTCTCTTTCCCAGGAATCAGGATGCACATCCTCTTCAGTCTCTTTCTCTGGAGAGACAATTACCAAGCATGTGAAGATCTTTCAGCTGCCAGAGTTCTCCCTCTTCCTCAGGTAGCTGTACGGCCTCTCCCTTTGCAAGACAGATCTAAGGTAACCTTGACTTAAAACATTACCTTCATATGATTTATAACAATTAGGCTAAGCCAGATGACACTAAAATCTACTTCTGCTCTTCCCATCCCCCATGCAGGAAAACCTATCGTGGAAAGCAATCTCTCTGTATTTTTAGAACTAAAGAGTCTGTCTCTCCTATCATGGCCCTATTATGGTTGACCCTGACTATGAAACTAACTCTCCTGATACAGTTCTCATCTGAAGGGTAATTCATCTCAGTTTCCTTTCTTTGAACCTGCCATTATCTTGTTTGGTTTTTTTTTTTGCTAAATATAGTTTATTTGTTGTTTTCTACTCTGTGGATTTGTGCCTGTGTAAATTCATGTATACCACATGCATGCAAGAGCCCATAGAGGTCAGAAATGGGCATCAGTTTCCAGATCTCTTGGAACTGGAGTTAGAGACAGTTGTGAGCCTCCATGTGGGTACTGGGAACCAAACTCAACTCCTCTGCAAGAACAGTTTGTGTTCTTAATTGATGAGACATCTCTCCAGCCCTCGAGTTGCCATTTTCTAAAGTCTCAACAATAATGTCATTTGAGCTTTATTTCCGTAAAAGTGACTCTTAGAGAAGAGGTCTTTATCATCAAATTCTCTGCCTAAATTCTGTTTATGAATAGGAGGAGAAGGAGGAGGAGCAAAGAAACTTATGTCACTCCCTTTGCTGTAGTGAAATGTTAGGATGGTAATCTAGGTCTTTATCCCTTCCAGCTTGGCTTTGAGACTATAGTGAAGCAACATATAACTCCTTTCTCAAGACAAACAAAACTCAAACTTAAGTAAGATGAAATGGTTTTGTGTATAAGTGTTACTAGGACATACCAATGGGGTTAGGCTAGACAATCTAATCTGAATTCAGATTAGCTGCATTCTGGTTCATCCAGTGTGCTGTGTTCTTATGTTTTCCAGTCTTCCTAACCTTGATCTTCCAAATGGACAAATCAATTTTCCACTTGAGGTTGAGATGATAGTCCTTCACCCCAGGAAAGGGTTCACATTTCAAGGATGAGGAGCTATTTCAGATACTATGAAAAACAAACAAACAAACAAACGAACAAACCGAACATCCCTGTTACAGACACTTGTGCTGCTGGGGAGGAAGAGACAAGATGATCTCTGAGGATAGCTGCCCAGTCAGTCTAGTTGGATTGTTGATGTCTTTAGCTGCTTTAGTGAAAGACCCTATATTGGAAATGAAAGAGAGTAATAGAAGAAAATATTTAGTGTTGACTCCTGCCTACATGCGCGCACACACACACACACACACACACACACACACACACACATGTTCATGCTAGAATATATACATAAGCCTACAAAGCACACAAATGTCCACTTAGTGGTGGTCTAGAAACATGCATAATTAATGATTGCAATTTTGACAGATCTTTTACTTACAACAGAGCCACGTGAACCTTTTCAATGGTTATGTCTATCATTCAGTTTTATAGTGGTATTTTAAATATTGTCCCTTCTCACTCACTAAATCCATTCTTATATACTCTATCACCCAACCTTTAAATCCTTGTGAGAAAGTAGAAGAAAACACCTGATGTTATTTTACAAGTAGATACATTACGCTTCAAGATGTGACAGTCACATCCCCAAGGTTGCCTATGTGTAAAATGGTGAGCTATGTATTATAGGTTAACATATTTTCAATATAACTTATTCTGATGATTTTAAAGTTAGAAGCTTATAAAGTATATATTTTTTTAAAAACATCCACATACTTTATTTTCCTTCCTTCCTTGCTCTTATGGGTGGGAAGAGGAAATTTAAATCTTCTTGGACTAAGTTGGTAATCATGTTCATTACCTGGAGTTAATCAGAAAACAAAACAAAGCCAACCGAAAAACAACAGTCACTCTCCACAACTGAATTGATTTAAGACATAACAAGGGGAATGGAAAATGTGGGACTATCTTGACAGATAATTTTGTTTGCCAACCTACAGGCAGATCAGGATCTAAGAGGATTAGTTTTAAACTCTGGGAAAATGAAGAGAATGATTCCAATTGGAAATTTAAGAAAAGAAAGAAAAAAAAAAAAAGAAAAAGAATGAAAGAAAGAAAGAGTTTGAAAGTAGGCCACTACAGATCAGTGACATGCTACAAATAGAAAAGTTAACAAGGAGACTAGAATTAACCAGATTCTAGTACACTTTCTAAGATCTCTATAAATAATCTGCATGTGTCAAAACCCCGTTGCTGTCAGTGGTAGAGAAATTCTATGTAAGCTGACGGGATTCAAATGATCTCGATGAGTTTACAGCAATTAAAACCCACTGAAATCCACGGGCTGCAATATAAACACAGTATATAAACATGTATGCATTAAATGTCTTCACCAGTGACCAAAATGTTAAATCCATTTTATGAGAAGTTGGTTTTCCAGCCATCAAGTGGCTATAAGATTGTAAATGTTAAATGTTTTTACAGGTTGTTGCTTTCCCAGCTGCTGAGACATTTAACTTCCTCCCCCCTCTCTCTTTCTCTGTTAGACACACTTGCTTTTGCAGCTGTTAAGCCTCTCTGCACATTTTTATGAATTTTTTTCCTTTTCCTCTTCCTTGCTAAATCTATTTATATTTTACACACGAAAGCAAGTGCAAAATTATCTTGGCATCATCTAACTTTTATTTTTATTGAATTTTTTAAAAAAAAAAATACAAATAAAAATTCCATCCCTGTTTCAGTGCCTTTCAGAAAGTAGGGGCCCTGGTTATAATGAATCCAAGATGAACATTACACGTTCATTTCAGAATTTAGATACCACAAATGCAACCTCATTGTGGTGTGTTTGGTGGAGATGATGTCCTTGTGGTATTTCCATCGGAAATATTGCACTTGTGGTATTTTTCAATGGAAAAACCATTACTGTAACGTTACTGAGTACTGCAGGAAACACTGGCTGGAAGCTTTTAAAGAACGGCCAAGGGAAGCAGAGGGAAGCTGAAGGACTGAGTTAAATTCGAGCAGCAATGGGCTCACAGCAGGGTGGTGATGATGTTTTATTTGGCCATCGAAAGCTAAGTTCCTCATTACACTATCTACATATCTGTCTGTATATCTGTCTGCCCGTCTGTATATCTATCTATCTATCTATCTATCTATCTATCTATCTATCTATCTATCTATCTATCTATTATCTGTCTGTCTGTATACCTATCTGTCTGTCTGACTGCCCGTCTGTATATCTATCTATCTGTCTATCTATCTATCTATCTATCTATCTATCTATCTATCTATCTCCTACTTGTCTGTCTGTACATCTATCTATGTATATATCTATGTATATATCTATGGATGTATCTATCTATGAATCTATGTATGTATTATGTATGTATGTATGTATGTATCTACCTACCTACCTTCCCACCCACCTACCTACCTATCTATGGATAGAAAGGAAAAATTCCAATTAGTAAATGATTTGTGAAAGCCCAAAGACCTAATGTGAGTGAGAAATAAGACATACACAAGGAATCCAAGAAGTAAAGTAAAGTTGAAAATATCAAAGCTGCCTGGATGGAGGAGTACACTGTAGTTCAGCCCTGTTTCCCCTTCATGGACTCTAGAAAAGATGCTCGTGGTGTATGTATGGGGTGGGGGATACCCAATAGATGTTTAAGGCCAAAGATACAAGGAAAAATTTGGAAGTGCTTTTCTACTCAAGTGTGAGCCTAGGAGGTACTTTATTGACTCGACTTAAGGTATAGACCTAAGAGACTTTGCTGACATTGGATGAGCTAAGTGGTTTTCTCTATTTATCTGAACTTCTGGGGAGGATGATGCTTTATGTCTACTGGAAAGACATTTGGCCACATATCACCAATGTCTGCTTTCTTGGCATACTTGACATTATGCTCACAGTGCTCATTCCTCTTCCTGGGATACCCTTCCCCTGTCTAGAATCCTCGTAAGGTCAAGCCAAAGTCATAGCATTGCCAGAGTTGTTAGAGCCAAGCCAGGATTCTGGCTGCCCTATGATAGGTCAATTAAAGAGACAGGCAAGAATAAAAAGCAGAGAAAAGAGATTTGCCTAACATGGCTATATTAGAAGGAAGAATAGCATCACAGTCACCTATCAAGTTCATATACAGGATCCTGGCATGACATTTAAGTTTAAATAGAGGAATTTTGTGCCATCATGAAATCCTGATACAGCCCTATTCATCACTGTGTGGCTTGAAAGTAGTAATAGGAGTTGTCAGGACTGTGTGTTATGGGATCTTTTCTGCGAGACAGGTGCCTCCTCAAAATGGTACCAGGCTTCAGCTTTTTCTTCTTACAATACAAAACGTCTGGGGAATTCTGATTCCTTGGGGTCTATTGCTTCTGTAGTCTAATAGGAGAAGAGATGGGCACCCGTGTCTCCTGTAGTAACATGTTTTGCTGCTGATAGAAGAATTGCAAAGCTTCTCTTATCCACTGGGTTCTTCCAGACACTTGTACCCTACAAGGGGACAACTTTTTTTTTAACAACTGCAAGGTAGAAGTGTCTTTCTGGAGAGTTAGCATCTCATGGTATCCCTCTGCCCTCTGCTTTGCCAGCAGTATTGACAACAGGTGCCATACTTCTTATTTCTCTACAACACTGAGCACAGCCTAGAACACTCTGTGCTCATGAATTATCAGTTGCCTGAAGTAAAGTAAACATGGTCTGGCTTCTACCTGCTATGCATGCTCAACTTGAAAATAACCCGGGATGGTCACTGCTCTCTTCTTACATACACTGCAGGCCTATGAGGACATTTCTGGGGTCCTGATTGTTCTTTAAATGCTGACTAGGTCGGGGTACCATGATTGAGCCACCCTGTGCTTTCACACACAACTTTGATGTCTCCCCAGAAGTAGATCTCCGTTCAAGTCATCTGAAGGAAGAAATGGAAAGGCGAACAAAAGATTATGTGTATAAGTCATTTATAGAACTGACCTGAAAATAACATCTATACCCACTGCCGTATTTCCCCATCACAATGAATGTACTTAACAGGCTCATATCCCAAGATTCTGGATCCGAAGATTCACATATTGAAACCCTAACTGAAGTATCTCAAGGTTTAAATACATTTGGACATAGGGGCTTTGAGAAAGTAGTTACATTAAAATGAATCCATTAGATTGGGACCTAATCCAAATAATAGCTGTCTTTATTAAGAAAAGGAAATTTGTACAATGAGGGACATGGAAAGAAAAGCACAGGGAGATACAGGGAGACCACCCTCAACAAGCTAAGAAAAGAGACCTCAGAGGAAGCCAGCCAATCCAACATACAAATGCTACCTTGGATTGGTTATTTAACTGTAGTACAGTATAAGTGTGTGTGTGTGTGTGTGTGTGTGTGCGTGTGTGTGTGTGTGTGTGTGTGCGCCCTTGTCTAAAGCACTCTAAGGTTTTAAGGTGCTGGAGAGATGAGAGGACTCAGCAGTTAAGGACATCACTACTCACTCATGCAGAGAACCACGGTGCAGTTATCAGTGCTTACTTGGTGCACATAACCACTCAACTCAAATTCCAGGGGTCCAAATCTTTTCTTGAATTCTGTCAGTTCCAGTTTGCAGATGGTACACAGATATACATTCAGGCAAACACACACCCATACACACAAATTAAAATATATAGAGTTTTAAAATAAATGAATAAATATTAAACCGAGGAATTGGACCCTTGACTGTGGCTGCACAGTAAGTAACACTACAATGAACCCAGCCTTTGTGGTACTCTTACTTGCAGTGTAACCACCATCACTGGGTTGATTGCTGGTATTTATCCTAACAGGTGGAGAGGAATGTTACATCCTAAGCCATTCCAAGCCCACATTCAACAGGCTTTCAAGACCTGTGGTGACATTGGCCTCAAATACTGCCTTGTAAAAATAGATCTGCTTCTACCACCGACTTCTAATGTAAAAATCACATGGTGCAGGGAGTTGGTTTTCCATTTTTTAAAAATCTTACAGAGGATCAGAGGACATTTATTAGGCATAAGACACTGGGTAGATACAGTTTTTAAATATCCTCAGGTAAGGTTCTTTCCAGGCCAGGACTGGGTATTACAGGTTGCTTCACACTGAAGTCTCATGGGGCTGTTCACCTCATCAACCCTCACACTGCCATGGCTACTCCTTTCACTTAATAAAGGGTTTTATTTGCAGACAGCATCTTTTTAATATGAGATTTAAGGATGTTAATGATGTCAAAGCTCCTTCATTATTTTCAGAATGAAAAAAATTAGTTTTCTGGTGTCCACCTCCTTTGCCCTGAACTTTCTTCAGTGGTAACATTGAGGGACTTTTAACAAAGACACAGTGTGGCTGTATCAAACTCTTCTTAGGGGAAAGAAAGTCTGTGAATGTGTTCATGTTATACAAGATTATAAAAGGCAGATATGAATGGTCACAGTAGCTGTGCTAGGTTTTCATGGCTGTGGCAGAATCCCCAAGGAAAGTAACTTTCAAAAGGGAAGACATAGTTTAGCTTATGGTTTCAGTTCATGGCCAGCTGGCTCCTCAGCCTGGGTAACACATGATGGCAGACACTGTGATGGAGAAGAGATGCTAACCTCATAGCAGCCATGAAAAAGAGTAGACATGTCAGAAAGGAAGCTGGAGAGAAGAGATGGGATTCTAGAACAGTCCCCTAGTAACCCACCCCCTCCATCCTGTGCTCACTCCTGTTTCCTACCATGGCCCTAGCAACACCATCAGCTTATATAACCATCAGCGTATTCCGCATCAGTTAAGCCAGAGGCTTCATGGTCCCATTAGTCTCCTAAGACCAATGGCTACCTGGTGACCAGTCTTTAATGCATGAACATTCAGGGTACAGTTCAGATTCAAGTCACAACAGTCAGTTTTCATGGTTTTTTCCTTCCAATGGATGAAGGGACAAAGGGATTGAAATAGAATTAACAAGCTTAATTGAAGCATTTTAGGTGTCCACCAAATGCTAAGGGGATGAGGGAATTCATCACTTGACTCATTAGCTCTTGTAATATTCATTAATTATTTCATTATGTAATTTACATCATAACATAAATTTCTTCATTATCTTACTTTTTAACTCATAAAACAAATATACATGTGTGTATATATATGAATTATGTGTGTATATATTATACACACATACATATGTATATAGATAGTTACTTAATTACATAATTTACCTCATTACATAAATTACTTCATTAATTTACTCTTTAACTCATGAAACATATATATGTATATGTGTATATATATATTATTGTATATATGTGTTATTGTATATATGTATATACACCTACATATGTGTATATAATCCACATGCCTATCATCCATTTATCTATCTATCTATCTATCTATCTATCTGTCTGTCATTTACCGACTGCTAGGAAATCCAGAAAAATTATTCTGAAATCAACAAAGATGATGTACATAGAAAATGTGGTTTGAACTGAGCCCTAAAGCAGTATGGTATAAATTAGTGGCACGATTTTGGGTAGATTACTTGATATAAGTCTTAAAGGTACAGGCTCTACAGCCAGACTTCTGAGGTTGGAATCTCAGCTCTATCACAACTGTTGTATCTCAAAACACATGAAGAGTCTCTGCTTTTATTTCTTTATTTATATAAACAGAGATGAAAATAAATAGATCATATCACATTGGTGATTTGAGAAACTTAATCAGTTAATTCCCACAAAGCACAGAATGTTCAATGTTTGACTTCATCTAATTATGTGTGACTCAGTGTACTCTCTCTCTGTAAGATGCAGAGAATAATACATCCCTGTAATATTGTATGAGGTCAAGCTGAAGGGTACATCCAAGCTGAATAATCAGTGATGTGGGCTTAAACATCAGATATTCCTCTAACAGGCACCAATGCGCATAACAAACTATATACATATATCTAATCTCTTTTCATGTAGATTGTGTTTGTCTTTATTTTGAATACTATTTATTTACTTTTATATGGGGAACATGTGTGCGTATGGTGGTCAGAGGACAACTTGCAGGATTTGGCTTTCATCTTTCACCATGTAGATCTCAGGAAATAAACTCGGGACATCAGAGACATCTCAATGCCCATACCTTTATTATGATTAATTAAATCTTATGTGGTTTAGTACTTGAGTGATAGATTGGAATGAGCAGAGATCACATACTATTTTTATATGCTATTATTAGGAATGATCATACAAAATGATTCAGTGCACCATGAAGCAATGCACTATGAATAAACACATGGAGGTGTGTCCTTTCTTATATAGGCCCTTGCGTTTTTCACCCAAGTGACGACATTGGAGACTAGAGTTGATCAGAGGGAGCAGGTAAAGAGGTGCTCTTTGTAATGCCTTTCATAGACCATCTTCATGGGTAGCATTATGTTCCTTTGTCACCAGCTTCCCTTCTCTGTTTCTCATGAGGTCCAAGAAGTAAGTCCAAATTCACATGCAGGTATATGTGTGTGCAATATGGTAGACAGTGGACAATACAGATTTTCTATTAGATAACAAGAAACAAATGATCGTATAGAAATTCGTACGGTTGATCAGATAAAATCAATCACCTAGAAGTGCTTTTATTTCAGTATGGCCTAAGTTTCTCACCATCTAAACATTCTTGAAATCACACATTCATGATCTCATCTGCTCCCCAACACACATTTTTTTTCTTACTTATCCACCTCCAAACTACATAATCTGCAAGGCAGAGCAATTATCATATTAAATTTTATAGAGCACCATGTCTAAGACTTGACAAGCCTTTCAAAAATGTTTACAGTATGAGTTAATTAACAAACTTTTAAGGTGCCTGTCAAAAGAAAACTTGTTTGAATAAATTGGCCACTTTCCAAAGAGCCACAAGGCTGTGTTGAGAATAAATGAAGGGCGTTCGTCTCCTTTGTGGGTAGAAATAGGCATAGTGGGGACTCTTTCTCATTTGTGAATTAGGGATGAGACACGTTGAGCTTGATTGCGTATTGAGTGAGTATTCCTCATTCTACATACCCATCTATCTAAATATCAATAGGATAATTATCTGAATGCACTGGGCAAAAGGTCCTTATTGTCTTAAAATCGATGGCTATGATGATTCTAAGTTATGCTTCCTAACTATATTAACTACCAAGTTTATAATAGTGTAGCACATTCCGAGTTAGAAGTTTCTAATCAAGTTACTCTACTTACAATCTATTTCATGCAATAATAATCAGGTCAATTGCTTTTAGTTTGGTTTTTATTGTTTGAGAATAGGGACTTGTATGTTGTCTGCACTGTCAGGCTTGCCCCCAACTCAGTCTTCCTCCTTCAGCAGCCTGGATGTGGGGATTGAAGTATAATAATATAAAAAGATACTGATTATCAGTGATACAGTTATCTGATTAGCACTGATAATCACTGATTACACAGATACCGATTATCACTGATACAATTATCAGATACTGGTGGACTGATTTATTTAGAAACTACTTAAGCACATCTCCTACTGCCTGTTTGTCAAGTATGACTTTACTTGCCACCTGAAACAGAATCTTCCAGAGAAACAATGGAACATTGTCCTTAACAACTTGTTGACTCTAGAGTACACGTCTGTAAAATCTTGATTGCTTGTCCACCCTGCCTTGTGGTTTTAGAGTATAAAATGACGATGTAAACTGGGTCTGATATTGAAAAACTTGAGGAGTCTGGCTTTCAGCCCACCTGTGATAACCCTACTCTCCAACTCTCACTGGTGTTGGAATGCTTATTCCAGAAAGATCCTCACAACAGGATTATTGGCATGCATCACTGATATCCTCAATCTGGGTCCCATCTCTAACCAATTCCCAATAATTCCACGAATTTCTCAACTTATCCATCAGCTATCCATGATGATGGCAGAAACGTAATGATCTCATTGTTTCTTGGTGACTGGATCCAGCAGCTAGAAACCACGAGTAACACCTGAGTATTCTGGAGGATCTTCTATTTGCAGCCACCACACAGAGATAGGGTGGGGAAGAGTGTCACTGAATTTTGATGTAGAGGACAGCCACATCAGGGCTACTTGTGGAGTAGGCTACTCATTGGTTGGTGCAGGTAAAGAGGAAGGTATATATTACATGCAGGTTCTTCAGATATAAAACACCTTCAATGCCAGCAACACCTTTGGAAGCAAATTATCCAGAATAGCCCAAGGCATAGAGCGAGTTGTGGTTGCTAAAGACTTGGGGAGTGGCAAATAGAAAATATCTCCCTCCCACTTTCTCTCCCACCAACCCTCTCTCTCTCTCTCTCTCTCTCTCTCTCTCTCTCTCTCTCTCTCTCTCTCTCTGTGTGTGTGTGTGTGTGTGTGCTATTCCTCAGGCACTACTCAACTTTGAGACCCATCCTGGAACTCAACAAATAAGTTAGGAGGTATGACCAGTGAGCTCTAGGGATCTGCCTATCGTTGTCTATCAGTGTTGGAGTCATAAGCAAAAGCTAGCACATCTGCCATTCAAAAATATGAGTTCTATGAACCAAACTCAGGTCCTGGCACTTGCAAAGCATACACTTCATTGACTAAGTCATTTACCTATTCCCAGAATGGCTATTGATACATGTGTGTTTTTTTATTTATATGATAATGATAACATCCTGGAATTAGACTGTGGTGTTAGTCACACAGGGTGTGAATAACCTAAAATACCCTGAAATGCATATTTAAACTTGTAGATTTCATGACATGTGGATCATGGTTCCTCATAATAAAAGTAGTAAATTCTTAAAACAAACAAACAAACAAAATCTCATATTCTCCACTTCTAAAATAATTTGCATTTAACTTTTCATATGTGCTCAGATAGATACTCCTTATTTATTAATTCTGCTAGGCTATGTTTTTCTACCTTTATTTAATTTTGGATTGTGTTCTCCTCAGATCAGTAGGCTTGATTTTTCTTGTCGTTTTCATACATTCATTATATAAAAACCTGAATTTCAATATGGCATCTTTGAATAGTTATAGCACACACGTGTATCCTATTTGCCCTGAGCAGCCTCATCTGTTCCTACTTTGACCTCTCAATTGTTCCTGTTCTTCTGAAACCGTTCCCCCTATGCCTTTGTGGTTTACATTTTTTAAAGTTTAGGGCTTTTATTTATTTATTTATTTAGGTCTGAGAAAGAATGAGTAACGTTAGTCAATATGAGCCTAGCTGAGTTCACCCAATATAATAATATGAGGTCCTACCTATTTTCCAATATTAGACATGATTTCATTCATCTTTATACTTTTATGTATATACCCTTAATATATATGTATACACCCTATGTATACACACACTGTGTGTGTGTGTGTGTGTGTGTGTGTGTGTGTGTGTGAGAGAGAGAGAGAGAGAGAGAGAGAGAGAGAGAGAGAGAGATTGTGTGTCCACATTTTCTTTATGCAATTGTTGGTGGATCCCTAGGCTGACACTTGGAGCTGGTTATTGCAAACAGAGCTAGAGTGAACATACGTGTACAGGTCTTCTGAGCTACACAGCTTCAGGCAAACCTCCCATATGGCTTCTGTGACAGCTCTAGCTTTACTTGTTTGAGAAATCTACATGCTTATTTCCATAATAATTTCATTATTTTTCATTATTACTAATGGAGCCCACTTTTTTATCCCTATAATCCTTCTTGATATTAACTATCAGGGCCAGTGGTGGATGTTGTTTTGTTTGTTTTGTGCTTTTGAGACAGGGTCTCATTTGGTCCTGGCTGGCCTTGAACTTGCTATATAGCTGAGGTTGGCCTTGAACTCCTGATTTATCTGCTTCCACAATTTATATCGTGGCATTACAGTCATGTTCTACCATGCCTAAATTACTGGAATAATGTGGAATCTTAATGTAGTTTTGAATTATATTTCCATGATGACAAACATATTAAATATTGTAATAAAATTTTGATTAAATTAATTTTAAATTATTTATAATATTACATTTGCATATAATCCACCATGATTGCACTTATACTGCCCATAGCACTCTCCTTCATTTTGTATCATGGATTTGATAAGGGTTTTGTTCCAAGAAACCAGTCAGATCTTGTTATCTGTACAATGATTAATCAAAGCTCATTTAAACATGTAAGACATGTTTACCTGGATCTGCTCTTCAGATAGCTCCAGGTCTAACAGGGCAGAAGAATTATGTAGACAGATTTTAATAAAGCCAGGGGAAAATTAAGTAGTATTTGGGATGAGCCACAAGCTGCAACGCTGCAATGGCTTAATGCAGGTTATGGAAAAAGTAAGTATGGGAAAGGGAGATGGAAAGGAAAGACCAACATTGACAAGTAAGATGGAGAAGGAAGTTTTCCCAGCATGCAGATGGGATGCTGTTAGAAAAAACAAACAGAAATCACATTTTAATTGTTTTTAATTTCATATACATATATTTACATTATTTCACCTGCTTCACTCCACCTCACTCCAACCCTTCCCATAACCCACTGCTGTCTCTCAAATTCATTGCCTCTTTTTCTTTAAGTCTATGCATGTGTTTGTGTATAAATATATAAATATGCATATCCTGATGAGTTCATTTAGTGTTTCTTATATGTGTATGTTTTTATGATTAACCATTTGCTATAAGATATCCAGCTGGGGGCTAATCACCAGGGAAGGCTGGCTTTCCCTCTATCAATAGTCAATTGTCTATAGGTCTTCTTCACACAGGGGCTGAACCCCCAGCAAATTTCCCCCATGCATGACTGCAGGTGATAATTTCTCCCACAAGAGTCATAGACTACATAAGAACAACATAGTCACCAGGAATAAGAAACCTCCTTTTGGGCTGTAGATCAGGGGGTCCAATCAATTCCCCAAACACTGTAAGATATTGCTTTTGCCCTTGGCTGTCTTCCAGAATTTGAAGGTAAGTCCCTACTGCTGCAAACATCACATATTCTAGACACAGGATTTGGAAGAATCAAAATGAATCTGACCCAGAAGCCTTCTTCCTGAAGACTTGCTTACTTATAAACCATATATATTTTTTTAAGTCTCAGTGGTAAACTTTCTTGTTGCTTGATTTCTTGGAAATTCTTCTTTCTCTGTGTGTGTAGTAGGATAATTGGCATGTAAGCAAATGGTTATTAAACCATACCATGATTTTTGTAGGATTTTGATTTTGTCTAGGTTTTACTTCCTCACAAAGACTCAATGTTTAACTAATTCATGAAAGATTGTTGTCATTGGTGGAGAGCAGGAATTAACGTTTTTATAAAGCTAGACAAAAGATGAAATGATTTTCTCAGAGTCTCTGGATGGGACTGTGGTTTAGTTCAAAGGCAGGACAAATCCTATTGGATCCTATTGGTTTCAGGTAGGAAATGGGTCATCCATGGCTGATGAGAATTAAGAAGTCAAAGTGGAATCTTTTAGTATTCGAGGAGAGAGCATCTCTAACTATGTCAATGCAAGACATAGCACTGGGGACTTAAACTGGGAATGCTGAGTCCACAAACCAGTCCAACAAGATGGGCAGGGTGTATTATTTAGATTTTAGTGCCCTGAAACATGAACGAAGGCATCTTAGAAGCCTTGGGAACATAAGCAACCTGGAAGAACAGAGCCAAGGAGAATAGATCTCTTGATAAAATAATTTTGAAGTATGATAACTGACTGCCATTGGGGCCTTCATTATAATTTCATTACAAAGCACAAAGCATCAGAAAGGCTATTTGGGACTGAGCTAATTAGAAACTTGACTTTTACACAATAGCTTTCTAGTAGGTTGCCATTAAGTGTCCAGTTGTTTAAACAGCCAACAGCATTTTCCCTAAAACCGGTGTTTTCTTCTTACAGATCCCAGAGCTCCAAAACCCCTGAACTCGACATTTCTTAAAACCACTGTAAAATTTCTTTTTCTCACAATACAAATGATAACTTATATTGATATACTAAATAAATATTATCAGTCAACACAGATCCAAAGCCAACCATCAGCCCTTGGGACTAAGAGAAAGCTAGATGATTTTCTCCACTGTGGTGCTCATCAGAAAGGAGCATGGTGGCAGATAAGCATGTGTGGCTGTGATGAGTGTCTTCATGAACAGTGTAATGAACAACAGGGACAATGTGGTCTGGCTGACTCCTTGAAGGATCACGCCCAATGGCCATTGGGGTGAAGCCTCAATCAGAAGGGCTCCTGTCTTCTGCAGGAGAATCGCTAGCCACCACCAGGCAGACCCTGACCATACCATCTGAAGGATGCATTACCTGGGTCTTATGCCCTGCTCCCCATTTCAATGATGTCTCCATATCGTTCAGACAAGACTTCCTGAATAGCATCAGAACCCTGAATAAGTCCTACACCTCCAGTGTCAGGAGAGGTAGCTTAAGGGGAAGGATGGTTAGCTTATGGCCAGTAGGAGTAACACCTAGACTCTCAGACTCAAGCATGGCTAAGTGTAGCCCCCGTCCACCCTATACACACACTCAAGCAGGGACCTCTAAGTCAACCCTGTATGTGCACAAGGTCCGAGATCTCTATGAACCCAGAGAAAGGCTGGCTGGTGGCTGATAGCATTAGGGGTGGGGTTAGGCTATATGATGTAAGGCAGAGAAGCCATTCAGGCAAACAGAGTATCCAGAAGGGACAGTTCCTTTAATGAGAAGAAGCACATCCCTTGTGGTCTGTGATTCAGGATTTAGTACTTTTCTTTTTGGTAGAATGGTGATAGCAGGAGGTTTAGAGAAGAGATGATATCCACATGTGTTTGGTAGAGATCTATCTTGTGTGGGACACCCATCTCTAAAAGTAAGAGTTGATTACTGTCTCAGTTGGGAGCTAGCAGGCATGTGGACTGGGTATTTATGATGTCTCTCTAAGTGGGTTGTAAAGTTTACCAAGAGAGGTGTAGATGTTATTCTTGTCTGATTTTCCTGTGGTTATGACTTAGTGTGTCACACCCATTCAGTCAGGTGATTGTCTGCCTCACATGCAAGCATGGTTTTATTTCTTTGAAATTAAAATATAATTATATCACTTTCCCTTTTCCCGTTCTTCCTTCTAAGCCCTTCAATGCACCACCCCCACCACCAATCATTCAAATTCATGACCTCTGGCATCTTTTTATTTAGTTGTTTTAAGCACACACACACACACACACACACACACACACACACACACACACTCCAAATAAATAAATACAATGTACTCAGTCCATATAATGTTCAGAGCTGACTACAAACACTAACACATCGGAACTTTGTGGACAAGTTTTGCTTCCCTCGAAGGCAGATTCTGAGATGAAATTTAGAGGTCAAGGTTGTCATTGTGATGAACACTTGAAATGAACAATTATTATTGAAGCAGTCACGTTACATTGAAGGTCAAACAATAGATAGCCTTTATGTGTTCCACAGGCCCATGTGGAGCTGCGAAGATCTCTTGGAATGGACTCCATTTGGATGTGATGAACACGCCCTATACCACTTCTTCCATTTATCACCTGGGAAAAGGTCAAAGGTCAGAACTGTAATGAACATGTCTTATACCACCTTTTTCATCAATCACCTGGAAAAAGGTCAGACCTTGGGGAAGGTCAAGCTCTTTGACTGAGACAGTCCTACCAGAAGTTACCAACATAGTCATCTACAGAGATTTTTCTCAGCAGCTTTGCAGCCACCATGAAATGAAGCACAGTACCTACCCACCCTAACCCCAGGTAAAGGAAGGACAGTCTTCAGAGGAAACATTAGTGTTAATAAGTAACATTAGTGTTCTTTATTAAGCCCAGAGACTACTGGGACCCAAGATTATGTTCATCAGATCTTAGTTCCTACTTTGTCATGGAAGTTTGAAAATCTGCTGTCAGCAACTACTAAAAGTACTGGAAGAGAATTTTTATGTTGAGGTCCATCTTTTACATGACAGTTGGTTGAATCCTATTCAACTGTAGACACTACTTTCTCTTGCTAAAAGAACTGACCTACATTTAGGATGGGAACATGTAAAACAGAGCTATACAGAAGAACAACAGCAAGAAGAAAACCATCAGCTAGTTGTTTCTGTTGCATTCCTCAGGGAATACTTAGTTAATGGAGAAATGTAGCTTCAGTAGAAGCAAAACCCATGAAACCATAGACTTGTTTATATGCTTGATTCTTAAGAAGGGAAGGGTTTCCTGGGAAGCTTGATGGACCTTCTTTGCAAATAGATAAAATGGATTGGCTGGTGTTCAAGATTAGGTAGCAATAGCAAGGGCAACACGTTCCCAGTCCTTGTCTGTTGAAATCAACAGATAGTGCACCTGCTACTCAGGGCTTCCTCTGCCAAGCTGAGTCCCACAGCTGCAGGACACCCTGCTGCTGGCTGGTCCACTCTGAGCTTTGTCAGTCTTCAGGGACCAGGCCCCTCCCAAGGCAAGTTCAACCAGGTTCTTTGGCAGCCAGAGTTTACACAGAACCTGTGGGGCATGGTGGCGAAAGGGAGTTTGACATGTTTGAAAACATTTAGACTTGGCATGTAAGCTGCAAAGGAACATATTTACTCTTCTGGTTTCATACTACAGAGGTTTGGACCCTGAAAATCCTCAGAAAAGTACAAAAGGCTCTCACCAAGGCACCCGTTTAATAATTTTGTCAATGACAAAAGGGCATTTACTTAACTAGTCCAAATTTAAAATAGCATATTTTCAGTCTATCAGAATGGTCTCTGTAATCTTTACATGACTGATTCCTTTATCTCCGGAGTGTAGGTTTGGTATTTGAATTTGGATAGAATCAAAATACATTTTTTTCTATAGAAATCAAGCAAACAAGAGGATCATTACAGAGCTGAGTGATATTAAAAATTTTTCATATTTATCTCATCATATAGAGGGGCATATCTGTTTATAGGGAAGGTTTGGAAAATTACTTACAATTATCCTTTTGTATGAGTAAGTTTCTTAGGTGCAAATCAAAGTGAAGAAATAAATAACTAGAAATAGATGGGATAGGTAGGTAGATAGATAGATAGATAGATAGATAGATAGATAGATAGATAGATGAGAAATTGCAAAACATCATCAAATCAAGTGCTCCCAACATCCAGCACAAATTGACTGGGGAAGCCCACTGAGGCATGAGCTGGAGATCCTGATTGAGATGTCTCTCCATGGATGAGTTTATCATGGTTGAACTTCCATTTTCTCTTTTCCGCTGGAGATACTTTTACATCAACAGTAACCTTGGAGTTTTATATACAAGAGTAACCTCATCTACCTTGTAGCTTTTTTTAAAGGACCAATGTTTTACTATGGGGAGTTGTTTAGATTGTTGCTTTCTGTCACAGAGTTGGGGGCCAGCCCATCTCCAAGGGTTCTTTGAAGACACTTCATAAAGATATTTGGGTCTGAAGTGCTGTGGGGAAAGGGGTACCATCTTCTAGAAACAGATTCATTTTAATGAATTTACAGAGCACTGACAATTTTCCTGTAATGCATAGTATACCCAATCTCACAGAAGGCTTTAGACTATTTTTTTTAAATAGAAAACAAAACTTCACACCTTTTACATAGCATAGACTAGATTTTGAAGAATGCAGAAAGATGCTAATGACTAACCTTATCTGTAGACTCAGTGGGTTTTTAGTAGATAATGATAATTTGGAGGTGGGGGTGGGAAAGAGCTGTCATAATGGTGATATAAAATGAAGCTATATGGGAACCACTCTTTGCCTTTTATGGGAATTGATCTCTGTGGATGAGCTTTCAAGTCCCTTCCCCCGATATCCATGTGGTTTTCATTCATGTTCATCGGCAATGGAATGAGGAATAGTTTCTATGACAGGATGTTCTTTGGGTTTAATGTTTGGGTGTCTTTTGCTTGTGTTTGTGTTTGTGAAGCACCTGTGGAGGCCAGCAGATGGTGTCACAGCCCTTTGGACTGGGATTACAAGCCTCTGTATGGGTGCTGAAATTTTACCCGAGTCCGCTGGAAGAGCAGTCAGTGCTTTTACCTAATGAACCATTTCTCCAACCCCATGTACAGTGAAATCCTAATAAAGCATTATCAAGCCGGGGGCCCCAGTGGTTGAATGAGCGAAAGGCTGGAAGAAGCTGAGGAGGAGGGCAACCCCATAGGAAAACCAATACTCTCAACTAACCTGGACCCCTGAGATCTCTCAGACACTGAGCCACCAAACAGGCAGCATACACCAGTTGATATGAGGCCCCCAACACATACACAGCAGAGGACTGCAGGGTCTGGGTTCAGTGAGAGAAGAAGCACCTAACCCTCAAGAGACTGAAGGCCCCAGGGAGTGAGAGGTCTGGTGGAGTGGTGGTGGTAGGGGAGATATCCTCTTGAAGACAGAGGAGGAGAGATGGGATGTAGAACTGTGGGAGGGTGGACTAGGAGGGGAATAATCACTAGACTGTAAAAAAAAGATTAAAGATAATTTTAAAAAAGAAAAGAAAAAAGAAAAAGAAAGCATTATCAGTTATGTTTTATCTAGCCGTCTATCTATCTGTCAGTATGAGAGGGCACAGGATAGGAAGACTGACAACACAGTGGTCTCCATAAGAGTCTATAAGCCCATCGGCCATTAACAAGAGTCCCGTGATGCCTTAGGAAAGTGTGCAGGGCAGAGAGAACATTAAACAGTTTCAGCCCTGGGAAAGGTAGCTGGTGTCCTTGATCTTAGCTTTATTATAGTTGTTGACTGATATAGTCCTTGCCATATTCTCCCAATCCCTCCTGTATGCTTATCCTCAGATGAAGCACTTATTTTTCTATTGTAAATCACAGCTATACCACAATTGTCTTTTAACACCTATGAGACAGAGCTCCACTCAACAGCAAGACTGTTATTATGTTTCTGAAGTGAGGGTTTTGTGCCCTACTATCTTTGCTTTTGTTATGTAATATATACATGTATATATTACATTATATATATAGTGCATTATATATATAGTGTGTGTGTGTGTGTGTGTGTGAATGTTAGCCTGCATGCATGGATGTGCACCGCATGACTTCAATATCAGTGGAGGCTAGAACAGAAGATTGTGAACTGCCACATGGGTGGCTGGAAACCAAATGAAGTCCCTTTTCAAGGACAAAAAGTGCTTTCAAGTTGCACCACCTCTTAAGAGCCAAATTTACTTTTGAATCTTGTATGCAAACTTTTCTGTTCTTACTTCATTATTGACCCCATAGGTATGATTCTAATGAGGTGAGCTGTCGTGATCAGTCCTTACAAATTTAAGGCTTTTTGGTAATGTTTTTGTAAACATTACAAAAGATAAATAAATAAAAGTTTAGGTGTCAACAGCATGTGTTGTGCACCTATCTTTATTTCAAGTACTTGGGAGGCAGAGGCATGAACGTCTCCGTGGGTATGGGGGTTAGCTTGACCTA
Organism: Mastomys natalensis; assembly: GCA_021653895.1. NCBI lineage: Eukaryota > Metazoa > Chordata > Mammalia > Rodentia > Muridae > Mastomys > Mastomys natalensis. Next base: position 119,327 of record JAJTUV010001016.1, on the reverse strand, counting down.
TATAATAGCTTCCAGACCAGACAGGGTTATGTGGTGATCCTGTATAAAAAAGACTGTTTAAGATATAGCATTACTTCTAAGTACATGATGATTAAAATTAAAAAGAAAAAATCCATAGTGAGTGCTGGGATCAGTTTAACAGTACTTCTTTGTTGTTACATATTAATCCTGATAATAATAGCTACAAGAGAACACAAAGCATGAAAAGATTAATGTTTCTGAATAGCCTGTTTTTTCTGATAATGTCAGAGAAATACTGGCTCCTCTGAAGCAGCTGGCACAGAGGGATTAGAGCAGTTCGTGCGTCTCCTTCCACTCTGGACAGAGAAAATGGAGCTAGAGTAAGTTTCTTTTCATCTTGGGTGTAGTTGAGATATCTCAGAGCTTGATTCCTCCATCTTAGACTCTTTCTCACTTTTGAAAAAAAAATAAATTGAAATCAGATAAAGGAAGGCTCTGGAATGTTGGAAGGTCAACTAAGAGAACTCTATACTGTCATTCGCTGGCCAGAATGATAATTTGCCTGCACTCTAGTCTAGACTGAACTTCCATCTGGTAAAGATTTATGCATTAACCATAATCTTTCTTCCCCTCCAAAGTTCAGATCTTGCTGGAGAGTAGCCATTGTATGTTTTGTAGATTTTTATCTGTACTATCAGCAAGCCGACTGAAGGGTTGCTTTGATAGAATTGGGGTGGGGGGGCACAGGAGGGATTTTAAAATTGCCATTTAGCTTCAACCTAACATGTTGCAAGAGTGACTGTGCATTAGTTTTCAATTGCTGCTGTAGCAAATTACCATAAAATAAGTGGCTTCAATAATCCATATTTATCATTTTATAGCTCTACAGGTTAGAAATCTGAAGTGATTTTTTTTCTGGGCTAAAATCAAGGTGTTGGCAACACCTCCCTCCCCTTGAGGGGTTTCTAGGAGGTGGGGGAGTTCATTTCCTTCTTTTTCTCTGTTTCAAGAGGCCCTCTCCCAACCTTGAATTCTATTTCTTCCACCTCAAAGCTAGCAGTCACAGATGATACAACCTTCTGCACTGCTCTGTCCTTTTCTTCTGTCTCCTTTGACTTTTTATTCTGGTTCCTTGTTCCTTTGTATTTTTAAAAACTAATTAATTAATTTACATCTCAAATGCTGCCCCCTCCTGTTCTCTCCCTCACAGAGTCCCTCCTCTCATACCCCTTCCCCTCTGAGAGTGTGGGGCACCCCCACTGTGGTGCATCAAGTCTCTGTAAGATTAGGCACAACCTTTCCCACTGAGGCAGGACAAGGCAGTCCTCTGCTACATGTGCCAAGGGCCTTGCTTCAGCCTGTGCTCTTTAGTTGGTGGCTCAGTCTCTGAGAGCTCCCAAGGGTTAAAAGTTAGTAGACATGGTTGGGTTCCTATCCCCGTCAGGGCCTTCAGTCCTTCCCCCAAGTCTTCCATAAGGACCACCTATGTTTGCTGTAGATATCTGCATCTGTTTCAGTCAGCTGCTGGTGAGAGCCTCTCAGAGGATAGTTACATATAGCCTGTCTATAAGCATAACACGAGTATCATTGATAGTGTCAGGGATTGGTGCTTGCCCATGGGATGGGTCTCAAGTTGGGCAGGTTATTGGATTAGGAAATAGGATCATCTTCCTACCAAATACAGGTTATTAAAAACAAAAATAAAAGTAAAGCACATTTCTAACTGAATAAAAATCTTTTTCTTTCTTCTTTCAGGTGATAGTCGCCAGTGACCACTGAGGGACTCAGGCTTCTTTTACCCTCTATCTCTCCTCTTACTAGTCTCGAAGTTTCTCTACTCAGTTAGTATATAAGGACCAAAGGAGTAAAAATCTTAAGCATATGGATGGATGGACCAGGCCTGGATGAATAAATGTCACTTTCATTCATAATTCATGAAAAAATTTCTCAGTTATGGGAGTAAGATGGGAAATGCAGCTTACGCATATGCTTGGGACAGGAGAGGGATGAAGGAGTTTGATGAAGAGCTAAGTCACTCTTTCCGCTTCTGTTTTCCCAGTCTCCAGGCTGTGCTTTCTACCCTCCAGCTACACATCAAAGACACTTGCCCTTGCTGATACTCGGCAAGCCACCACTCCTCCTAGCCATGGTACATGCTCCTCTACGGTCTTCCTGAGGAAGCTTTTAGTAGTATGACTGGTTCTGGTGAAATCTGAGGAACCCAACACTACTTTTAAAGCTTAGAAATCAATCTTTACCAACTTGATTTTATGTAAAACCAATATACCTCCCAATCATTTTATTCATAATTGACTTCATGAGCTAAGAGCCAGCCAGGTTTGACATTCTTCTAACAGTAATTCTCTTATCTGATCACTTTTTGCCTCTTAGTCTACTGGTATGTAATGCAATCCCAACCCCTGGGAACGAGCTGAAATAATATTTTAAGATCATATCCTCAAACTAGTCTTTTATAGAGTTGTGTTTTTATGTTTGTTTTCACTGATTATCATATCCTCCCAGAATCCTTTCCCAGTTATCTGTATTTCTCAGAGTATAGAGGCCATGGGGTTTAGCAACATGAAAAGTTGTTGTACAAATCTTTCCTGATATCTACTTAAAAACAAATGAGGTTTGGTCCACATTTATCTCCTCTTTTATAGTGGATTGTTAAAGGAGGATAATGCTACCCTGGGTAAAGCTCCTTTCAGCCAAGTATCTAAGAGTGAGAGGGTTCAGTAAGCACATGATGCTCTTCATGCTTTTACTGTGCTCTGGTCTCCCATCACTTATTCTTCAATGAAATGACACAAGCTGGAACTCCATTATTTTAACCCATTCCCTCTTTAAATCACTTCTCATTAGCATTATCTGTTCCTTGAGTACCCATTTCAAAGCACTGACCTTTCAATTAGTTAGAATGATATTAGGGACTCTAACAAGTTACATCCTGTAGTCTCTGAAATTCAGCATCATTCATGCCTATTGTCAAATTATATCATGGTTAGAAATGCACGTTGCCGGACAGATCACCTTACATGTGTTTATTCAAGCAGTCCAGTACTTTTTAATTTATAGTTCTACTTTACATAGGCTTTCAAACCTTTTCCATGTTAGAGACACATAGGAAAAGAGATTAGAGATATTTGTGAGATTCTCTTAGGAACTGGGCCTAATGGTCAACATTGGCATTTCTGACCAACATTTTATTGGCCACTTTGAACTATCTGATGTATAGTATTGGGGAAAATGATATGAAATATCATCTTGTATGTGTGAGTGGTATCAGATAGCAATGGGTTGGGTGTCTATGTGCAATCTCTGTCATAACAGACGGCAGAGAACTGAGTAAATGGATGGGTTAGTTAACATCTGACATGGTATATAGTATACCTTTTGGATCTATGAACTAGTATCAACATGGATGAACACTGGAAGATATAAATGTTCAAACAATCAAACAGTTTTGAAGTGTTTAAAGTATAATACACAGGTCACAGACTATCCATGTGTTCAACCAGACTATTAAATATTTACCATATAATGTACACCGTATCCATTCTATGCTAATAAAGAAATTCACTTTAAATCTTTAACCTCAAAATGAATCCCTCATTAGTTTTACAGTGGGATGTGTGTATGCAGTAGCTAAAATATGTGTATTCATTATAAAATTACAATATTATTATAGGAAAACACAGATGTTCTACTAGTAAGGAAATAAGACAGGAACAGTTAGAGGTATGAAGGAGTCCTATTTTTTTTTAAATAAAAAAGAAGTAAATATTAAAAAGAAAAGGGGTAAGTGGAGAGATGGATCAACAGTAAAGAACAGCTGATGCTCTTGCAGGGCCACCGAGTTTGGTTCCAGGACCCATATGACAGCTCACAACCATGTGTAACTCCACTGCTAGGGGATTCTTTTCTGATTCCTGTAGGCAGTGCATGCACATGGTACACATACTTACATGCAGACTAAGTACCTACACATAAGACAAAAATAAATACTTGGTTTTTTTTAAAAAAAAAAAAAAATCCTGTTTTTGTTTTGAATTTTACTTTTCTTTTTGCTTAAGGGATGCACTATCTCATTAAATTAGAGATATTTTATGAGTGGAGACTTATCAAAATGCTGAACACATGGTACTGAAGAAGTAAAATGTCAGAGCTGCTCAAAAAAGGTCAGTTGTTTGTCTAGTTCAGTGGAAAAAAGAAGATATCTTGACATCTTAAACCCCAGGATGGTGTTTAAAGCAAGAAAACCAGCAAAGCCATTTCCCTCCCTTTGGTGGTTGCCATTGTTGATCCTGAAGAATAGCTGAAATGAATAAGCGAAATGGTCAAAGTTTGTTTTTGAGATGCTGCAATACAGCACTTGGGCGACCTCCCATGATACTAGGTCCCCGTTGGGTCTGACGAATGCAGACATTCATTAAGCCTTTCACCACCAGCAGTTGGAGCCCATCCATTTCATGCGAGCAGACGAACCACAAGTATTTCATTCCGTATATCAGTACCAGAAGCTGGAAGCATGGAATGCACACAGCGTGCTTTGAACCTCATAATTGTTCCTTATAATAATAAATTCTTACATTTGAACCTGTGAGTTATCAAGGAAAAAGAAACACAAAGCCACTTTGGTTAAAGGATAGACTTAAAATAACAGGAATTATGGAGATGGAAAAATACCACTTTTCTTTGTTGGCCCAGGGATTTATGTTTGGGGAAAAAATGATTCAGAGGTGAGGGCCTTTCTTGAACATTAACAAACCGTAGAACCATTTGCATCCCTGACAATAGATGGAGTGTAAATTGTCGTAGGGACAGGTTGTCGCCAAGAAAAGCAGGGTAAGATGAATAAGGAACATTTATTATTGAAGGTTGCTTTACCTTTTGGTAGATGGTGAAGGACAATTGTGATTTAAACTAGGATGTAAGTATTGATTAGAAGTGATGTAGTCATAGAAACAGTAGGTTTCCCCAGACATTTCTGTGTACTCAACCCATGCTTATCAGATTCTGAGTCTTATACAAATAAACTCCAGATGGAAGAAACACCCAGACGTTTCAATGTTAGAATCCAATGACACAAAAGGAAGAAGGAAGAAAAGAAGAAAGAAAGAAAGAGAGAGAGAGAGAGAGAGAGAGAGAGAGAGAAAGGCATTTCCTCCTAAAACAGTAGAATTCAAAAGGGAAACTAATGTTAATATCTGAAATTCCAACATACTGCATGGATGCTTCAGTCCTTCTTAGAAGAGGGAACAAAATACTAACAGGAGGTAGAGAGTGGGAGGGACTTGGGAGGAAGGGAAGAGGGGGAGGGGAAAAGGGTCAGGATCAGGTATGGGAGGAGACTGGGATAACCTACAGAAGGTCAGGAAATTGAACAGAGGTGTGTAGCAATGGGGGATGGAAAACTAGGGGTAGCCACCAGAAAGTCCCAGATGCCAGGAAAGCAAAAGGCTCCTAGGACCCAATGGGATGAGATTAGCTGAAATGCACAACAAAAGGGAGGGAGAACCTGTAGAGACCATATCCAGAGATTAGGCAGGGTCCACTGTTGGGGGATAGGGCCACCCATTCATCTCCAAATTTTTGAACCCAGAATTGTTCCTGTCTAAAGGAAATACGGGGACAAAGTATGGAGCAGAGACTGAAGGAAAGGCCATCTAGAGACTGCCCACCTGGGGGATCCATCCCAGATACAGACACCAAACCCAGACACTATTGTGAATGCCAAGAAGTGCTTGCTGACAGGAACCTGATATAGCTGTCTCCTGAGAGGCTCTGACTGAGCCTGACAAATATAGATTGCGGATGCTCACAGCCAATCATGGAACTGAGTGGAGGAGTTAGGGAAGGACTGAAGGAGCTGAAAGACTTTGCAACTCCGTAGGAAGAACAACAATATCAACCAAACAAACCTGTATCGGGATATCTTCCTGCTACATTTGCAATAAGCTTGCTAATGTGGGAGGCGCGAAGAGTGGGAAGGAGAAGGAAGAGGAGGAGGAAGAGGAGGAACTAGCAAGGAGGGAAGAGGAGGAGAGGGAGGACTAGCAACCATGGAGGAGAACAAATTGGTCAAGAGCAGTTCTGGGTAACAATTTATATCAAAAGGTTAGGTGTTGGGTAACAACTCTAATTGTGTGGGCATCTTGTTAATTGAGCATTTCAAAATATATAAAGCCTTTGGATAATATTGAGCTTTAGAGCCTCATTTCTACCAGGCACCATGTGGATGGCGGGTATTATCAGGGGCTCAGTCAAGCTTTGTGAAGACAGTGTAGTGGATTGGCAGAGTACCACCACGCTGGCATCTCGCAGCTCTACTTGTGGCACACATGGCTCCTGGCCGCTTTCAGCTGTGGTGTGCTTGGCTTCTGGATGTAGAACATGGTGGATTAGTTCACCAGCGTCTAGGTCGTTCTTAAATATTACTGTAACACAGACCCCCTAGAGCTCCCAGGAACTAAACCACCCACTAACCAAAGAATACGCATGGAGGGACCCATGGCTCCAGCTACTTATGTAGCAGACGATAGCTTTATCTGGCATCAATGGGAAGAGAGGCCCTTGATCCTGTGAAGGTTCCATGTTCCAGTCTAGGGTAATGCCAGGGAGGTGAGGTGGGAGTGGCTGGGTAGATAAGCACCCTCATAGAAGCAGGGGGAGGGGGGAATGGGATAGGAGATTTGAGGAGGGGAAACTGGGAAAGGGAATAACATTTGAAATGTAAATAAATAAAATATCCAGTACAAAACCTGTACATAATAATCCCAGCATTCAGAAAACCAAGTCAGTAAGTTGTTCTGAATGGGCCTGGTGCTGTTTGTATTTTGAGGTTAATTCCGCTCTCCTGGGAGGGACTGCACACAAGAAATGAGTCATACTCAGGTGTCTTCTTGTAAATCATCCTCTAATGAATAAAGGAGCCAATCACTGGGCAAGTAGGAGGGACTTCCGGGTTGGAGAGGGGAAGAGAGGAAACAGGAGAAAGATAGGGCCTTTTGGATGGGGACAGCATGAAGACAAGATGTAGCTACTAGTGTCTTCAGGTTTCCATGGTGGATCCACCAGGATTCACCACCAGATGATTTAGATTTAATATGGCTTTCAAGATTAGAATTCTAGTTGTTGTGCTCAGAGATCGAGTTACCATTGTTTCTGAACTAAGTTTGTGTTGTGTTTTCCTTCATTCGTCAGCTTGTCTGGGTTCCAGAGAGAAGGGGGAGAACCAACGTGTTGGGTAGGAATCCACTAGAAATGTAACATTATTAGCCTGAGAGAGTTTTATTTTTTAAGTGAGTAGCTGGGTAGTACTGCGATGAATCACATGGACTCAAGCACGTAATGAAACAGAGAAAGGGCTCTGAGGTCCCCTGCTGTGCAAAGAGACGAGATGGCTGCTCTGAGTCAGAGAGCCACAGAATGAAAAGGCCTATTCCTTGGGGCAGAGATCGACTGAACTGTGAAGTTATAAAATTGGGATTATTTGATTTTAGGATAGATGAGTTTGTCCGAATCATGTGAGGAATTTCACCTGTGGTTTAGAACTAGGAGAGGGAAAATTAGTCACCTACTCCAAGTAGAGAGAACAGTGATAATTACCTGCTATGATCAGTATTAATTATTAATGCCTGTGACTCCAGAGAGCCCAACAGATGGATGGTATAACAGGATGGCTGCTCTAGGCAGAGCTTAACAAGCAAAAACTACCTGCTTCCTATAGGCAGATATTAGTGAAAGTTTGAATTAAGTTTTCTAAAGATGGTATAATGGTATATTGCTCTATTACATCTTACAGTTACTCAAATTCTGTGTAACATGGGCTCCATGGGAATCTTGGGTTATTCTCCTGCTTGGTAAAATAGAAAAGGCCTAAGAATATGCACATACAGTAGGTCAGGAACTTGCAGGTTTTTTTTCAATATTTCTTGAAACAGTAAGTTCATGACTTTGAAGTCACCTTGCATTCTATGGAAAATTGAAAGCAAGATTTAATACCTAGGAAGACTCTGTCAAATAATATTGACAAACTAGAGGTTACAGAAATAATGGCATAAATGCAAGAAGGCTCTGTCTTTTCTTGTGACTTTCTGCAAGTTTGTGAGACAGTAATAGGTTCACTGCTTAATATGATAGTCAGTTTATTAAGTGAGCAAATAAAAATAATAAACACGCAGGAAGAAAGATGTTGAATTATTCTAGTAAGAGATAATAAATTATTATGATTTTACTTATTATAAGAAAACATTAACATTTTTAAAAGATCATTTCAAGATTAATTATCTTTCACAGTTGGTAATACTGCAAACAGGACAATAAAAGAGGACAAAATAAAATGCATCTTGTCTTCTCCAAGTTCCCGCATCAAGGCTTAGGGAATATGACAGAAGAGGGAGCAGAAAAATGTAAGGCATGAGATCAAGAAGAAGTGCTGTGGTACTGTCTTCTCATCATGGTCAGGCCACCATATTCATTACCTCACAACAGCTGCACAAGGTTGCCTGCACAAGACCTACACAGAATCAAGCCAACCAAATTCCTGCATAGGATTGTGGGTAGGTTTACTAAGTCCCACTCCTAGCAGAGGTTCCATTGCTAGTTGAGAGCCATTGGGGAATGGAAATTATTCCTATTTAGGAGTTTTGCTACTGGTAAATTGTCTGTGCTCTTAGGAATGGCACCCCACCTGTGTACATATGGACAGCACTAAATAGACTTAGTAAATTGTTAAAAAATAAAGAATTTTTAAGTGTATTGGAATTCCAACTGGAAACATTTTTTTCCTTCTTTCTACTGTTTTTAAAAACCTTTCTTCCTTCTTTCTTCCTTCTTCCCTTCCTTCCTCCCTCCTTCCCTCCCTCCTTTCCTCTTTTCCTTCCTTCCTCCTTCCCTCCCTCCCTTCTTCCCTTCCTCCCTTCCTTCCTTCCTTCCTTCCTTCCTTCCTTCCTTCCTTCTTTCCTTCCTTCCTTCCTTCCTTCCTTCCTTCCTTCCTTCCTTCCTTCTTTTTTTTTTGTCATTAGGTTTCTAACATTTAAATTTGATTGTATCTTCCATCTGGAGTTTACTTATATAAGACTTAGAATTTGATAAGCACACCTTTAACTTAGTACTTGGGAGGAAGAGATAGGTAGATCTCTGTGAGTTCAATACCAGTCTGGTCTACAGAGTAAGTTTCAGGATAGCCAGGGCTACACAAAGAAACCCAATTTCTTTCTCCCTTCCTTCCTTCCTTCCTTCCTTCCTTCCTTCCTTCCTTCCTTCCTTCCTTCCTTCCTTCCTCCCTCCCTCCCTCCCTCCCTCCCTCCTCTTTCTTTCTTTCTTTCTTTCTTTCTTTCTTTCTTTCTTTCTTTCTTTCTTTCTTTCTTTCTTTCTTCTTTCTTCAAATTATTTTATTTATTTACATTCCAGTCCTTGACCCCTCCCCCAGTCTTCCCTCCCATAGTTCCTCATCCCATTCCTCCTCCCTCTTGCCTCTGAGAAGGTGTTCCCCCAAATAGGCCCCCTTTTCCCTAGGGCCTCAAGTTTCTTGAGGATTAGTACATCTTCTACCACTGAGGTCAGACCAGGCAAACCTCTGCTACTTATGTTCCAGGGGCCTCAGACCAGCCTGTGTATGCTCCTGGTTGGAATCTCAGTCTCTGGGAACTCCCTGAGGTCTGGATTAGTTGAGACTTCTAGTCTTCTATGGAGTCACTGTCTCTTTTGGCTTCTTCAATCCTTCCCTTAATTCAACCACAGGGTCCCCAACTTCAGTTCAGTGTGGCTGTGTGTAAGTATCTGCTTCTGTCTCAGTCAGCTGCTGGTAGAGCCTCTCTAAGGACAACCATGCCAAGTTCCTGTCTGTAAGCACAACATAGCACAGTAGTGTCAGACCTTGGTGTCCCCCCATAAGATCATTGGAATTCCTTTCCTTCAGTCTTTTCTCCCTATAGTTCTTTTTAGAAAGAAACAATTCTGCATCAGGAATTTTGACTGTGGGTTAGTAACCCTGTCCCTTCACTTGAGTCCCTGTCTATCTACTGGAGGTGGACACTTTGAGTTCCCTTTCCCCAGTGTTGGGCGATTTGTCTGAGGTCATTCCCAATGAGTCCCCACAGTATCTCACCTCCTGGGTCTCTGGTACCTCCCACTCCCCAAGGCATGTTCATAGCAGCCTTATTTGTAATGGCCAGAAGCTGGAAACAACTCAAGTGTTCCTCAACCAAAGAATGAATATAAAAAATGTGGTTCATTTACACAATGGAATACTATTCAGCTATTACAAATGAGGACATCATGAATTTTGCAGACAAATGGATGGAACTAGAAAATATCATCCTGAGTGAGGTAACTCAGACCCAAAAGAACATGCATGGTATATACTCACTGATATGTGGATATTAGGCAAAAATTACAGAATACCTAGGATACAACCTACAGATCATAAGAACTGTAATAAGCAGAAATGCCCAAGTGAGGAGGTTTCAACCCACTTAGAAGGGAGAAAGAAATAATTGTGGGAGGCAGAGGAAGGGAGGGATCTGGGTGGGTGAGGGGAGGGGGAGGGGAAAAGGGGAACCAGATCAGATATGGGGGGAGGGGACAGGAGAGAAGCCTAGAAGGTCAAAAGAATGAATAAAAACCCAATATCAAAGAGGAGGGGGGAGGAAGGGAACGAGGGAGAGAAAGAGAAATGGGGAAAGGAAGGAAGGAAGGAAGGAAGGAAGGAAGGAAGGAAGGAAGGAAGGAAAATACATCAAATTTGACAATGGTTGTGTTGGAGAAGATCTGGGAGCACTTGGAAAGAATAAATGGCAAGTGACTATATCATATTTCATTGAATATAACTATAAAATTCTCATACTAATTACAAGATAATGAAGAACATATAAAATCAAGCTATTCTATTTATCTTCACACATAAATATATTTTATAATAATGCTTGAAAACCTGGAAAGTCCTTGATTGAATACTCTGTGCCTTGTAATGAAAACATGTGAAATAGCAATACTTAAAACAAAATAGTAGTAAAACAAAAGTATGTTGAAGTAATGTGTTGAATCTTCTGACTTTCATAGTAGGCAAAAGTTTCACCATAATCTTTAATTTGTACATAGAACTAGCATGCAAATGTCTTGTTCATTCCTGATGTGGATGTCAGAACCACAATTTGCTAAAAAACAAAACCAACCTACCAACTAAAACGAACAAACAAACAAACAAGCAAGCAAACTCCTTTGTCTTCATCTTCCCTTACTCAGCATGTTCTTTCTTGCATCCTGCTTGATGATGTAGGATTAGGTAGGAGAAATGGGGATTTAAGAATGATTTACCAGTTGGTGAAATTAAAATGTGTTACTCAGCATTGTCTGAATGTTGTCCTTGTTGCAAGTGTTTTTGTGGTTTTTCTTAGGGAACTGTTCACTTCATGATTCACTGACAAGTCAATGGTCCTTACTATCTGTGACATCTATCTGGTCTCTTCCTTCTGAAGCCATGTCTAGCATGCTTCTTTATCTTTTCTCTCAGCCCTGGCAGATAGCTTCCATGTTGGCTTCTTTCAAGGTGCCCCGTTCCTTTCTGTCATCTCTAGTGTACACACCAATTCTACCTCTCTCCTTGTTCAGAGCAAACGATTTTTTTCCCAGCCAACCCTTGACTTGAAAATTTGCAGGTGAGATCCAACCTTAGTGTTTCCCTAATTCCTCACTTAGCAAGAACTCTGGAGCCTCAATAGGTTTGGGATCAATAAAGAAAACAGAGAAGAAAACGTTAAACAATGTTATTGTTTCCAAAATGATTTATTTATCTCTCTAATGAACACCTAACTTTTCATCTTTTATAAAATGGAAGGCAGGAGAGAGACCAAGCCAGGAAGAATCAATCTTGAACAAGCAAACCGAGTCTAAGTGATTAGGTATCTTTAGGATGTAGAGAACTGTGTGTACTACAACTGTAGTATGTAATGTGCATAGAAAAGGAAATGGTTAATATTTTAAGAATATAAATAACAAAACTCACTGTAACCCTTTAGCTGTGCCTCGATTGATCTTAGTTCCTTTGAAGGTAAAAGTAGAGTCTATAGATCTAACCCAGGTGGAGATGAACCGATTGTACTCATTAGAAAAGGAATCAGAAAAAAAAAAAAAAAAGCCTCAGCAACATCTAAGGAGGTGTCACTAGATCTGAGCATTGTCTACTGCTCAACAAAACTCCAGGCATAAACCTCAGCAAGGGTGAGTAGATTGGCCTGGAATGAGGGTCTTCTGTGATAAGATGGCAGCGATGGTAAAAATCTTTTAGCTTAGCTTCATCTTACATGACACCTTTTAGTCAGTGGTTCACATCCTGTGTGTCCCAACGCCGTTGGGATCAAGCCACCCTTTCATAGGGGTTGCCTACAAGAAGAACTGTATTAAAAGGTCACAGCATTAGGGAGGTTGAGAACCACTGTTGTAATAATGAGGCCACCACTGCATGAGTAAGTAGACTGGGGGGGGAGAGAAGCAGTGTCCGAGATAAGGAATCCCAGTGCTGACTGTGATACACATTTTCTACTGTTTATTTATTCCTAACAAACTAGCATATAATGGATAATCAAAGAGGTGTACTTTACTTTATACAACCAATGTCTTAATTGTGTTGAATGATATAAAATATAATGAAAGTAATGACACATCAGTGTTTATAATCATCGAGGTAGTAGATGTTATCAGTGGTTAACAATCGCTCATACAGCTAATTTTTCGTATTGTCACCAGTCCTGGCTTTGGCCAAGGCTGTCACAGAGCCTTACACAGCCATCATAGCCAAGCCTCACCCACTTTCATGACCTCAGCTACAAATGAGCCCATTAGTTGTGACAGATTTGGTGGAGAAAAACTTGCTTCTTTGAAACTGAAGGGTATGTTTACTCCCTCTGGTAGGGTGTGTGTGTGTGTTTAAAATTGTGTGAATAGAATTTACCTAGCTTGATATATTTGTTACTTGGAAATCCGGAATAGCTTTTTCTTAGAAGTGAACAGATGGAAAAAATTTAAAAATGACTCATAAGAGCTCTTAATGCTGGGTGGATTATTTTCTAGATGGATGTTATTTTTTATTTAGATCAAGAACATTAATATTGTTAATATTAGCTTTCCAATATAGTGAAAGTTGTGTTCATTAGATTTTGAAGCCATTGTTTCAAAATAGATGAGCATAACCATTCTTCAAGGTAGCCCACTCCTCTTTTGTGTTAAAGACAACAAAACTCCAGAGTGTCTCTACTGTTTTGGATCAAATGGTCTTAAAAATATATTGAAGGAATGCTAATATTGTCTCAAAATCTACTCTGTTATATGTAAAAATTGTTTCTTTTATCTCTGAGACTATAAAGTAACAACATAATTGCTCCCTTCCCTTTTCTCCTTCCAAACGCCTCGGTAAATCTCTCCTTATCTTTCAAATTCATATCTTCTTCCCAAATATATATTGCTGATATATACTTATATTTACACACCATTTTTAATGGATAACCTTAGAATGGTATCAAGTCTGTGATAGAGCTTTCTAAAGAAATTTACTGTATTTTGAGGGATTGTGGGAAATTACATATGAAAGTTATGAATAAATACAAATAAGTTATTTTCTTCTGTTTTTTTAAAAAAATATGTGCATGTGTGTGCATCTGCATGTGGATATTTGCATGTGAGTACAGGTGGCCAGAGAGGACAGAGGCACTGCCTTCCTGGGAGCAGGAGTTACAGAAGATTGTACGCTGTAGCATGTGGCTTCTGAGACCTGAACTGAACTTGGGTTCTGTAAAAGTGCAATACTCACCCTTAAGTGCCAAGCCATCTCTTGTCTTCTATCTTATAATCACATATTGCAGAAACAACTAGATACTGTCTAAATATTGAAATTCTCATGATTCCTCTCCAAGTCGGTAAACATTTTGTAAGACCTTCATGATGAGGACAGTTGCTATAGAAGGACAAAGAAAACAGACTTCAAAGTCTAAAGAGTCAGTGGGTGGGGGGTGCTATGTGGATGAGAGAAGTGGCTCCTCCAGGACAGTGTGTCTAGGGGAAAAGGATTCCCTCTTATAGTTCGCAAGAGCAAAATTTTTGAGAGACAAAGAAGAGAACAGCTGTAGGATAAGGCAAACCTAGGGGCACATTAACTGCTTTAGTTTTGACAGGTCTATTCATACTTATGAAAGCACTTAACCACCAAACTACATTTCTAGCCTATGATTCTAAACATTCTTACCTGAAAATTGGCTTTCCTGTTCCTTTATGCTTTTAGAAAGAAGAAAGAATCTTCAACAGCCAGCTTTGTCTCAGTTTTAAAGTACTATGTTTGGAGCTATGGTCTGAAGTCAAGACGAAATAATACTAATAATATAAAATACCTGTGGTAAATTGTAACACACTATCATCTATACCGTATGCATCACTCACAGTGTGATGGATTTCAAAACTTAGGAGAAAGAAGGGAACACAGAAGCACTTTAGATAATAAAATTAAAATGTAAATAGAGAACACTAAATAAATTCTCCACTTAATACATTTACTTATATTACTTTTCTACTACATTTTGTTTGCTTTTTAATTTTATTTTGAATTGCTATGAATACCAAGGTAAAGATGATATCATAACAAAATTGTTCTGATAGTTCTGGATCACAGTATTCTTTGCACTCACAATCCTTACAGCAATAAAATTTGTTATCCCATTTTCATAATTGTATTCTTATGCCAATTGTGACTACAGTTTCTGAGAATGGACCATCAAAATATAACTTCTTGGTCTCGAGCCAATAAAAAGAAAAGCGAACAGAGTCATTAAACAAATTCATTTGAATAATGTTCATTTCTTTATATTCCTGGATGAAACCGGGAAACAAAAGCAAAAACAAATTATCCCAAGCATGGGGGGAAAAGCACTTGAAGATCTGATTTTCAGATCTACTCTACAAGTATGGTTAATGTGTACAACTCCAGCACTGGAATAGGGGAAACAAGTGGATCTGCAGGGATCACTGACCAGCTCCAGATTTATGGAAAGCAAACAAGGAGCCCATCTTGAGGTCAGTCTCTGATCTCAATAAATGCCTGCACAGGCTAGCACACCTGAACATGCATACATGTGCATACACGCACAGAGCAGAGATCCAAACCACCCCACAGGTTTCACCTTCCATACATACATCCCTGAGATCTAACCACACTTAGACTTCCCTACACACTACACATACTTGCACACATATGTGCACATACACATATGCTACATCACTTTCATATAACACCCACACACACACATACACACGAGTCATAAGTTATCCCTTCACAAGGAACCATCTATGGACATATTTTAACCCAAATTCATTGATAGATGAGTTTTTAGCACCTTCCACAATTCAGTGGCAATTAGAGTCTTGATTTTAAATGTTTTTAATACTAATTTGTAGAGATTGACATCTTTAGGTTCGTGTCTTTAGTACTGCTGTGAATTTCACTTTGGAAAGAGATCGAATTGGATGAGTTCCTAGAATTCTTCTTGATGCAGCCTCAGTGTTCATATACATCTGAATATAGTGAAGAAAAAGAGACTAACTCTGCAAGTCTGGTCTTCCATATAGTAACAGTCATACCTGGAAGGAGTGATATTACCAAGGGTAAAGATAGCTTATTATGTAGTTGTGAGAACATGTGTTAGATAATAGATTACTGCCTCTTCTGTTTATATCTCAATTTATTTTCTCTCTGTGTACAAACACCATTAGAATGAGAACTGGAGATAGTAGAAAGTCATTTGAAACTGTAAATGATGCTGTGGACATCCTTTTTTTTTTTCCTCTACATGCATGTGAGGATGCAGAGAGGAAGTAATTAAAAATAATGTTGATTTTATTGCACTACGTTTATAGCTTTCTAACATGGTAACTCCTTCATGACTTAGAAGAACACGTCAAAGTCTCATTAAAATAACATTACATAGCAGCTTGAAAGCAGCCTCATTTGCAGGCTTTTGATTTTGCCAAAAAAGGGAGATTTCCTGACAAGTTGGCTAATTTTTCTAAAATGAAGAGTATTATGATCTAGTTACTGATGTCTTCTGGAATTTACTGAAGCAACTCACAACTTTCTCACTCTTGTCCACCCAAGAAATAAAATGAGGAGTATATTTTAATGATGTGGCAATAGAAATCTTGGAATGTATTCACTGATATGCCAGAGACGTGAAGTGTCAAGAATGCCCCCTTCTTAGCTAGAGATATCTGATATTTTCCCCACAATGAACTCAGTCATTGACACAGACCTTCTTAAAGTTCATCTGCATGTCTATACAATTTATATTTTTTAATGAAGGTTTCCACCTCTGCTTTGTGTGGTGTTTAGGAGCATCCTTGACCTCCTCATACTAAAGGAGAGTATATTGCACCATCACACTGACTCTGTCTTAACTCTAACAGCCAAAATGTCTGTAAGCTCGGCCAAATGGTCCCTGGGAGGGAAATTGCCCTTAGTAAAAAAAAAAAAAAAAACTATTGCGGTAAATCTTGCAAAATAATACTTCCAGAGCCTAAGACATTAGTAATTTTCTCTACTTTGCAACTCTTGCAACATACCCTGTATGTTTGTGTATTTTGACAATGTACTTTAATGTGTGAGCTCCTGTTTCTAGCCTTGTGTGTATCATCTGGGGAATCTCATTTTTGTTTGTGGATAGGAACATAGTGTTGGGATAGCCTTATGTACAGTTACATCACTATCTTTAAATATAGGCTGTAGTGGGTACAGTCTTACATGCTACTATTTCCAAGAGGTAAGCATCACTTTCTGTCTTTCTGTCACACTTCTTGAATATGTAGCCTGACCATTGTGTGAGAGTCCTCACTTGGACAAGTAGTTGAGGATGGAGGAGGCAGAAGATTAAAAGGCAAAGCCACAGGCCTAACCAAAAAGATACTAAAGGTAAAAATGAGGAAGAGGATTTTTTTAAAGATGAAGTACTAGGAAAAAAAATCCGTCTTCCAAAACTTTGCATCTGGAAGCCAATGCTTATTCATCCTGGAAGACTGTAGTGTGCAGAAGTTCCTTGGATTTCAGGAACTCTCACACTGACATGGATGGTCTGGGTGTACACCTAAGAATAGGGAACAAGTTTCAAAGGAAAAATGTTGACTTAATACAGTGTCTTTCTCTGACCCAAATTCTCTTCTGTGAAATATCCCAAGTGTTACATTGAATTTACATTTTTGAAATCAAAATGATGTGAACATAGAATTCAGCTTACAGGTTATTTGAGTTTTCTTTGAGAAGCTTGATTGTTGATTTAAGCATTTAGAATTGTCTTTCTTTGCTGAGGATTTCGTACCTTAAAATTCCTATTAAAATGCAAGATTCAGAAGCTGATAATCTAAAAATTAGCATGCTGTGAGGTCACTGACATTTCCTCTGTGTTTCTGATCACATACTTTCAGTTAAGTATTGAAAATTTTAATAAAGTTTCTAATGCAGATAAAAACTTATGTATTTGGATCTATTGAGGAGAGTAACACACATAAATTCACAAAATTCGGGTGAGATTGATTTCTGTGACATTTATCTGGAATATTCAATAACTGAGATATGCAAAGACAAATCCCTCATGAGTCCTAGAAGATTAAAATTGAGGCACTAATGATTAATGTGGAATGCATTCTAACCATAACATCTTCCCTAAAAAGAGACATGTCATATAAATGGGAGTTAAATGGAATAGTTACAGATACTTGCCTGGGACACTTAACTACAAACTGGTGGAAAACAGTGTGTGTCCTTAAGAAATCTATTTTCTGTGTTAAAATACTGTGGTCTACATATGCATCTTTCTCCTTTTATTTGTTACAAGACTGCTTAGACTGTATACACAGAGAAGAACATCCTTGGGAGTAGGCATCTTTTCTCATTTCTTATCTGGAAAAATAGAACAGTGCCATGTTTACTTCTGTTATCATTTTTTGTTGTTATTGTTCTAAACTCAATCACATGAAATCAAAAGCCACTGTCTCCCCCATAGTTACTATCTATGAGAGGATTTTGACTAGTGTTTTCACAGACTTGAAAGTCTAGAACTTAGTTTAAAACTTAGTACAAGCTAAAACAATTTTGAAAGAGAAGATTATAGGGATTATTCCATACAGTAAGCAAAAGAGTGATATAATTGGAGAGATATCAATTCCAATGGAATGTCATTAGCGAAATATATATGTCTAAAGAATATAAGACATAATATACAAATAAACAACAAAAAATCTAGATATTTATGGCATACACCCTCCCAAGGGTGTATTGGAGGCTCAGGGGCTATTACAGAAGTGGAGGTGGAAAGACAGTAAGATCTAAAGTTGGTGGGTGGCCACAAGGACATAGTGTTTTATAGACACAGTAAGGCAGTTGCTTTTACAAACTCACAGAAGTTTGGACTGCATCCACCAGTGAAAGCAGAGGCTAGACAAAAGCACAGCATAGAGAGCTGAGATGGGCATAAAGTTCCACCCAAACTACAACATATTAGCAGCCAACGGGAACTTGGAGAAGAATATATATTTTAAAGTATGGTCCCTGGTAGTTCATAAAAATTCCAGTGGAAGTTGGTAAAGAGTCTATAAGCAGAATAGATCTGATTTGGTAGGTTAATTTTAAAGAGTATGTGTGGCAGGGTATGAGGGCAGGGCACAAAGTTGGTAGGAAGGTAAGAGTGAGCAAACCCAAGAAAAGTTAAAGGAGTAAATATGTTTAAAATACTATACCAGATTCCCTGAAACTAAAACTGCATGTGATTATGAAGTACTGGACACGGGTTATGAGACTTGAAATTAGGTCCTCTGGAAGAGCATTTAATGCCTTCTGATCCCCATGATCACTCCGCATTTGCATCACACACACACACACACACACACACACACACACACAGCCTCACATGCATGCACACATGCTGCATGCATGCAGACATGTATGCCACACATGCACATGCATGTGTGTGTGTATGTGTACACACAAAGGCAAAATAATCATACATATGGAATAAAATAAATAAGTCTGAAAAATTATGAATAACTGATAGCAGTAGTATTTTGGGCATTTAGACATATTAGAGTAGCTGCTAACTGTTGTAAAGAAAGGGAGAGAGGAAAAACAACAACAGCAAAGATGGACCAAAAGGGTGCTGAACTCTCTTATTTTTAATCAAGGGTCCCAATTAAAAAACACGTAGACACACAGAAAGAACAATGTAAGGTTGTCCCATGGGATCAACCTCTATTTCCAAACGTGCTGCAGGTTCATAAAAGCAAGCAACCAACAATCAAACAAATTCTCTCATCTTGGGCCAGATTTTGAGTTGAACTAAACCAGAATATTTTCTAGGAGCTTGTTCAGTATTTGGCAACTGTACAACCTTTTATTTGTTACAAAAATTATTTTTTAAGCTCCTGCCATTTTAGTGATACACATAAGTTTCAGTAAGGAGATAATGCTGGGTCGAGGGCTAAATGGGAAACACAAGGGAGGGAATGCATTAATCTCTCTCTTCATATTATTTCAGGTGCCCACTTGTGAAATCGCCTTTGATCTCTATAGCAGAGAACTGCTCTGCTCCATTTCAAGAGCCTGTCCTGTGCACCATTTCCCTATGCTAGACTGAACTAACAACAAACTTCACAGACAGGATTCCACCATGGGCCATTTCAAAAGAGTTGCATGTCAAGTCTTTCACATCACTTTAAAAAAAATTTTTTTTTCAGTAGAACGTAGTTTAAAAATTCTGTTAGTTAATATTGCCATTGGCTCTGGTCAAGTAATGAAGATTGGAATTTGGAGCTCAATCATAATATATTTTGCCCAAGCTTTTTCATTTTCAACTATTTTAAGGAGTGAAAAGACAAGAAAGTCTGGGTAGACATTGCAAAAAGAAATGTTTTTTAGATGTTGGCTTTATGTCATTGCTTCTGATGATAACACTGTTTCCTGTAAGTTAAACTCCTGATTTCAGATAAGGATAGAAGAGTGATGGGGATCAGCTAGAGGGAGGCCCTTAGCCATCATAGCAAAAGAGTGTACATAACTGGATCATATAAGGATATAAAGTGGTGGGCTCGTGGATTTCTTTTAAAATTATCTAAGACAAGGAAGGTATTTGGTCCATGGAATAATGGACTTGTGATCAGAGGTCAAGGGACCAACACTGAACATTTCCACTACTAAGTTGTTTATCTTAGAATTCTTTTAAAGTAAATTTTATGTGTATGTGCCTTTTGCTTGCTTGTGTATTTATCATGTATATTTCTAACTTTTGTAGAGGCAAGAAGATGACATCGGAACTCATGGAATCTGAATTACACATGGGTGTGAGCTGCCATTTGTGTGCTGGGAATTTAGACCCAGGCCCTTTGGAGGATTAGACAGTGTACTTCACAGCTGAACAAAAAGAGTCACTTGTAGAAATGTGAGAGTATTATAAATTTAACAAATGGGATGTATCCCAAGGTGGGGTAGCCTCTGGATGGCCTTTCCTTTAATCTCTGCTTCATTTTTTTTGTCCCTGAATTTACTTTAGACAATAACAACTGTGGGATAAAAATTTTAAGATGGGTGGGTGTGATTCATCCCATCTGCAGATGCCAACCCCTGATACTATTGCTGATACCAAGAAGTCCTTGGTAACAGGAGCCTGGTATAGCTGTACTCTGAGGGGTTCTGTTAAGCACCTGACTAATACAGATGTAGATACTCACAGCCAACCATTGGACAGAGCCCAGGGACCCCAGGGAATTACAATCCCATTGGAAGAAGAATATCAACTAACCGAACCCCCTCCTCCTAGAACTCCCATAAACAAAACCACCAACCAAAGAGTATACATTGATTGGATCATGGCTCCAGCTACATATGTAGCAGAGGATTGGCTTATCTGGCATCAATGGGAGGGGAGGCTCTTGGTCCTGTGGAGGCTTGATGCCCTAGCATAGAGGAATACTAGAGCAGTGAGTTGGGAGTGGGTGGGTGGGTGGAGGAGCACCCTCATAGAGGGAAAAGGGAGGGGGAGAAAAGAGGGATGGGATGGGGGATTTGTGGAGAGGAGACTGGAAAGGGGGACAGCATTTGAAGCATAAATAAATAAAATAACTAATAAAAAATTTTAAAGGTGATAAATAACACAACATGTAAAAAATAAAATATCTCTCTTGTCCTAGTTTGATTTTCCATTGCTGTGATAGATAAACATAATGACCAAAAAACCAGCTTGAGGATGGGAGGGTTTATGAAGTTCCAGTCTCCAGGTTCCTGCTTGAGCTCCTATCTTGGCCTCTATCAATGATGGCCTATAGCATATAAGCTTATATTTTAAAAAAAAAATAGGCATCCTATCAACAAAATCCTCAAAATGTATGAGCCTATGGAATAAACACTCAAAGAAGCATAAAAGACTTACCTTTGAAAGATAATGAAAACTTGGTTGGCTATTCAATGTTACATGTGAATAAAAATTGGGACATTGTGTGTGATTAAGCTTGTGATTATGAAGTCTCTTAAATGGATGTTTTATATGACTGCTGTTTTGGTTTCCAGTATTAACATTTATTCACCGATGTCTAATTAGCTAAATATCACTGTGATTTCTCAAACATTACATCCCACAGATACTAATTACCATGGTGTTAAAGAAGACATAGGTAGCTGTCAGACTTCTGGACTCTGTCTCCATCTTTCTTACTGATTTTGACATTACAGACACAGATTATCCTGGATGGCTCAAATATATTATGTATGCACCCTGCTTCTAGACATGGAGCATCTTTAGTTTCCTTCTAAGCTCAGGGGAAAAACATGATTTCCCATCTCTTAGTCATCTTCATCTTCCTATTCTACTCTAGAAGTGGGACACAACAGGTTGTGTAACGGATTCCTCTGTGATTGAAGCATTACATCTTGCAGGAAGCTCCTTAAACAAGAAGGTGAATAACTCAAAGCAGCTTCAGGAAGTCCCTGAAACTGACTATATTCTTTAGGCCCCCTCCCTGCCACAGGAAGCAATAAAAGCCAAGAGTTCCTCAGAAGAGGAGAGCCAAGCTGCAAAGAAGACTTTCAGAGGAAAAAGATTGCAAAGAAACCAGCTGAACTGCTTGGAAGAGATATAGACCACCTGAGACACATGGAAAAGATGCTCTCTAACCCATTGAGCTGCCTGCAGGATATGTAGTATGTGCCAGGTTCCCAACTTTGTGAACTGTCACCCATGCTGGGGTCAACTTAGGTGATACAGCTGTCACTGAGTCATTGCTATCCCTGTAAGTATTCTCTCACCCATGGTCCTGAAAGTAACCATAGTAAAATTCATTGGTTCGCTAAGCTGGATGTTGGTGGTATCTGTACTTTGATCAATCATGGATTCTCTATCTGGGGCGAGTGGCTGAGTGTGTTGAATCTTCCAGGAAAAGTTTTGTCACACAACACATGCCCACACTAGAAATATATTTCTCTTTAAGCAAGAGAGTCTTTGGTTTAAATATTAAGCTACTCATTGAGTACTATTTGTAGCTGGGCATACTTTAAGCCATATCTGTGCATTTTCTATGAAGGGTGTGTTGATTTTGATGGTTTCCCCCAAAGATTCATGTGTTAATGTTTTGATGAGAGTCCCACTGGGAGGGAGTGGAGGCTTAGGAGGTGGAGCTTAGAGAAAGGAAGTTAGGTCATTAGGGGTATGTCTTTGAAGTGGATCATAGAACCTTATCTCTCTCATCACTTCCCAGGCACCATGAAGTAGAGTCCTCTTCTGCAATTTTTTTTTCACACTACAGTGAACTACAAAGCCACAGACCCAAAGCATAGCTGCAAAGAAGCCATGGGCTGAGAATCCAAAAACCATAGGACAAATAAACTTTTCCCTTACTCAGAGGCCTATTTTTAAGTGTTTAGTTGCAGAAAGACAAAGCTATTCATGTATTTTATAGGAAATCTTTGTGTTTAATCACCAGAGCTCAGCCACTCAGAACACTTTGTTATGCTGTACAGATGTGTGTTTGTGAGTATATGCCCACATGTGTGTAGTATCCAAAGAAGTCAGAAGAAGGCATTGGATCCCTTGGAATTGTAATTACTAGCTATTTTGAACTATTAGAAACTAAACCCAATTCTCTGTAAGAATTCTTAACCACTGAGCTATCTATCTGACCCATCTTGTTCTATTTTTGAGTCTTGAATGTAAGACACACATTCTGGACATGGTGTGGCAGAGATGTAATGGATGTTGGGCCTAGCCTGTACTCTACAGTCCTGGGCTCCTGGCAGAGTTCTGCCACAAACTGACTCTAGAAAATTTGTCACTTAATTTCTTGAGCTTTGTCATGAGAAAAGTGAAGGGTTTTCATTACAGTATTTTGTAAATTTCACATTTATGGCATTTTTCTATTTAATATTTTGAAATGGGGTCTTATTTTTGAACTTGTCCACATTATATTTAATCAAGCCCAATAAATCATTTTATCAAAACAACAGTATTAACCCTTTCAAAATAGTTGTTTAGCATTTGTTTTAATTAGATAATTACATGAAATAACATCAGCAAAAAAGGAAGGTTTTACTTTAGATGATTATCCCACAGATAATCTTTAAAGATGTACTATCTTGTAAAAAGAAAAACTGATTTTGTAAGTGCACAATTCACTTGAAATCAGATGAAAATGGAATCTAGGATACAAATACAAGATTAGAAAGAATTTATGTTTAGGACTTGTAATACTGTATGATAAGAAATGCAGTAATAGGGCAGGACCAGTTACTGATTGCTGATACAGGTGACACTTGCCAAGCCTTATGACCTGAATTCAATCACTAGGACCCACATAGTGCAATTAGAGAACTAACTCCAGGAAGTTATCCTCTCTCCTCTGACATGTGACATGGCATGTGCACCCCTACAAAACAAATGATTTTTTAAATGAAATGTTATAATATTTGCTATTTAGTATTTTCTCTGTGCTTCACAGATGCCCAACTGTTTGTTCCTCATAGGTATAAAAATGTTATTAAGTGACTACTATTATCCCACTTAAAATGATAGTATCTTGTGAATTTCATATTTATGGCATTTTTCTGTTTAATATTTTAAGATGTGGTCTATGTAGCTTAGGTAGATGTAAACTTTTGAAGCCTCTGACTCCATTTCCTGAGTGCTAGGTTGAAGGCACATATGTCCACGCTCACTTTAGGTGGTGCTGAGGACTGAGCCCTGTGTTTCACACATGCCAGGCAGGCATGCTGTCAACTACGCTAAACACCAGCTCTTCCATTTAATATTTTTGAATAGTGATTGAGCAGGTTACTTGAAACTGTAGAAAATGAAACTTCAGATGGTGATGTGTGGGGCAGTAGGCTGTGAGAGGTAGCTGGATACCCAGTTGAGCCTGCTTTGAACCCCGGAGACCCTAAAGGGATGGTAGGAGTTTGGCGGTGCTCTTGGGCTCCTGGTTCCTCTCACTTAGCTTCAGCCTTCCACAGCCCCTCCCACAGAGAGGTCTATGGCCATCAGTCACGTAGGAACAGGGCCATCGGCTCTCCCACATGTAGATGAGGTATCTCCAAGCTCTCAGACCAAGCCAATAGGCATTACCTGCTGCCAGACCCTAACCCAAGCCAATAGGCATTACCTGCTGCCAGACCTTAACCCACACCAAAGCTGTATATAAGAGCCCTATTCGGGAGAAGTAAAAGTGTTCGAGAATCATCCCATTGTCTGAGAGTTTCTGTCACAAGAACTGTAACACTACCATTTGGGAAGAGATCTGTTCTCCCAAAGGGCCTTCAGGACCCTTCCCTTGCTCCTTGCTAGCTAGCGGCTGGATTTTCACCGGCTCAGCCTGGCCTGACTCAGTGCAGAGCAATAGGTGCAGCACCTGGGAGCAACTGGGTGGTGACAGCAGAGACATGGGTACAGGCAGCAGCAGAGGCAGCAGAGGCAGCAGAGGCAGCAGAGGCAGCAGAGGCAGCAGAGGCAGCAGAGGCAGCAGAGGCGATTCCCCCACCCTGCTCTCACTCTATCCTCTTGGACCGAACCCCAGCACCAGGCTGGGCTGGAGATCTTTATGGAAAGCCTTCTGGCACCAGGACCCACAGTGATGGGATGCTTTGCTATACATATGGATATGTCTGAATATCTCTAATAGTCAGTACTTTTGAAATGTTCAGAGAACTTTTGATGAAAATCAAAATCAAATAACATGTTGTTAATGTGGCCACAAAGGTGGAAAGGCATATGTCACCTCAGAGTCACTGCAAATCTGCAGAGTTCCAATGTAACAGCTAATTAAGTAGCATTTGATAACATGTAGAGAGCAGAACACGTATTTCTCCAAACTGCCTTATGCTGTTAACATCAGCCAGGGCACACATCACTGGAAAACTTCTCATCACATTCTAACTGGTGATTCTCAGCTCTGCTCCAATCACGTTCTGACCCAGGGCATGGAGACCTATTACAAAAGATTCAGAGTAAAGCCTCATCCTTCATGAACGTGAAGGAGCATCTTCAAAAAGCATGTTGCCCGCATGAGCCTTCTTTAAATGTGTTTTCAAGTCCAACTAGACTAGTTATCTCCAGACAATACAATCACAGAAGAATGAAACCAATAGATTTATCAAGATGGCTAAGCTTTGATGGCTCCTGGTTCCGTGAGAATTCAGGGACTTTTAAAATTGTTGTTGTTGTTGTCAGAAGCAGTTCTCTTTTACTGACTATCCCTCTGAGCATACATGAGTGTCCTCCCATACATGGCGACTAGGCTCATTTGTGCACGAGGGTAAGGCCGCCTTTGATAAATCTAAAACCCTGTTATTATCTCATTTTGGTATATTCCGAGATTTTCCTAAACAGATGTCATGGAAAATTCATTGAGAAAGAACATAACTTATTATAAAAGTAACCCACAGACTTTATCTCTCTTTTTTCTTTGCTCAAAAAGTTCAAAGCCAAAGGAAAACAGCTTAATTGAGATAAGCCTTATAAGAAAGAGAACTTAAGGGTAATTTGTGTGGTAGGGACTGGGTAGCATCAAGTGAATTGTGTTGGATAGAGCTGAAGTGCCCTCAATGCTTTAAAGTAGGGACTTCAAAAATTCCCCCTCTTAGAAAGTCTTAACATTCCCATTTTTAACACTGCTTCCCTTTGTATGTCAAGAAGTATCACTGACGATTAGCAAGGAAATATTTAAATTTTTCCAAATAATGGATTGAATTTTCTCATGAACCACTGACAGACAACTGCCCCAGATACCCAAAAGGAACTGAGTTCAGAGTGTTTCCAAAGGGTAAGGAGAGGTTTCTTTAAAGTTAAAGAATGAAATTATTGACTCAGGTTTCCAGTTAAGGTTCATTTGAACTTGTCACTCAAAGTTTTAAAAGTGCTCTCAATGGCCTACATCACAGAAAATAGTGAAGGGCACGTCTGTAACGATTATTATAAGGCAGAAACAAGTTACTGAAGTTTTGTTTATGAAGAGATCGAACTTGGACTCTGAGGTTCAGCTCAGATCCTACAAGGCAATTAAGATCACTTATTTGGACATATCCTAAAGAAATATTATAAATATCATCTGTAGCTGGATATTTTACAATAAATTTGGTAATGTGGGAGGAATTGGAAGGAGAAGAGGAAGAGGAAGAGGAAGAGGAAGAGGAAGAGGAAGAGGAAGAGCAAGGAGTAGGAGGGGGAGAGATGTAGGAGCCATGGAGGACCACACATGTATCAAGAGCAGTCCTGGATAACAACTTATATCTAGGTTTAGTTAATTGAGTAACACCTCAAATTGTGTGGGCATCTTGTTAATTGAACGTTTCCAAATATATAATCTTTAGATAATCTTTAACCATTAAAGTCTCATTTCTACTACGTACCGCATAGATGGAGGGATGGTCTGGGCTCAGCCAAACATTGTAGAGACAACATGGTAGATTGACAAAGTCATCTCCAACGATGGTGTCTTGTGGGTGCCAGGGCCAGTGCTTTTGGCCGACAGGAGCCGAGGCAGCAGAGAGAACACGCCATCGCTCATGGCCTCAGGCCTTTCCTGGTGAAGAACATGGTGGCACCATAACAAGAAGCCAGATTGGGTGCTGCTATTTTAAATATTACCGTAACAATCATCCATATATGAGAATAGATAATGCAAATGAGAAAACAAGTCTCAATTCTACTGGTAGGTGGTGAGGAAAACACACCATAGAACTGTTACATACAGCTCATGAGCGTGGGAAGGAGGTCACTTTGGAAAATACATCTAGGCCCTTTCATAAGCCAGGCAAACATACACTTACTGCCAACATACGCTTACTGCATGCAACAACAGTTTTACTCACAGGGCTTTGATCAAGTTTGTGTGTGGCACACACCTGTCAAGACTACAAAAAATACACATAAATAAAAATTAAAATAAGTCTTAGGAAAAATGATGGGAATAAATGATCATAGTCCTTGTATATAAAGGATTAAAAAAGAGATAGGATCCCATTAAACATATATACATGATTAAAAATATCTACTTTTTTCACATTGGACCCAATCGTAGACTTTAAGTGTAGGGATTTTGTTATAGATATATCACTTGGTGATGTGTACCCCACAGACAGTTATTCTATGTAGTTGGACCAGTTGTAGATATCTGTGATGTTGTGATGTTGTCTGTCTTCTATAAGGAGAAGCTTCTTCAATATGGGGTGAGAACTACAGTTGCCTGTGGATACAAGAATTAATATTTAATTAAATACATTATTAAAAAGTCTGATAGTCTACGTCCTTTTATTAGAGAATTGAGTCCATTGATATTAAGAGACATTAAGGAAAAATGATTGTTGCTTCCTGTTATTTTTGTTATTAGAGATGGAATTATGCTTGTGTAACTATCTTCTTTTGGGGTTGTTGGAAGATTACTTCCTTGCTTTTTCTAGGTTGTAGTTTCCCTCCTTGTGTTGGAGTTTTCCATCAATTATCCTTTGAAGTACTGGATTTGTGGGAAGATATCGTGTACATTTGGTTTTGTCATGGAATATCTTGGTTTCTCTATCAATAGTGATTGAGAGTTTTGCTGGGTATAGTAGTCTGGGCTGGCATTTGTGTTCTCTTAGGGTCTGTATGATATCAGTCCAGGATTTTCTGGCTTTTTATAGTCTCTGGTGAGAAATCTGGTGTAATTCTTATAGGTCTGCCTTTATATGTGACTTTCCCTTTTTCCCTTACTGCTTTTAGTATTTTTTCTTTGTTTTGTACATTTGATGTTTTGATTATTATGTGACAGGAGGCATTTCTTTTCTGGGCTAGTCTATTTGGAGTTCTGTATGCTTCTTGTATATTCATGTACATCTCTTTCTTTAGGTTAGGGAAGTTTTCCTCTATAATTTTGTTGAAGATATTTACTGGCCCTTTAAGTTGGGAATCTTCACTCTCATCTATACCTATTATCCTTAGGTTTGGCCTTCTCATTGTATCCTGGATTTCCTGGATGTTTTGGGTTAGGAGCTTTTTGTATGTTCTTTGACAGTTGTGTCAATGTTTTCCATGGTATATTCTGCACATGAGATTCGCTCTTCTGTCTCTTGTATTCTGTTGGTGATGCTTGCATCTATGACTCCCAATCTCTCTCCTAGGTTTTCTATCTCCCTTTGAGATTTCTTTATTGTTTCTACTTCCATTTTTAGATCCTGGATGGTTTTGTTTAATTCCTTCACCTGTTTGGTTGTGTTTTCATTCAATTCTTTAAGGGATTTTTGTGTTTCCTCTTTAAGGGCTTCTATCTGTTTATCTGTGTTCTCCTGTACTTCTTTAAGGGAGTTATTTATGTCCTTCTTAAAGTCCTCTATCATCATCATGAGAAGTGATTTTAATACTGAATCCTGTTTTTCCAATGTGATGGACTTGCTATGGTGGGAGAACTGGGTTCTGATGATGCCAAGTATCTTTGGTTTCTGTTGCTTATGTTCTTGCACTAGCCTTTCACCATCTGGTTAACTCTAGTGCTACCTGTACTCATTGTCTCTGACTGGAGCCTGTCTTTCTTACTTGTGTCAGAGCTCCTCAGGGTCCAGATGTCTCTGTGATCCTGTGAATCTGTGATCCTGAGCTCCCGCTGCTCTGAGTAGAGTGGCTCCTCTAGGATGTCTCAGGATATGGTGTCTCCATGAGAGCAGACCAGCTAAGTGTCTGCCCCAGCCACAAAGACCAAGAGAAGAGCGGAAGGGGAATGGTGTTCCGCAGGGCTGGGGTTTGAGTGCCTGGTGGGTCCTGAGCTCCCCCTGCTCCCAGTTGTAGCTCTAAGGCGTAGGGTAGTGGGAGAGGGTTCTTACCTGCTTCTCTGAGTGTAGTGGTTCCTCTAGGATGTCTCAGGATATGGTGTCTTCACTGGAGCAGACCAACTAGGTGTCTGCCCCAGCCAAAAGGACCCCAAGTAAGGTTTTATTGGAGGTTGTTTTCAACATGGGGAGACCATCCACAGGAAGGTGCTTGTTTTAGTTAGGGTTTCCATTGCTGTGAAGAGACACCATTACCAAGGTTACTCTTATAAAAGATAACATTTAACTGGGCTGCTTTACAGGTTCAGCGGTTCAGAACATTATGATTAAGGTGGTGAGCATGCTGGTGTCCAGACAGGCATGGTGTTGGAGGAGCTGAGAGTTCTATACCTTGTTCCAAAGGCAGCTAGGAACAGACTGGCTCCCAGGTTTCTTGGAGGAAGGTCTCAAAGCCTACCTACACAGTGACACACTTCCTCCAACAAGGCCACACCTTCTAATTGTGCCGCTATCTGGGCCGAGCATATTCTAACCACCACAGTGCTCTCAGACTGGATCTGAGGAAGGGATGGGCACCTCTACAGTTTTACCACTGTTCCTGCATCAGTGCTTTGATATGCACAAATTAGATTGATTTTCTCTACACATCTGGTCTGCTTTCTGCTCCTTGAATGGAAGTCTGCATTTGACTTGCAAAAGACACTAAGTGCTGAGTCCCACTCCACGAAGGGTGCACAGTATCCATACCAGATCATCTTATAGGAAACTCCCTGGCAAGTGGTAGCAGAGATCAGCACCAACTGTGTGATCATTGGTGGAAAGATCTTTTGGAAGCAGTTTGTGATGTAGGATCTAAGTGGTAAATAAAGGCTTCCTGTTCTGTCTCAAGTCTAAGCACTGCATCTAAGCACTGTCCACACCCAACTTGGAGCCACTCTCTGGTGACCTGTTAGGCCTAGAGATGAATAGTTGATGGTGCACACCCTCATCATCTGAAGAACAGAAGTGAAGAATAGCCTTGTTCAGCCTGAAACTGAAGGAATGATGGAGAGGCTGTCTATGGAGTTATGGGTAGCGATGAGTTCTCGTTTTCTGTAACTAATATGATAATAAAGCAGGTGGATAAGTTTCTGTGGGGTGTGGAGATAGGGGATAAGTATTTTGTCTAACTTGTCTGGGCCTGATCACATGAAAGGAGTATCAGATCAAACCCATGCCCTCCTTTTCAACCAGCGTAATCTTGTTACATGCTGTCTTCTTTCTTCCTTTTGAGGGATACACACAGCAGCTCTGAATTTAAAGTTATTTGTAATTGAAGTTGAAATTATTCAGAAAATATTCCAGAAGATGATCTACCTGGATGAAGTGAAGGAAGATGATAATGGTTGGAGATTCGATAGAGTGAAAGATGTAAACCTAAAGCACACAGCAACTTTGTATCTTTGGTAGTGTTGGAGTTTTCCAACAAAGTCAACAGAAGTTGTAAATTTGAGCATCATCTTCTATGCTTTATATATGTGTTTTATGACATCTTTAGATAAAAAAAAATTAATGATACAAGTCTGGCTTGCACAGTTTAGGGGATAGTTTCCAGTGAAGGGTTTCATGTTGATTCTTTGCCCTATACCTTATGTTAAAGAAATATTCCTGGGATGGAGAGATAGCTCAGTGGTACATTTGTTGCTCCTCCAGAGGACCCAAGTTTGGTTTCTAACAGCCACATTGAGTGAGTTATATGTGCCTATAACTGCAGCTCTAAGGGATCCAATGTCCTCTTGTAGCCTCCAGCATCACCAATATCCACATTGTAAGCATATGGTCAAATAGGCATATACATGTACACATAATTTTTAAAAAAAATTTAAAAGAAGTACTCCTATGCCATCTACCTTGAATGAGTATTTCTCTTAGTGTTCTACTGTTGTAAAGAGATACCATGACTATGGCTATTTTTATATCAAAAAACCCATTTAATTAGGCTTGCTCACAGTTGCTGACATCATCCTCGTGTCAAGAAGCATGGCAGCAGATAGGAAGACATAGTAGCTGAAAGTTCTATATTTAGATCTGAAGGCAGCAGGAAGAGTGAGACAGTGGGCCTAGCTTGAGCATTTGATGCCCATTCAAATGACACACTTCCTCCAATGAAACCACACCTATTTCAACAAGGCCACACTTTCCAATCCCTCTCAAGTAGTGCCACTCCCTAATGACCAAGCATTCAAATTTATGATCCTCCAGAGGTCATTCTTATTCAAACCAATCACAGTATTATTCATTATTGATAGTATGTGAGTATGAAAGTTGAGGTGTAGGGTTCAGAGAGAGCTTGGTCTTGATGTAGAATAAAAAGAGTTGGGGATATGGAGACATCTAATACAGGCTCTCTATGCCCCATGTTGACTGAGCCACTATGGATGCATCAAAATTTCTACTCTTACTTAACAATTCATCAGATAAATGGTAAAATAGTAGTATTACCCATATAGAACTGCTGAGGTGAACTAAGTGAAATAATGCATATGGTACATTGGAGAAACTGATTGGCATATACTATTAGGCCAATGAACTCCTGAATTATTACTAGTGTCTTTATGAATGCTTCCACGATTAGTCTGACTAGGACTTTTACAGAGTGTGCTTCATTAAGCAGTAAAGAAACTTAACTTTTCATTTTCTGATTTATAAGCTAGTGCTCTGACAGCCTGAACCAGCCCTGTGATTATGTAAAAATGAAATGCGCACACACACACACACACACATACACACACACACACTACCTTGGCACCATTACTTGTATGCCATTATACCATACAAAAGGAGGAGATGTCATGGCAGCGACATCTCATGTTTTTTTTTTTCCAAAGAAGCACTTGAGTATCCACATAAATAAAGAATAAGAGTTCTGAAAATATAGAACAATGAGATAAATGTCAGGACTTAGCTTTGTGGGTGGTTCAAAGCTCTTTCTCTTTCTCTCATCTCTCTTCCCCCCCCCTTTCTTCATGTCACAACATGTACAGTTTTATCATAAATGTATTTTTATGCCCCTCCGTAATTATGGACAACTCACTCATGATTAATAGTTTTACACAGGTTTTTGAATTAAGAACAGGTAAGACTTGGCCAACGATGAATCTACAGCATTTTTTCCTAACAATAAGCTAATAAGAATAATGGATGAGTAGACATTGTTTAATTAGATTGAAGGTAATATACATTGCTCATAGCTTCGGAAGATCATCAGCTTCTCTAAGGACAGAAGGTAGGAGTACACATTAGTTACACCCTCCTCTACACATGCTATTCAGCTTAGAGACTCTGTAGTGTGGTCCAGGATGTGTTCTTCATCTGGATGGGGAGTTTCTGTATATGCCTGGGAATAATGAGTATTTTTAATACTCATTAGTGAATATTAATGTCTATCCATTCTCTATTAGATGCTAGTAGCAATTTCTCTTTCTTCTTACCACCAAAGTTATGACAG
Source organism: Mastomys natalensis (assembly GCA_021653895.1). NCBI lineage: Eukaryota > Metazoa > Chordata > Mammalia > Rodentia > Muridae > Mastomys > Mastomys natalensis. The sequence goes on along the minus strand of JAJTUV010001016.1, from coordinate 86,580 downwards.
CCACTAATGCCTCTATGCATTGCCAATGTACCCAGGAGATGAACAATTGATTGTCACTGCTTAAGAACATTACTGTGCTCTGCTAACTCTCAGCCCCTGACCTAAGTTGTGACATAAGCAGCTCTGGATCTTACCCCTCCATTCTAGGCACCTGCACTAGCCAACATCTGCCTCTACAGCTCTGCTTACTAGAAGAGCTACTAAAAGCAACTTGATGGGGCCAATGCAACTGTTTGTAACTAAGAGTAGTTTAAAAGAGAAAGAATCTGCAGAATAAAAATATAAAGAGAGTGAGTACTCAAACAGTTGTCTACAGTGAGGTATCTTTAAAAATAATTTTGTGTTTTTCTTCAAGTTAAAATGCGCTTATTAAAAATATAATGGTTTAAAGAATACCACAGGATATTTCTTAAGTTTATAACAGGCCAGCAAATTCATTTTTTTCTGTCTCAAAAGTTATAGCTTTGAAGAACTAAAATGTATTATTTGAGAATGATTCTAAATTCACAGAAAGATTATGGTTCAGTGTTCTCATACATTTTGGATTCAGTCACTGTTATTCTTAGCACCTTTTATTAATATGTTTCATTCTATATAATTAACCAATATAGATGGTTTATATCTTATTGTCTATATTTTGCTCATGTGTCCCTGGATTTACTCCTATGTATGCATTTTGGTTAACCCACATTAGGTTAAGTTGCCATGTTTACTTAAAGCAACTATATTTTTAAGATACATTTTTATGTTTGTGGATGTGTGAGAACCTGTGTCTTAGGGTTGTATTGCTGTAAAGAGACACCACAAACACAATTATAAAGGAAAACATTTCATTGAGGCTGGCTTACAGTTTCAGAAGTTTAGTCTATTATCATTATGGCAAGAAGCAGGCGGACATGGTGCTGGAGAAGGAGCTAAGAGTTCTACACCTTGATCCACAGGCAGCAGAAGAAGACTGTGTCCCACACTGGGCATAGCTTGAACTTATGAGACCTTAAAGTCCCAGCACCTCAACTTCACAAGTAACATACTTCCTTCAACAAGGTCATACCTACTCCAGTAAGGCCATACCTCCTTATAGTGCCACTCTCTATGGGCCAAGAATTTATACACATGAGTCTGGGGGGACGGCATACCTATTCAAAGCACCTACTGCCTGTGCACTTGTGTGTGTGTGTGCATATCACATGCATGCCTTGTGACCACAAGAGGATATCATATCCCTTTCACACACGCTAGGAAAGCATTCTATGGCACAGACACAGCCCAATCTTAAAACACATGTAAGGATCCCCCCCCACAAAACACTCAACAGTTGTAGTTTCTCACCCAGCTTTTCTTCTTAACCCCATTTCTTTCTGTCTCTTTTCTCATGTCTGGATATTTAGAAATCCTGATTAGTCCTGACTAAGTGCTGGATTTATGATGTTGATTCTATTCTGATCTTTCATATCTCTATCTGTGGAGGCCTTAGGCATAACACAAGGACACCTTATCTTCCTAACCCTTCCCCATAGTCTCTGAGCTACTAGACAGACTCTAGTCTGTAATCTCAGCTAGTTGGTTTTGTATTCTAGATTAATATAAGTAATTCTCATAACAACCACTCACTGCGTTTAAGCAGGCGCTTGCAAACATTCTCCATTTGACCTTCGGGATGATCCTCCTGAGCAAGTGCTATTCAGTCCACATTACAGAAGAAGACTTTGAAGCACAGCACATTTATGTTTGCTGTTCATTTTTATCCACGGCTAGAAGGTGATCAAGCAGTACTTAACGATCTAAATCTGTCAGATTCTTAACAAGGGCTGAGGATACTGCTTTCTGTTCCTGACTTCCCAGGAGTCTTTTATATCATGATGCCTATCAGGCTCTGCGCTAACATATCCTGGAAGGTACTTAGAGATTCCATTTCATCCATACCTATCTGCTCAAAATACGGATGGAATGCTGTGTGCATCAAAGGCATTCTCTAAAGGATTATCAAAATGACTTTCTTAAGTTATAACAAAGTACTCAAAGTTATTGTAGTCTTAAGCTTGAACCTGGCAATGCTGAGAGAGAGCTGGAAGAATGTTCATGGGGTGAGAAGAACTAAAAATACCTTCTCATTAAAGTAATGGTCAGAAATGCTGGTGAACTTTGGGAAGCAGAATTCTCCAGGTTCTCCAGCTCCGTAGGCCTCCGGGTCTGAGCTGTAATTGTAGGAAACAGAGTTCTGTCCAGGGCACTCCCCTTGCCCACACTGGAAAATGACAAGGTGTGTTGGAATGCACTCCACTCTCCATTCAGCCATTGGGTTTTCCGATTGCCTGGCACTCTAACTTCATGACCTCTGGAGCTTCCCTGACTCCAGGGGGCCTGAGGTCTCCTCACCTGTGAAATTCTGGTTAAGTCTCTTTGACCCACTGAAGATTCCCTAAACTCTACCATTCTATGATTTTTTAAATACAATTATGATTCCTGGAAGCAATGCTGTTCCACTCAGCCTTTGTGGAAAGGGAAAAAAAAAACTGGGGGAAGGAAAAGAAAAACACTTCCATAAAAGTATTTATAGTACAGCTAGGGACTATGAATCACAGTATAATTAATTCTCTTTTATAAAGCTGCTTTCGTTCCTTACTTGATGCAGTAGTAATTCCCAAGCCAGGTTCAACAGCCGCTCCATTGACAGATAGGACATTTTCCTTGTCTCTGAATACTGAATGAGTTCTAAAAACTCTGCCTAATCTCTTCCAGCTCTAAATTCTAGAGCCCTGTGATTTTAATCCCCTGTGACTGATTGACAGCCGTGGTTGCCGAAGGACGTAAGATGTACATGATCCATCTCGACTTTAGCCACGCTTTGAGTTACCTTCCCCACATCAATTTTACCCATCAAGTTCCAAAATTAAATGCTTAACAATTTAATTATAATTTGAGTAGAAAGTCATCGCCGTGGGCTGATTTGAAATCACTGTGCGCTGACCCTGCAGTTATAGCAGATAACAGTCATCCCCCTTGGAACATGATTTTGAATCTCCATTACTGGAATTTTTTGATTCCTGGCTCAGTTTTTTGAAAACTTGTCTTCCTGATAACAACCCCAAGAAGAATAATTTTCTATAAACTACTTTTCTCTCCTCTCAGATCCTGTCTGGGACTCTTCAAATAGCAACCAGAGGTCCCCAAGACCTACAGGGAATCACAATGAGATCTCATTTTATCTTCATTGTTCTAATTACTTCATATCTGCTTCCAAAGCCAAGCCAAATAGCTTTGTATTTGAGGGGTCTTCAAGCTTCACGAGGCAATAAGGAAACGAATGTGAAGCTCCTGGCAGCTGATTTTATGCTGTGACTCTGAACAGGATGACTGTCGTGAGGAAAGCAGGTTCTCTGTGAAGCCTCAGCTTTTGGCTTTTCTGGTTATTTCTTGTCTCACATCACATTGACGTTTGAAGGGAGTTATGTAGGTAAATGTAATGTGATGGCAGTCTGAACTGCTTTTTGACTTTGATCAACGCAGTGGCCTTGTCTGAGGCGTATGGACTTTCCAGAGACATCAGAATCAACCTAACCAACAACTCTTCTTAGTTTCTCTTCTGTTGCTATGGCAAAATACCTAATGATGGGCAACTTGAGAGAGGAAGGGTTTGTTTGGTTTACATTTCACATCAGAGAAGGCATGATGTCATGCGTACACTTATGTAGGAGAGGAAAAACAGGAAGTGCTGCTAGGTTATAAAATCTCAAGCCCCTCCCTGAGTGATCTAGTTCCTCCAATGAGGTGTCATCATCACCAAAGGGCTGCACAGCCTTGTCAAATGGCATCAGAAACTGGAGCCCAAGTGGTCAAACACGTGTAGACCGCAGGACCACAAAGCAGTGAATTTATTCCATAGAAACAGTGTCCCCAGAAGAGGTCTTATATAATGTACTAAAAAGCCTAAATATTTCAGAGTCAATCAGAAAACAGCTTCTACATAACTGTTCCCAGGAATAGACAGCATGTATAATTTTTTTGTCAGAAATATCAGTTTTCTAGAAACACTGTCCTTAGCAGCTACTGGACTCCAATTGGCTGGTTAAAAAATCTCTTGGAACTTCCAGCTTCATCTATTTGACTCTTTGAAATTGACCAAAAGGTAGTCTGCTTTGGAAATGTATATCTGGATTGGATTTCCAATTTCTAAGACAAAAGCATTATACCTACAATAGTACACTTAGAGTGTGCTTTATATGAGCTTTTAAATTTTTATTTATTTATTTACTTATTCAGTTTACATTCTGCTCACTGCCCCCTCCTGGTCACTCCCTCCCTCAATCATTCCCCTTCCCTTCTCTTTGGAGCAGGTGGGGCCCCCTGGCTGTCCCTCCCTCCCTGAAACATCAAGTCTCTGTGAGCCTAGGCACTTCCTCTCCCACTGAGGCCAGACAAGACAGAACATATCCCACATACAGGCAACAGCTTTTGGGATAACCCCCTCTCCAGTTGTTCAGGACCCACAAGAAGGTCAAGCTGCACACCTACATATGAATGGGGAGGCCTAGGTCCAGCCTGAGTATGCTCTTTGGTTGATGGTTCAGTCTCTGAGAGCCCAAGGGTCCAGGTTAGTTGACTCTGTTGGTCTTCCAATGGAGTTCCTATCCTGTTTTGGCCCACAATCCTTCTTCCTATTCTTCCATAAGAGTCCCCAAGCTATATCCATGGTTTGGCTGTGGGTATCTATATCTATCTGAGTCAGTTAATGGGTGGAGCCTCTCACAGGACAATATGCTCCTGTCTGCAGGCATAAAAGAATATCATAGATAGTGTTAGGGATTGGTACTTAGCCATGAGATGGGATTCAAGTTGAGTTGGTTATTGGTTGGCCATTCTCTCAGTCTCTGCTCCCTCCCCTTTGTATGCATTATTTTATGATTTATAAAAGGCTCTTAGAACACTGTACAGAGATGTTGAGAATCCTTGTAAGATAGTAGTTTAATACTTGGGATCTCTACAACTGTTTAAAACTTACATTACCTCACATTGTCTGGAGGGTATGGCAAATCAGATTTTATGTGCAACACAGCTTAATCAGCATAAATTTTCAGATCACTGAAGAAAAGTTTGCCAGATGAGCAAAGATAAAGACCTCTCAAACACTTCCACTGTTTTCTCTGTTTACACAAGTTCCCAGAACATTCTGTAATGCTGGGGTAAGGAAGGGGCTTTGCAGCCCTCAGTATGATCCAAGCTACTGTATTTTCTGAACTAAGTATCTGATTTTTCCCAGACTGTTGAATATCAATGCACATTCTAGCTGTTTCTCCAAATGCAATTTATCTCTTCAAGTTTTGTTAGCCTAGTTAGATAAGAAATCTCTCAGGATGGAGTTACATATTCAGCATAGCAGCATTCGATTTAGATTCACTCCAAAAACTGAACCACAGAAGGAACTTGTTTCACAGTAAAGCAAGAATCCATTTCAGGGATGTTGATGGATTGTATTTTCTCATCTTGCATTGTTCTGTGTAGCATCTAGAGAAGATGCAAACACTTTTATCTAGGGCATTTTTATTGATCTCAATTGTCCTTTTCTATAATATGTGCTTTGTTTGCCTGGAGCTGGAAAGAATGAATATGGAACAGAGAGAATAAATCAAGTTATATTTCTTGTGTCAAATCAAAACAAAACAATAAAACAAACCTTCTACTACTCAAAACTTGATAAACCATCCAAAACAAACATTCACTTACAGGGAGGTGACTGAGAAGGAAGCAAGGAATGGTCCCCATTCTGAGTTGCTACCACTCCCAACTCCCAGCCAATCAAGTTTGCTGCACTTAGATCTTGCCATCCCTAGAAATAAAACTTTTATATCCATAGGTCTATTGGCCTTTTATAGTCAGTTAAGACTCCCTACTTGAACAATAAGTACCTGGTAGGAAGTACATGGCTATGTTAACTTGGTCTATCTTCTCAACGTGAGGAAGGCAATATAGGTCTAAACTCTCCTGAAGACATTATTACCTTCCATGTTTAAAATATTCTCATGAATAAGAAGTGTGGTGACCTACTTTTGAGTCCAAAAGCTGTAGTCTTTGATCATTTGAATGCTATTATAATTCTATCTTTGCCACTAGCAGGTGATATAATCTTAAAATATTGCATACTTTCATATAAAGCTTAAATGTCTGATCCCATCAAAAACTTCTCCTCAATAGCGATAATTATCATAGCATCTGCTGTTCCAAAGCTGTATGTGTATGGGTGCATGTGTTGGTGGCAGAGTTGAACTTCCAATTTGTTTTCTAGCTTCCTGTCTTGCATTGAGATTTCTCCTTTCCATTCATGCCCCTAGCATGATGTCATCTGTCATTAAGTCTCAGTAGAGGCCAAAACCAAAAAAAGCTGAACTTTTACTTCCTAAAACTGTGAATCCAGTACTCTCTTTTCCTTATAAGTAAACTTGCCTCGGAAGTTGTGATACAGTCACAGTGAGCAGATAAATAAAACATTTTACACTAGCCAATAAAGTTTTATGTATACTATCTGATTGTGTAGTCACACAACTTTTTACAGTGAGTAGTTTATACCCTTAGGTAGCTCTATCAG